>JBAMNC010001854.1:600000-929053 GCA_037902135.1 Cetoscarus ocellatus
TTATAATCTATAATCACACAGCAACTGTAAACAGAGTTTACATTTTCACCAAAACATAAATGAACAATCTAAATGGTTTTCATCATCAGCTTTGTGTTTCTGCTTTTCCCAGAGAGCAGAGAAAGGCCTGTGAATGTCACACTGTTTTGCAAACCGGCTGACTTTTAAAACCATCATAATTTGGGCGCTCCCTCCCTCCTGCAGCCTCTTCACAACTAATAATGGACTCTTGTGTTATACAGTCAAATTACAAGCTCAGAATACATTGGCTTGATTATCTGCAGGGGCTCAGGGAGGATATTGCATTTCTTATGTCTGAGTTCTGCAGGCATCCGCATTAAACCCACAACAGAGCGCAGTGTGCTCTGGCAGTAACATAATGGGAAAATCTCTAAACCAAAGGGCATCAGAGGGGATTCTGCTCACAAATGATAAATCTGATTTGTGGACAACATGAGGGACTTTTGATTACAGTGCTTACAACTCAGCTCAAACAACAGCTGAAATTGTTTTCCTCTTTCAAAGAAAGAGCAACTTCTTTCTGAGAACAAGACACCTTATCTTGAGAAAAGACTGCTGCGGGATCACGCATATATGACCCATTTTAATTGGTGTTTGTCTATATACAAGTCACAAATATACAGGGTGCTCAAACATGCAAACACAAATCAAACAAGGACTACATTGGTCATGGATTATCATAATATATTTAGGTTTTCGGTTTTTTTTGTTATTGTGTCTGTTGGGAACCCATGTTAGCCCACTCCCACTTCACCAAATCTGTGTTTATCACCATTATAAAAAGGCTTTACTGAGACTTTTTTTTGTTTCAGTGTCAATCATGTCACACAGATGAAGTTCAAAAGTCAGACTGCAGAAAGATGAAGAAATCAGGCTGAGAATCAATAAAAGAAAAGAGTCAATAATTATATTTCATTAATGTTGATGTACCAACTCTCCAAAAGAGTTAAATCTCTGTGATGTGGACCCATATAGTGACTAAAAAATTGTTAATTTGACTATACAGATTGTACAGTGTGCTGTCTCAAATAAACGATTATACATGCTCTGAGAGTGCACTCAAAATAATTATTTACTGGAAGAACATGATTTTATCATGGTTCCTATATTCCATCTACACAAACCAAGTAAAGTCAGCATATTTTGATAGTGCTATTGGAACAGAATACACAACATACTTTAAATACTTGCATTAAACTAATGGGTATTTCATTGAATTTAAATGCTTATTCTTAGGCTATTGTACATTTTGTAAAAATGTCAGTGTAACAGTAATCCACCTTGTTGCATGAACAACTGTAGGATTTAATATTAGTATATTGTATTAATTAATAAGTATTAATATTAAAATAATGTACTTACAGCAATAAACACTGTACACTCTTTGTATGTGATGGGTTTTGTAACAAAAAACACATTTCATTTTTCTTTCCTTTGTTTGCAAATCATTTTAGAAACAAACCAATCTAGATATCAGATGAATTTGTTGTTGAACATTTCTGGTAATCTTCTAGTAATCTTACATTTTGGTGCTACTTCACTGTAGGTATTTTATTTACATTCAAACACAGGTTTTTACACATTTACACATTAGGTCAATGTATACCATCTATCATTAAACATGTAAGTACTAAAGGAAAAGTTATGTTCTTCAGCTGCCTACAGGACAGGGCTTTGAGACCCCTGCTCTCTGCAGTTACCACTTTCTACCCAGCATGTGGAGTCCTCAGTAGTAATTTGACAAAGTCTGAAAACTACTCTTTTGAGTGATTAATCTGATTTATTTCTTTTTCCATTAACATGTCTTGATTAATTTTTACATTACAATGAGCTCAAACCTAAATGTAGGGGTGGGAATCAAAAACCAGTCCCAGGTACGAATAACAACCAGCAAAGGAAATTTCAATAATTCTTACAATGGAAGGACCTCATGCTCTCATCAGAGCCAGTCAGTAGAAACTGTAACAAAGATGTCAACAATGTGAACATTCCAGACAGAAAACAGGAGAGGTCAAAACTGTGGCTTAAGTTTCTCACAAATGATGCTAACTGCACAACCTCCAGTGTCGTGTGATTTCAAGCAAAGGTGGAAACACCAGAAACTTGCATGAGCATCCATCTTTGCAGCATGGCATTATATCAGGGTAGACATCCATCCATCCATCCATCCATCTATCCATCATCTTTACCCGCATCCCTTTCGGGATTATGAGGGGCTGGACCTTATCCCAGCTGACATAGGGCATGAGGTTGGGTACATCCTGAACCAGTCCCCAGCCAATCACAGGACCACATAGAGAGACAGACAACCATTTACACCCACATCTTAAGAGACCTAAAAAGCATATTTTTGGTCTGTGGGAGGAAAGCAGAGTCCACGTAGAAAAACCTACCCAAGCATGAGGAGACCATCCAAACTCCTCACAGAAAGACCCTGGTCAACACGGGGAATCAAACCAGCAACTTTCTTGCTGTAAAGCACGTGCTCTAACCTGCTGAACCACCATCCCGCCAGTGGGGTGACACGTCTTTGACGTTGTTGATGCTGAATATCTGTGAAGACTTAAACTTTTCTCTGCACAGAAAATCTCATCAATAACAGAATCAGTACTGATAAAATTGTATCAATTTCCATCCCAACCTAGGAGTCATTTAGCAGGAAGTGCAATGCAAGCTACATTGATCACAGCAGTTCATGCCAATATTTTATTAGATGAAAAAAGGCTGTCAGAGCTAGAGCACACCGTTAAAACACACAGTCTACAGGCGAAGGTGCAACTGTCCCAGATCAACAGTGTCATGACCCAAATGTGCCTTTGAGTATGGGCACTTAAGCTCATTTCCTCATTGTCAATGTTATTTTTTTTATTATCATGTTGTCTTAAACTCCCATTAAGTAATGTTTTATGTGGAATATCTAAAAAAATATATATAAATAAATTATTATGCTGCTTTTGTTCTTCAAGTATTAAACTGATCTACATAAAATGACAATTTATTTATCCACTAAAATTTCCATAAAAGTACGGCTTCATATTGTGAAGGAAAAATATGGCTGTGGTCTCAGCTTTGTCAGCCTGTGTGCAGTCTCCTTGTGTTCATTTCAGCTGCATTTGCTGAACAAAACATCCAAAAGAAAGTCATTCAGATTTGTCCTTGTTACAAATTCTCTCTGCAAGGTTGCTAGTATTTCTTTTATACAGTTCATTGAAAGGTCTGAGCCTGGGATGTAGCGAAACATTTTAGTAAAATACAACAAAAAAAAAAAATAGTACAGCATATCAAAAGGTGAAATAAACTACAGTAGACCTTGTGAAAGTCCTCTGTGGATATTTTTAGAAATTGTTACCATCTCAGAAGAGAAACGAAGTTGCTCTGTAGAGAACAAGAAGATGAATATCAGCAATTGTTGCATTCTTAGTTTTAATATTTAACTGGCTTTAGTTTTGGAAATTCGGTCACATGTATGAAACTTTACAAAATATATCCTTCAAACAAAGAAAAACACTTTATTAAGTACGGTGTCTTAATCAGATGGTGGAATAGTACAATGTTCCCTCTACTGCTGATAGGAGAACATCACTTCGTTGCCCCCTCTGAATGCGGTCACTTATAGATCAAGATGTAAACACAGACTGTGTTCAAAGATTGAGCATACGCTGTTGTTTTTCTTGTTGGGAACACTCACCTAAAAAGAGGGCATGCTCTTCTCTGTGTTTTGTTTATCTAACTCTTCGGTCTCCCCATCTGACTCTGAAGGAGAATTCTCGTTCAGCTCAGCTGTTGTGGGGAGATAATGTGTTATCTCCACACAGATCCTCAGTAACCCTGGCTGCTGGATTATCAGGTACCACAGACAGCACAATGTCTATCCTTGTTACATAAATCAGCCCTGTGGACATATATGTGGTCTGATAATAATAACTTTAAATGTATTCTTACATAACAGTATCTTTAACGTTCATCTTAACTTTGTGTGCCTTTATTGAACTTTTGAATGATGATCAGTGGACTTTTCAATGCAAAGTATGCTTTGGTGTTGCAACTATGGGCACTTAGGGTGCTGCAGTATGAAACATTCAGACCTAAATCCATCTTTGCTTACCTTATGTGAATGTACTCAGGTCTATGTGATTATTTTTGGTCCATCTATAGTGGTCCTACTTAAGGGTGATTATACTATAAATGGAGATTTTTTTCAAATTTACAATTCCTTGTAGTGTATGGTATGCCACAAAAGGATAAAAGGGGCACACCACACACCAACTGACTCACCCACAAATAATCAGGTTCACATTTCTCACAGTTATTATCTTGTGAAGTCAAAAAGTGTAAACAAACATGGCAGACTACATCAGGAGGAACTGAAGCTAAAAGTGGCCAGAGGTGAGCTTCATTTGACAACCTTGCCAGGTGTGATCTCCATCTAGCTTCTGTCTTTACTAGATTGTTTTACAAACCCCAATGCCACTGAAGTGTGGACAATGTGTGACACAAAATACTGTGATTTGCAAATCCTTTTCAATCCATGTTCAATTGGATACACTGCAAAGACAAAATATTCAATGTTCAAAGTGGTATTTCTTTAAAAAAATTGTCATGAGAACATGTCATAATATGTGAAAGGCTGCTGGATCGGAATGCTGGAACTGCTTCTGCGGCCTCTGTATCAGACTCATATTTAGTGTCTTTTACCTGACAGACCACCTTTAATCTCTGCCTGCTGTCCGTTCTGTCGCTGAAACTTCTTCCGCAACTCCATTTCACTGTCTCCCCTAAACAGACCTCCACAAGTTGAACTGATGTCCACTGTCTCCTCTGTCCACCTTCAGTGTCATTTCTGGTTTAGAACTGAAGACTTGGTTGACAAAAACTGCACTCCATGTGGTGTAATCACTACACAGCAAACCAAATTTTATGTTTAAGATTTAACAAGAGTCAAAAAGGCCTCTGAAAGTGGACTTCCTATATCACACCCATAGTGCAAACTGTGAACGCGACTCAGAAAGACCTTTATTTCAATAATAATTATAGCTGACACTCAACCAACTACCCAGGACTAGTTTTCATCTGTATAGAAACAATAAATATGTGTGATGCATGATAAGATTTGCTAAGTTTGTCTGATCAGTTTCTTGAATACAAAAATCAATTAAGTGCCCATTTATAGAAAAAGCCCCCATCTCACTGTCAGCAAACCTTTAGGGGGCTGGATTTGGGTGCTTATCCAGCAAATGTGTGGCTTTGCTGTAGGAGTGAGCATGGACCTCTGGTGTCAGGCAGTCCTCTTCAAGGTATAATAAACATGTCTGAGGCACACAATCTTTCTTATTGTCAAAAAGGTACAGGCGGTACACCTACCATTATCAGAGGCTCTGTCCAGACCAGGAGTCCCAGACCAACATTCCTGTGTGACAGTATCTCAGCATGCACAATAAAAAGGACCTTAAAACAAAGTTAAAAGAGTAATCAGCCATAACTCTTCAACAAACCCTCATTCCAACAGAGCTGAGACATTGTGTAGATTATGATTTTCATTTCATTTTATTTATTTAAATCCTCAGGAAATACAAAACCCAAAACCAGTGAAGTTGGCACGTTGTGTAAATCGTAAATAAAAACAGAATAAAATGATTTGCAAATCCTTTTCAACTTATATTCAATTGAATACACTGCAAAGACAAGATATTTAATGTTCGAACTGAGAAACTTTATTTTCTTTTGCAAATAATCATCAACTTAGAATTTAATGGCAGCAACACATTGCAAAAAAGTTGACACAAGGGCATTTTTACCACTGTGTTACATCGCCTTTCCTTTTAACAACACTCAGCAAACGTTTGGGAACTGAGGAGACCAATTTTTGAAGCTTTTCGGGTGGAATTCTTTCTCATTCTTGCTTGATGTACAGCTTAAGTTGTTCAACAGTCCGGGGTCTCCGTTGTTGTATTTTACGCTTCATAATGCGCCACACATTTTCAATGGGGACACAACGACCACACTTTCCAAAAACAATGTGAAATGTGGACTCATCAGACCACAGAACACTTTTCCACTTTGCATCAGTCCATCTTAGATGAGCTCGGGCCCAGCGAAGCCGGCGGTGTTTCTGGGTGTTGTTGATAAATGGCTTTCGCTTTGCATAGTAGAGTTTTAACTTGCACTTACAGATGTAGCGACGAACTGTAGTTACTGACAGTGGTTTTCTGAAGTGTTCCTGAGCCCATGTGGTGATATCCTTTGCACAGTGATGCCGGTTTTTGATGCAGTACTGCCTGAGAGATCGAAGGTCACGGGCATTCAATGTTGGTTTTCGGCCTTGCCGCTTACGTGCAGTAATTTCTCCAGATTCTCTGAACCTTTTGATAATATTACGGACCGTAGATGATGAAATCCCTAAATTCCTTGCAATAGCTCGTTGAGAAATGTTGTTCTTAAACTGTTCGACAATTTGCTCACGCATTTGTTCACAAAGTGGTGACCCTCGCCCCATCCTTGTTTGTGAATGACTGACCATTTCAGGGAAGCTGCTTTTATACCCAATCATGGCACCCACCTGTTCTCAATTAGCCTGTTCACCTGTGGGATCTTCCAAATAAGTGTTTGATGAGCATTCCTCAACTTTCTCAGTCTTTTTTGCCACTTGTGCCAGCTTTTTTGAAACATGTTGCAGGCATCAAATTCAAAATGAGCTAATATTTGCAAAAAATAACACAGTTTACCAGTTCAAACGTTAAGTATCTTGTCTTTGCTGTGTATTCAATTGAATATAGGTTGAAAGGGATTTGCAAATCATTGTATTCTGTTTTTATTTACGATTTACACAACGTGCCAACTTCACTGGTTTTGGGTTTTGTACATTGAGAGAGAACCCTCATGTAAGATTGTGCTGAGGTATGACAGCAATAGAGATAGAAACAAAATCAGGAAGGTGCAGACACATTTATCAGTAAAAGGGGAAAAATTGACACATAAATCTCATGTAAAGAGAGAAAGGACAACAGTTTTCAATAAGATTAATAAATACAATAAAACAAGACAAATGAAAACAATTAAAGCAAGAACAACTTAAATTAGTAAGGATAGCAATTAAAACTTAAAATTCTTTCATGTGGTAAAGTTAAAGTGTTTTTACAACAGATTTCAAGTTTGCATGAGAACAGGATACAGGGATTTTTTCATGCTACCTTGACTGGATTTGATCAAATACAAAAACAATATTTAAAGGTCCTACAGCTAAATATTATTATTATCTCCACCAAGGAGGTTATGGACTTTGCTGGCATTTGTCAGTTCCTTTGATTGTTTGTTAATATGGTAATTTTCAAGTTATGAATATATTTTGATTACATTTACAGGTAATATTGGTCTTGGCACAAGGAATAATTAATTACAGAAGGTGGAGGTGACCTTAATCATGATGTGGGTCCAGGATTTTTTTTTAAAGATTTCTTAATGTAGCAAGACAGGGCAGCTTTCTCTATTTTTGCTAATAATATTCAGGGAATGTTAGTTATGGAACAACCTACAACATTGCATTTAGAATTATGGATGAAGGTTTTACTCTTTCTGTTTTAATTTTTTCCTACAGTTGTTTTTATATTGATTACATTTTTGGGGTTAGAGCAGCATTTCCTTGAAAATAACAAAGAACCTTGCTGTCCCTTTAAAATATACTTCCTGTGTCTTTAAAGAGACTAGTTATGTTTAACTAGGTGTCATAAACCATGCATTAAAAAGCACATGACAGGATTTAATGTGGTCCTTCAGTTAATACAACACTCTGATGTTTGTAATTAAACACGTTTTCAAAGGTATTATCCTATTTTATGTGTGATTTTGTCAAAGAGACCCTGTCATTTCTTCACTCTGCCTTTCAAGGTCTGCCAAGGAAAGGTAACAATTACTGTCAAGGAGAGCAGCTCCTCCATAATGGTGTTGTAGAGTAGTGGAGAAGAACCGCCATCCACTTGTAAAAGGAAAAAGCTGCCTGACAGGCATTACTGTGGCTCAAAGGATGCTCTACACTCTGAAACCTACGTCTAGGTCCATTTAGCAGGTTTCTAGAAAACTTAAAAATCCAGTTCCTTGTCGAGCAAAGATTTGTGATTTCTTTCTCCTTTACACATGAAAAGCCAAACATGTTGTAATGCAACATGCAAATGAGGGCTCAAGACATCAAGTGTTCTCAGTGCAGTCAGTCTACTTCACTCCTCAGTGTCTTAAAAATGAAACGTGATAGCAATAAAGGAAGAGTGAGGGGGTGAAATGGATGGTGACGGAGAGAGAAAAGGAGGGAGAGAGTGTGTTTTCCATCTGAGTCAACCTTGCCAGGCAATTTGGGCCCCCATTTCAGAGGCCTAATGGGAGATGGACAGTGATGGACAGCGCGTGTGGGTTACTTATTAATCTGGGAGAGGCAATTGGAGAACCTCTATCGACCTGCAGTAAATTAAATAAGGCCTATCCTGAAATGGCATTATTCTCCCTCAACTCTCCCTGTGCTCCTCTTCCCTCTTCTAGCCCGCTGTGAGGGATTAGAGCAAATAAAATGGGAAAATTCAGACACTGTGGAGGGATGATGGATTTTTACAGAACAAACGGTAAAAGGTGTTTACATTTGTGAAAGTAACTATTAAGAAAAGGTGGATTCCAGAACAAATGTACTCCTGGTTTTACACCTAGTTGGGCTGTCAAATCAGGTTTTTTTTCTCTTTTTAAAGAATTGTTGGTTAAGCCAGGAGATATACTTGCTGATTGTGCTTGCCAGGGTTATATTTGAATATATGAACCTGAGTTAAGGCAAAGTAAGGCAAAACAGCCATAGTTTCTAATAAAGAAGAGACCAATTTGCCAACATTTGTTTCAACAGAATCTTTTTATTTTTAAAGGTTATGCTGAACAAGAATGAGTGTTTGCTCTCTGCTTTGATGTTGTGCTCTTTTATTCAGAAAAAAAGGCCGTCAAGCTCTTCATAATTCAATTAGGATCCAGCCTTGGTGTGATTATTGTGCCCAATGAGCAACTACGTCTCAACAGAGAGCTATTTTTTATCATGCATCCGAGCCCTTGAGAAACACCAAACCCCTGCGCTCACGGCAAGGCAATGGCAGCTCAGTGGCCTAGAAAAGATTGCTCACCCAAGTGTCCCCATGCACCAATCACTGCCTGACACTGAAGGCAGCAACTTTTTCGATTGGTTGATTTCTCTTCTTGCTTCTTTTTTCCCCAGCATCTTCACTACCAACATTTCATTTGAGCCATTTATGGATAGCACTCTCTGAGGTTTCATCTCCTCACTCCTCCAGATGAACCAGATATGAGAACAGGCCTGTGAAGACGACTTTGAAAATAGCCCAACAAAAGTCACCTTGTATCCAATTTTAGCCCCGGCTCTGTTGTACAGCCATCAGTCTCCTGTCAGTTATTTAGGACAACTGTACCCAAAAGTCTTCATGAGACCTCAGGGTGCATGATACTTTGGCACTGCCCTTTCTTGCTCTGTTTTTCTCCTGCAAACTGACCCTCCAAGAAATGACTCACAGTTCTTTGTATAAACCCCAGTCCCAATGAAGTTAGGACGTTGTGTTAACAGTAATGAAAACAGAATATTATGATTTGCAATTCCTTTTCAACCTTCCTTCAATTAAACACACTACAACAGTATTTAAAGCTCAAAATGCTAAACTTCACTGTTTTTTTGCAATTAGTTACTCATTTTGAATTTGATGCCTACAACATGTTTAAAAAATGAGACAGGGGCTACAAAGTCTGGTAATGTTGGGGAATGCTAAAAAAAAAACACCCGTCTGGAACATTCCACAGCTGAACAGGTTAACTGGAAACAGGTGAGTGTCCTGATTGGGTTTTAAAAGAGCATACCTTAAAGGTAATAGGGCGAGGTTCACCACTTTGTGAACAACTGCCTGAGCAAATAGTCCAACAGTTTAAGAACAATGCTTCTCAATGTACAATTAAATCATCTACAGTCCATAATATCATTAAGAGATTCAGATAAACCATAGAAATCTCTGCATGTAAGCAACAAGGCTGAACATTGAATGCCTGTGATCCTCAATCCCTCAGGTGGCACTGCATGAAAGCCAACATCATTCTGAAAAGGATATCATCACGTGAGCTCAGGAACGCTTCAGAAAACCACTGTCAGTCGACACAGTTTATTGCTACACCTGTAAGTGTGAGTTAAAACTCTACCATGCACAGTGAAAGCATTTATTAACAACGCCAAGCAACTCTGCCAGCTTCTCTGGGCCTGAGCTCATCTGAGATGAGGGCAAGTGAAATAGTGTGCTGTGAGTACACATTTCAGACTGTTTTTGGAAAACATGGACATCATGTCTTCTGGGCTAAAGAGGAGAAACCATACAGATTCTTGTCAGTACATACTTGGGGCACTGGTGGCACAGTCTAATAGTGCGCTTGGCCGGTAATTGGAAGTTTGCAGTTTCGAGCCCAGCTCCTGATGTCACATGGCGATGTGTGCTTGGGCAACCCCAAATGAATCCAAAAATGAATCCCAAATTGCTCCCACTGCTGCGTCAGTGGTGTTTCAATGGGCATGAAAGTGCATGAATGTGTTAGTTGGTACTGATGGACAGCTGACATAGAAACTCTAACCAAAAGTTAGTGAAGATGGGAGTGAATGGATCGATACAACCTGTGGTGTAAAGCTGCTTTGAGTAGTCAAAGACGAGAAAAGTGCTGTGTAAGTTGAAGTCCATTTACCATTTACCATTTACACAATTCAAAATCCAGCATTTGTCATGATGATGAAATTTGCAGGATGGGAAAGAAATGGTTCAAGGATCATTTGATTTGATTTTGGTAGTGATGCAATTCCAGATGTGAATCCAGACATTTTTAAAGGGATTTGTTAACATTGCAAGATGGTGCAGTTGTTCCACAATTTTGCAAGTAACTCAATAAGTTCTCAATGGATTTTGATGACATTTCAGGTAATGTTGGTGGAAAAAAGGGTGAACTGATCAGATTTTCTTGGTGATTCGAATCCAGATGTGGATTCTAAATCTTTTTCACGAATTAATTTAATATGAGAGGTAAGAATTTTCCACATTTCTGACAGTAACTCGCCCAACAATGTTGAAAATGCATTAGCTGAGGTTTGTGCACTTCCACATTCTTTTTTTTTTTAAACTTCCTGTATGGAAATCACTTTGTGTGGCATTTTGTCGTATAAAAAGTGATTTTTAGAATTTATCTAAAAATTCTAATTGATTGATATTTATTGTTAAAACTGACAAACTGTCTCCTTTTTGGCATAAAACACAATAAATTTGATGCCTGTAGCCAACAGCCATTGAGTGAGACTTCCGTAGAAATAAGAGTTTTACTATAATACAGAGAGAGTTTGGGCTTAGAAAATGTGAGAACTTCTGATCTTTTACATTAAAATGAAAAATAAATAAATGTTATTTTTTTTGCTTGATGTAAATCTTATTGATATACATTTTACAGGTTCAAATTTGTTTGTTTCTTTTTTTGTTTTTTTGTTTTTTTGTTTTTGGGGGGGGGGGGGGGGGGGGGGGGGGGTATTGGAGCCCACTTAACAAGCTGCTCAAGAAACTGCAGCTTTTAGCATTTCCACCTTGGCTTCATTTCTCTGCCCTGGAGGTTGCTGCCTGAGACATAACAGGTGATGGGGCACCATATTGTTAAAGCTTGAGAAAATAAGGTCAGCAAAAAAGGGAACATTTGGTCAAGTTACTCTAAAGACCCTCAGGGGAAATTAAGGGGTGCTTATGGAGGGAAAAAAGTTCCGCTGCTGGAGGTGATACACATCCTGCTGTTTCAAACTGTTGAGTGCTGATAAGGGGCGGGTGTATAATGTCTGTTTTTAGTATGAGGAGATTTATGATAGGAGATGAGCGGATGGTGAAGCCAACTGCCCCCATCAGCATTGTCATTACCAGCACTAACAAACTCCTCTGGGTGTGAGAGGCCTACTCAACTGGTCGCTCAATGGATCCATTAGCGGGTCATTAAGCATGCAAGATGAGAACAGTAAAAAGCCTGGTGTGAGAGTCTGCATCATTGAATCTGGACATGGATTTATTTCTGTCATGGTTGCAGATGTTGTGGTGTTTTCCTGGGATTTGTCTGTAAGGGGTGATGAGCTGGTCTATAGGCACCAACCTCTATCAGTGTAAATGTGCAGAAAGCTGCAGTTCCTTCAATGTCCACTTGAGGCTGGCTGCAGAAATTCTCATCATATACACACTCAATGTTGAAATGCCCATTTTTACAACAGAAATAAAAGTTTCTACTGCCTGGTACAGGAAAACATTGGCTCTAAATAGTTCATATCTTCATGTCCTCACACTTTTGTAATTTTTGAAATATAATTAAGGGCATAGTGCTTTTCTCTTTCTGATGACTCAAAGCATTTAGACATAAAGGTCACGCCAACCTTTTCCTATTAATTTACACTCAAACTTTCTCAATGATAGCTGAAGTTCCATACACACCTGCAAATAACTGACTGGCCAATCACGGCAGCAACTCAATGCATTTAAACATATACACATGGTCAAGACAACCTACTAAAGTACAAACTGAGTATCAAAACAGGAAAGAAATGTGATTTAAGGTCATTTTCATTTGTCATTTGCGTGTTGTTTAGGTAAAAGTGGGCGTTCACTGCTTGATGCAGTTTCTTTACACACATAAACGCAGCAGTCAAGCCCTGTTTCGGCACAAACAGCGGTGCTGAGCTCACCTGAAAAACGTAGCCTCAGCTCACTTCCAATTGGCTCCTGGAGCAGTTCATTTGCAGTGAGGACACAATCGGCCCAGCAACCAACTCAAACAGGAGGAAGAATCAGCTCATCACACTGCTGTAGTAGTATAAGCAGCAACCAGTAACAATAAAAACATTACAGCAACAAGGCCGAAGACAGAGTACTTAAAAATAATGTTTTGGATCCCACAAAGTCACCATTATTGCACATGCACAACATACCATGAAAATATCAACGCGTTAACGTCACTCACCATCTCTACGCCAGATCATCACAGAACTCAACAACATGGACCGACTCAAAAAGTTGTCCAGCTCATTCAAGCAGGAGAATTTACTCCTTTCAGAGCTGCTCTCGACTTTTCCAGTTTCTCTGTGACAATTCTACAGGCTTTCTGTTCAATAACGTTACTATGCTATCTGGTGTCCCCTTTGCAAAAACTCAGATCTAAGCAAGGGTATCTGTCCAATTTCAAGAAAAAAAATCCCTCAACTTATTATAAGCTACAGTATCCTGACATGTCTGGTCTAATGCCATAGTTCAAGCCTATAAAACAAAAATGTGGACGAGTTGCTTACAATGCATAAAAATAACTGCCAATGAGACAGGCCAAATGTAACTTTTCAGGTGTCTTAAAATGAAATATACAATCTAACGTAGTTATCAACCCCTAATTTCAGACCCTCACAGAGTAACATTTTGCTTGTTTCAATAGCAGACATTTTCACAAGCAATTTAAACGCCTCATTTTTGCTTTTTATACCTTGTACTAAGACATTTATAGTCAAATGTATGTTCATTTCAATAAGTGTTTTAGATATTTCTGACTTGAAATTAGACAAATACACTTGCTAAGATCTGAATATTTGCTGTGTAGTCTGTAGACACTGGCGAGCATTAAAAGTTCCTCTTCTTTTGTGTGTAGTTTGTTTACAATCATATCATAAGGTGTGTCATGCAATGATAAATATGCTGATTTGTATAATATTACTTAGCAAAGTTAGCCTCCCATATTAATAAGTGAGTCTTGTTGTGGGTAGCTCGGCCTGCTGGCTTCTTTCCACAATGAATAGTGTGACTCATAGTCATAACAACACTGGCTGGGATGTAATGGTGTAAGAGCAGCTAAGTCTTTTTGTGGGACTAAGGATAGACTAAACCCACATCAAAACACTGCTGTGTAATAATGAACCGATCTTGTGGAAATATTCAAGTGTATGATGTTTCTTTTCAACTGAATCAGAACAAAGAAAGCAAGCTGTATGTGTGAAAATCACCTGAGTGATTTTGAAAGTGGCGTGGTTGTGCCAGATGGACTGGTCTGAATATTTCAGAAACAGCTGGTCTATGGCCATTTTCATTCAAAACTGTCTCTAGAGTTCACAGAAAATGGCATGAAATAAAGAAAGTATCCAGTGAGCGGCAGTTCTCTGGATGAAAATGCCTTGTAGATGCCAGAGGTCAGAGGAAAATAGCTAGAGTTGAAGGAGATGATAGATAGGCAACAGTAACTCAAATCCTCTCATTACAAGCAAGGATGCAGAGGAGCATTTCTGAATGCACAAAATGTTGAATCATAAAGCAAACTGGCAGCAGAAAGAGAGGGCAATACTGGGGCCACTATGATGAGCTAGGAAAAGGACAGTGAGGCTACAATTCACAAAGGTACAGCAAAATTAGACAGCAGAAGATTGGAAAATATTTGTCTGATGAGTCAATTTCTGCTGGAACATTCAGACGGAAGGAACAGAATTTGGAGTGAACACCATAACAACAAAGATCCATTCTGCCTCTTAGAAATGATTCAGACTGCTGCTCATGGTATAATGTTTTGGGGGATATTTTCTTGGCAAGCTTTGGGCCCCTCAGTACCAACGGGGCATTGTTTCAACACCACAACATACATGAGTGTTGTTGCCGACCATGTCCACCCCTTCATGACCACAGTGCATCCATCCTCTGAAGTTTACTTCCAGCAGGATAACATGCCACGTCACAAAGCTCAAAGACTCTCAAACTGGTTTCTTGAACATGGCAATGAGATCACTGTACTTCAGTGGCCTCAACATCCACCAGGTTTCAATCCAGCACGGTACCTTTTGGCACGTGAGATCCCCATCATGGATGTGCAGCAAATCGGCAGCAACTGCTTTATGCTTCAGGTCAATGTGGACCAGAATCTCTGAGGAATGTTCCAGCAACTTGTTGAATCTATGCCACATGCAACAGCCTTAACTAAAAAAAAAATATATAACAATTATGAAAAGAGTCTTGACTGTGAAGGCAGGGAGACTTGGCCAACACACATCATCCATAGACATGAAATGAAAATTTTAATGTTGCAAGCCAGAGCTTACACACCCATTAGGCAACTAATAACCTTTCTGAAACAATACTCCTGAAAAAAGTTTAGAAACTTTAGTTTGGTTGAATATTTCTCTCCTTTAATAATACAAAAATGTGTTGGATTTCATGTCCTTGGAAATCCTGATTGTCTCCTTTACAACAAAGTAACTTGTGAAGACCGTTCATTCGTGGAATTAGCAATACAAGAATTGTCAAAATCCCCTGGAACTGGATGCTTGTGCAGGTACATAAAATGGCAGCATTATCTGGTGTCAGCCCTGGAACCATTTACAAACTTAGGTCCAAATTCCATGAGACTGGCGAATTTAAAAGACAGACCATTAAGTGGGCGTCCTGGAAGACAACACCCCTGGAAGACCAGTTCCTCACCCTTCACTGAGGAACTACAGACTCTCTTCAAGGGAAAAAGGGTACTTTCTTTTGGCACTACCAACACATTTAGCTGTGTTGTTCATTAAAGTGCAGGATCCGTACAAGCTGTAAAGGTGACTAATCAGGCTTTCCAACAATATAAAATACAATACCAATTGGTTATTTAAAGGGAAAAATTTTTTGGAGGAGTATACATCAAATATTAAAGCATGGGCTCATCACTGTTTAAGGCTTCAAAGGCAGAAAGATGCTCAGGCTTTCTTTAAATAAAATTTATCAGGCTTATATGGTATTTCGTGTGTTTCTCTGGGCATAAAGAAACACAACTCAAAAAGAATGACAGTGAACCCTGTACTGTATGTGCTTAGAAATGTGGGATTGAGTCAGCACAGACCTATACTAAAAGTGTATCAGATCCTTATGACACATTCTGCTTTGGTCATCAGAAGGCCCTCCTAAAAGCTGTCAAGAGCTTTGTAGCATTTGCTTTTAATAAACCCAGGAGAAAAGGTCACTAATAGCTTTTCACACATGTGCACACACACATATAAAAACCTCATGTAAAAAGGATTCACACACAAGTATATTATTCCAAAGAGGCTTACACAAGCCAAGGTCCTTATAGAGACCTAAGTGTCTGCCTAATGGAAGAAACATTCTCTTAAGTACTTTGTTGCACCATCTGCATTATTTGCACAGTAATTGCTTCCGTAGTCTGCAGGTTGGAATCTGCAACCTCCAGGGCAGTGTAAGTAATGGGGGGATGATAATAGTCTTTTATCTCTGCAAACACTACAGTGTGTGAGAGTGGATTTAATGAAAATCAATGTTATACCAGGCAGAAATGTTTTGCTTGTTTGACCTTATTTCCCCCCCTCTTCTCTCCCTAGTCCACTATTAATACACTGTCCATCAAATTACACACATAATTTTACTTTCATCCAAAGCATCTGAAGTTGGGTACACACACAATGCCTAATAATCTGCCGAATTTTTGATTAACTGAAAATTATCCAGTCAGATTTTTCTACGGTGAGAGGAGTGATAAGAGTGATTTGTCCTATCCATTCTGCTTGAAAGATGATCTGGGATGCCCTTATGTTAAGTCTTTAATAATAAAAATGGTTCAGTATTAATGATCAGAGATGCTGTTGTGAGGGGAGAACACAGAGAAAAGTCAGGCAGTCAGTGGATTGTCACGTGTAACAAAACAGTAACCGGTGTCGGGCAGCGTAGATTTTAAAAGTAACTTGTGACTTACCAACCTGACACACCAGATGGACCGTTCTATACATCTCACCAGTCCATCTGGGCAACAGGCCATAGAAAATGTTTCTGGATTAGTAGAAACTTTCAAAAACTTTGGACAATTGTTCGGTCAATCACATTAATTCCAGGCCAATCAGATATTGTGGTAGGCGGGCACTACTGCTGCAGTGTACAGTACAAGATATGAGCCAATTTGTAGAACAAACTCTCACCAAACTTGTCATAAGCAAAGTGAAAAATATCCTTTCCATTAAGAATGCTTCCAGTGTTCTTATTTGTTTTTCCTTTAATAAAGAAATAAAGCCATCTGATAAAACTGCTCCTGAAGTTGTTAGCATCTATGCTAACCTCTGTAGGAGCAGTCGTTTCCTGCTGTTGCCTTTCTTGTAGCCCCCACCTCTCCCTGCTTTAAAAGACACTGCTTAGACTGCTTCTTCAAGTCAAGCCCAGTTGTAGTCTGGAGATGACAAGATAGATCCATCTGATTCCAGACAATTTGATAAAGTGGATCCATCTGCACTGCAAGGTTACTTACTTTTTGTGTTACCGGAAAATATAGTTTCCTGACATGCTGGCAAAAGTCATGAGAGCGCCTTTACACTGTGAGAAACAACCCTTATTTTGTGACATACAGTAAATGGCCTTGCAGTGATGGTAAACGGACTTAAGCTTATTCAGCTTTTTTCTAGTTGCTTTGACTAATCAAAGCAGTTTGACACCACAGGTCACATCTACCCCCTCCCACCCAAACACTCACTGAGGGTTTATAGCTTATATATAAGTTGTTCATCAGTATTAGCGAAAACATTTGTGCTCTTTGCACGCCACTGACGCAACAGTGGCAGGCCCCTGCTCCTTCATGGGACATGTTGAACCTGAAAACTTCTGATTACAGAGAGAGTGCACTATCAGAGCCACAGATGGCCTCCATGTGCAGAGGCTACTGTTGTGATTGTAATTATATGAGACGGCCTGAGACCTATTTTTTCAGTGTTCCTCCACTGTGACCGTCTTCCTAAGTCTATCCTCTCAAATGATGGCAGGAAAGCCCAAAAGATAAAAATAAACAAACAATTTTACATAAAAAACAGAGAAAAACTCAAACATGTTATTACCCCTGCAAAGAGGTTCTGTTTTTGATGGTGTTCTCCATAGACTTTAATAACATTTTCAGAGAAAGTTGGTCATGAGACGAGGAGGAAGTGATTAGATTTTGGTGCTGAGGCAATGATGAATGCGGACAGAGGGTTATTTTGAAGGACTTAGTAACAATACAGGGCAGTTTTTAAGATTTTTGGTAACTCAGCTCATTGAGTCAGAAATGCTTTGGTAAAGGTTTGTAATATCTGAGCACTCCTAGTTTCTTGATAACAACACCAGTTTGTAATGTATGCTAATGGAAAGCCTTGTTAGTCCTCTTTACAACTGCAACTTGTGAGGATTGTGCATTCATGGGATGAGAAACACAGGTAAACGTGTGGGCAGTGCACCCACAAAAAATGTATGAAATCCCCTACAACTGGAAGCTAGTGTTCCAGAATGCAGAGTGGCAGCATAATCTGATGTCAGGCGTGGTACCATTTCCAAACTCAGGACCAAGATCCTTGAGACTGGTGAAGTTAAAGACAGACCTTGGTTGTCCCAAGAAGACAACACAGACGAAGACTCACCTCACAGAAACTGTAGGCTACCCACATATTTAAATATGCGTATATATTTACATATATGCACAGGAAGTTGATGCTTCCTCTGTTTTTTTTTTTACAAAAATATAACTATTTATAACTAATAAAGTTCCATGCTACTTTAGTTGTTGTCTGTTAACACTGAGTAATATTTAAACACCTTGATAATAAGCCGCAACAGTCCTGTGATAACAGTTGCTATTGAGCTACCACTCACTCACTTTAGCTCTTTTCACACATGTACTCCTGAAATGTTATAGCTGGTTAAAGATATATTCAGAAAATTCAATAACTTGCCTACTCACACAAGTTCCTAACAGCAGGAAATTTCCATAACTTGCATGTAAAGAAATGGAGGAGTGGGAGAGAGTGGGCTGGCATGAAAATTTGAGGGCAAGGTCCTGGTTTTACCCCTGCTGTAGGAGTTCACAAATGCAGCTCTCCAAGTTTCTTGCATGCATGTCTGAATGCCAGAGTTTTTTTTTTCTTAACAAACAGGTCCCGACTGGATAAAGTGACTCTAAAGAGAGAGAAGTGATCGAGAAAATTGATTTCCATCCATCTTTTCTTGACCTTCCTGCACTAAACATCAGAAACTTGTCAAAAACTGACTGACAAGCTGTCGACCCAGGCAGTGATTTTTGAAACACCTTCATGATTTTTTGACTTTAACAAAATGCAACTCAGGGATAAAATATATTTTCTACCGCTTGATAGTGACTTTATTTAAGCGAAGGACAAAGTTGAGATAATTTATTTATATTTTGTGAAATCAATTATAATTTTGATTCCAATTATTTAAAAAAACAACACTGGAGAAAGGATATGTTAGGCGCAGCTTGAGGATGATGGGACACAATTGCCAATATTTTAATAAAAACACTTTAATGCAAAGTTTAACAACAAATGAAACTCAGTGGAGAAATTTTTTGAGTCATCAAGGATCCCAAAGAGAGTGCACATAGACAAAAAATGACAACATGAAAAAAATGAGTTTGGGGCCATGTTGACACAAAGTTTTCACCAAAAACAGTATTCCTGTTGTGTGCTTTAAAATAGGAGGGTCTGAATCTGAGTTCCAGACAGTGATTTCCAAAATGACACCGTTTCTATCTCATGTATGCTGGCAGAATGAAGGCCTTTGAAAACAGGGACCACTTGCACATGTGCACTGTTGTCACATTCAGAGGAGGCTAAGGCGCGCTTTGACTTTGGTGGACCACAACTACAACAGACTCTGGACTTCTGTTCAAACTGCTCACGCCTTTAAATTTAACAAAGCTGCTCCAGCAAGACATGGATGAACTGACCCATCACTTTGAGCAGCAATCATCTCTATTGTTCATCCACACAAACCTCTGTGGGTTAGCCACTTTTGTCAGCCAACAAACTGAAAAATTGGAATAAAGACTGTGAGCATGTATGAGCTGCATTATAAAGAAAAGTCACACCACAAAATACGAGCCCAGCATGTACCACACCGTTTTTGGTCTTTTAATTGGATCCCTGTGCACAGCAGTCATTTTCTGAACCAAAGGTTTCAGACAACAATTACAACAACAAAAAGGTGAGGTCAAACTGCTGTTTATATGATGGCTGTTCTATCAGACCAAGTCTGCAAACAAAGACCAACAAGCGAGTAGGTGCCTTTCTTCTTGATAACAGAAAACAGAAGTCTTACAGAGATCTTTGGGAATGTTTGTGTTGCTTTCTGTAGATCAAGTATTTGTTAAATCTCAAGAATAACACACACAAACACGCAATCTTAATGTACTTATTCTTTTTTAACTTTTCAGTTTTGAATCTATTTTTCTTTTGCTCTCTGCAGTAGTATTTCATTACTTATAACAAAATTAAATAGATTGTGCATTAAAAAAAAAAGCATTTTAATGAACTGTAACTGCTTCCTACCTTGAAAAACAAGCCAATGAATAAACATGTAAAAATCACAGAGACGAGTTTTTAGGTCTCTGGTTTCAGTTCTAGTCTGTTGTATCTGTAACTGATTTTGTGCCTCATTTATTCACAGAAGTCTGTTCAGATGCAGCATGAAAACACAGAATTTCATTTTCTGGTTGTTCAAATTCTTTAAAAACAAAACCTTCTCCATAATTACCAATAAGGACCTTAATTGTGAAAACATTCTTGGAAATCACCTATTAATACTTGAAGGAACTTTACAAACCAAAATGGCAAGTTTGTTGCCCTGTAGTTTTTCAACAGCTTGATAGGATCATTTGGTCATAAACAAGAAAATATCGAATTAAACTCACAGTAAGCTTTTGTTTTTGTACGTTAAATAGAGATATGTTAGCTGCAGCCCTGGATCAAGCCAATTTACATCAACATATTACAGCACATAGTCCATGTGATTGCTAAAGATGCTCTGCAAAGCAAACACACTTTGCTGTTATTGATAGACATCAAACTTCAGAAGAGGGAACAGGTACACACACTCTGCTGTTTGTGTCAGAAAAATCTCTGTTGTTCTGCTTTTATCAGCACGTCACCATGGCTGAAACATTGAATTTTACCCCAATTACAAACAAATTATTCTCACAGTAGTGCCATAGGCCAGTTTTCAGCTTAATATCATTACTGTGTGTGTTTTACTTTTCTTTTTTTTAATAAAGACAATAAAGATCTATACCGTATATTGTGACAGCCTTACAACAATGGTCTCCCTCTCTCAGGCTACATGCTGTGGCTTCTGGTCTGCTCAAACTTTCGTCAGATATGAATTTGAAATAAATATTAAGATTCACACATAATAAGCTGCTGCTTCCTAACTGTGTACTGGAGCAGAAGCCGAACAGCTATCACAGCCATCAAGTTTGTTAAGGTACGAAAACAAATTGAAGTCAGATGTGCTTAAAAATACACACACACAACAAAAACATTAAAAAGACACCTTAATGATCATAAAAATAGCTCATGGTAGCGATAAAAAAAATGACCAAAAAAATCATAATGCAGGAAAGAAATGTTTAATGCTTTAGAATGTCTGGGGAGAACCCTAAGATCCTCACCCCACTGGAAAGTTTCTTCTCAACATTTTTCATTGCACCACTGCAAGTATTGCATGTTCCTAAGAAAAAACACTGGATAACAACACAACTGCTACCTACTGATACTTCTAATAATAATGAATTAATTAATGAATTAATAACAAAAATTAATATGCAGGAGGTCATGGTGGCACAGCAGACTGTATGCCTGCAAGACGGTTGCTTGTTCAGCCCCATGTAGGTCAGGGTCTTTGCATATTCTCCCTGTGCATGCTTGAGTTCTCTCAGAGTACTCCAGTTTCCTCCCACGGACTAAAGAAAAATGCTTGTTAGGTTAATTGGTGGCTCTAAATTACACAAAGGTATGAGTGTGCGCATGAATGGTTGTCTGTCTCTCTATGTGGCCCTGTGATTGGCTGGTGGCCAGTTCAGGTTGTAACTCTCACCCAATCTCAGCTGGGATAGGCTCCAGCCCCTCATGACCACTAAAGGGATAATTGGTAATGATGATGGATGGATAATAAAAAGGCTGATAATAATTGACTGATAAAGGGCTCTCAATAAAAATGAAGCATACACATCATTGTCTTGTTTTATTCTTAAATACATAACATAACATAAGATGAAATAACTGTAACAACGATGCCAAGTCAAATTAACAATCTATTCGAGGGTAATCCTGTAAAGATTAAAAAGATCTACTCATAGATCCAATGTCAGTTTAATAATGAAGACTCAACAGGGGCAGCTACTTTCATTCTAAGGCTCAGATGTGTTTTGTGGCTACAGTTGGATTTTTTTCTTGAGGGAGTGGTGGTCTTTTTTGATAGAAATGAAAGCAAAAGAGAAGAGAATTAAAAAAAAAAAAAAAATCCAAAGTTGCTTATAGTTAGCACAGTTGGCAACAATGTTAGTCATCTGGTTGTACATAACGCACTTAGAAATGAAACTGCTTCATCCGCCATTATGTTTCCTCATGTTTAGATCTCTTACATATTCAGTCTGGGTTAAGATTTGAAAAAAAAAAAAAAAACTTTCAGCATGTGCCAGGCTTCACTTACTTGACGTGCCAAGCATCAGCTCAGAGAGTGCCACGTAATCTTTTGACCACATGTTGGCACGTCTAAAAGCATAAGTGTCTTATGAAACGAGTCCCAAATGTCCAAAACATCCACAGTATCTGCTGGACAAAAAAAGAATCTGGTAATCTGAGATGAATGTAATCTTCAGCTGCAAAGACTCTTAATAGCAGACATCTTAGTCCTGGGATGATATCAATCCCACCCCAGCCCATCTCCATTCCATCAAATGCTCCAGAATGCTGCATTTGTGACGCACTGCAATAGGAGATGTTGGCGTAATCCAATAAAGGCATTAGTGCACCATTAGGAGAGCGCTTCCTGGCTTTGGAGGGACACACAGAGCCTTGTTTAGCCTAATAGAGCGTCCCTGTTAGTGTTTATTTATGGCAGCAAGATGTCAAACCACTTAAAGGTGGAATGTTGCATGTCCATTAAGGCAGACATCCAATAGGAAGCCTCAAAATGGGATCTGGGGGCTTGGCCTTATTCCAATTTTCTTTTTGTTTTGCCTTTTAAAATTAAATTGCTTTGGCCTTTTCAACTAGCTAAAACATTAAACTTGTACTTTCCCTTAAGCTAAAAATACACTTAGTGTCTGAGAATGTCAAAATCTGTCTTACACTCTTGGATCTGTCTCAAGGTTTCATCTTTTTTGAGAGTATTTGCTGTCATTTAACCCTTATTTCATAGTTGTGCAGGAAAAACTAACTGTGTCAAAGGTGATACATCAAGAACATGATAAAACAACAACACTTTTAGAGCCATAAATATTTTTGACATGCCACCAACAAAACTATGTTGGACAACATTGACCCTCGGCCTGATCTTTACTGGAAAAACAAACAATAAAAAAACATGGGCGCCACTGTTCCAGTGTAAAAAATTTGTGGCTTTCTGATCAACCTGATGAACATTTCACACAGACAAAGAGGATTTTGCCTTCTTAATAGAAACTGAACCAATGCCAAGCCAGACGGATACATTTTTACCTCCTCAAAGAAGGTCCTGTTTTTGCCAGCGTTTGTTAGTTTGATAGTTTGTTTGTCTTTGAGCAAGATAACTCCAAAAGCTTTCAACTGATTTTATTGAAATTTTCAGGGGATGTTGTTCATGGCACAAGGAAGGAGTGATTCGATTTGGGATTTGATCTCAACACAGATGCAGATCCTGGGATTTTTTAAAGGATTTGTTATTGACGTGAGATAGGGCAGTTTTTCACATTTTCACGAATAACACAATAACTTCACAGCGGATTTTGATGAAACTTTCACATAATGTTGGTCATTGGACATGTGCGATGTCAATAGATTTGTGATCCAAATCTGGATGTGGATCCGGGATTATTTTTTTAAACATATTTGTTAACATTGCACAATAGGGTAGTTTTTCACAACTTAACTAATAACAACTTAATAGCTTGAAGTTTGTGCTTTCAGTCTAATGCACAATGCTGATGCACTTGGAGTTTTTGTTCCCCTGTGCAAGCAATGATGAATTTTTGTGCACCCTTGGTTCATTAAAGTGATGTATCACACTGGACCTACATGTTGTAAATCACTTGGACCAATGCTGAGAGTGAGCCAATGTTTAGACTCTGAACGCAACTCTCCCAAGACCATGTGCATGATTAAACATGGAGGCCACCTGTTGCTTAATCCAAACATACATTTTCTGCAGAAAAGTATCACACTTCTTACCTTTTTCTTCATCTTGGACTGTTTTCTTTCACCATTTGTTGCCGATGTAATCCCACTTCGTCAGCCTGGAGGACACAGAAAAGTATATTGATGACTGTTACGCTCACATCTGCAAAATGAACAAACCCGGTAAACCTAACGAGAAAACATCCTCACTGAACTTAAAAAGACATCAACAAGACTCATAAAAATATGGACGATAAAGCCCACAGCCAATGATGGCAAATTAAAACATTTCAAACACAAAGAACTCATGCGGTGGCAAGGAAAACAGCTAAAAGGAGCATCCTTTGGATTCAATGATCAATACCCCTGTGACATACAGACAAAAAAAAAACTTTTACCCATTCACAAGCACTTTCTGTCAAAGGGTAATTAAGCAGTCCTCGCAGTCGACAAACTGTACATAAATGGTTCATTATACCAGGATAAAAATGTGACCCCTTGGCTTTACTAGTTTCAGCATCACTATACCATTCCAAGAAATAAACCTTGATAAGTCCCCTCAGCTCTGCCCCCTCTCCTTTTTTGATTCAAAAACAAACAAAAAAAAAAAAGATGGGACTCACTCTCTCTTCCCACCATTATCCACCTCGATTGAACTGGTTTTTATCAAGTAATACACGCAGACTATTCAATTTAATCCAGTACTCATCATCAAAACAAACTGAAACCTGCATCGTGTCATAAGATGCAGAAAAGGCCTTTCACAGAGTAAAGTGGGACTCCCTGTTTTTCACATTGGAGAGGTTTGGCTTTGGAGAAACATTTATCCCCTGGATAAGGACTTTATATCTCACCTTTAGCAAATGTCATCACAAATGGAAAAACATCATAACATTTCACACTGCACAGGGGGACAGGGCAAGGGTGCCCACTGTCTTCCTCCTTATTTACCATTTTCATAGATCCATGAGTGGCAGCCATCTGCCAAACAATAAAATTATAGGAATACACTCTCGCACAATAGATCATAAAATCAGCATTTATGCAGATGATATATTGATGTGTTTAACAAAAACATTTTACATCATTGAAAGAAACTGTTACACCAATAGAGGCATTTTCCAAAATCTCTTATTATTCAATAAACTGGTCCAAATCTACAATCCTTCATCTCAAAATCAGCAGACATGGCTGCCCATACATCACCAATCCCTCTAAGCACAGGTAACATGACATATTAGGGAAATCGCATTTCCCCAAGGCTGTCAGAGCTGTTCAGTCTTGGTTTTACACCACTTCTATAATACAATAACAGATGACCTTCAGCACTGGATGAATCTGCAAATATCACTCACAGGCAAGACAGCAACCATCATAACGTCAGTTCTCCCAAAAATCAATAATCTGTTTCAGTGATCTGAATCCAATCCTCCCTCACCTGTTTTAAGTCACTTGATTCCATCATCTCTAAATATAACTTGAAAAAACAAAACATTGAGGATAAAACTAACCCTCTGCACAAACCAAAACACTGTGGAGGCTTAGATACCTTGGACCTCTTCTATTATTGTTTAGCCGACCAACTTCAGTACACACTAAGATGGATTCACAATAATCAACCAAACAACACATGGATAGGCATTGAATAAACATTTTGTGAAGACATAAACATGTATTTGGAACAACCTAGAGTTTCTATAAACAAAAAAAAACACAATTAACTTTTATATATGGACCTGAAAAGGCATCACTCACCTAAAACACATTTTCACAAACAACACCATGCTAACATTTTCCAGCGTAGTCCAGAAGTTCAGTATTGAGAAGAATCATGTTCTTGAGTTCTTACAGTTAAAATTTGCCATAAAATCAGAGTTAAATAAAATGCACTAATTTTGATTTATCTGCCTCAATCTTTGATGTAATTAAAATCTACTCAACAAAGAAAATATTGTCCAAAATATATAAAACCAAATCCTATTCAAAGGAAACAATATCATTCCCCTCAGGTAACATGATATAGTCATCACTCCCAATGCTGAATTCTGGAGCCAAATTTGTCGAACATATTTCAATAAGTAATAATAACAATATTCAGCTTATACATTATCAGATAATTCAGTAGTTCATTTCTCTTCACAGGACACAGGATGTTTAATCTGACATATGCACACTCTGTTCCCAAAACAGCACAGACACATACAGTACCTCTGGGCACCTGGCACTGCGCCCCCGTACAACACTTTTGGGTAGAGGTCACCACAACACTTTCCAACACCCTGGGCTGTCCATTCTCTGCCCCTTCCTCTGTATACTTGGAGATTTGCCATCCATGAATCTCAGTTTGAAAACAACTAAATTACTTGTTCTAGCACAAACTATCACCAAGAAAACTGTCCTCATGAACTGGAAATCAAGGCACAACACACAAATCACACACTGCAAAAATCTTTTGTTCCAACATATATCACTTGAAAAGCTCTCTTCTTCCACTAAGCATAGAACCAGTAATCTAGATTCAGCCTGGGATCCTTTCTTTAACTCAGATGATGCGTAAAAAATCAAACTAACAGAAACTTAAACTTAGAATATTTTCACTTCATCAGTTTAACATGTTTCTGTATATATATATATATATATATATATATATATATATATATATAATGTTTTCTATTATATTCTTTTAATTATTTTTTGTCTCATCCATGGACCTTTGCATTTATTATAATGTATTTTTGAGAGGGAACATGTACATCTGTGTGCATGAGTATTAGTAAATAAATCTCTATTTTCATACTCTATCATCAATCAGTTAAAGCAGAAACAGTGACTGTGTGATAAATCTGTGCCATCAGTGGGGGTGAGCTGTGGGGCTGGGCTGCTGGTGCTCTACTGGGTTCTTGTTCTGTTGCAGCGAATGCACCCCTTCAGATCACTGTCACATTGTCATCACATTGTGCTTCATGTTGTGTAGTTCAATAATACCTCAGAATCTTTAAACTATCAGCCTGTGTATGATTTAATAGTATTAACAAACAAAACAGTCTTTTAACACCCGCTTTTATATTTGCATATGTTGTACCACCTTAAATAACAGAATACAGAGGGAACAAGATTTTAGAAAGACCACTTTGGTTGGCTCCTGAGTTGTATTCAGAGGCAGAGAATTATTTTTACCCTAAGCAATTTGCTAAACTTATTAGCTTCAGTATATCAACTTAATGTACTTCAACCTCACCAATATCAATCAAACAGCACTGATCTACACTTACAGTTAAAGAGAAATGGGCAGTTTAGGCTAGAAGAAAATTACTCGCCGTACATTCTAATCTAATTTATCGCTGTATTTACTTGACATGTCCCTCTGATTGAAAACACTCCAGCCACTGGCTCTGTTCTGCGTCCCATCTGACTGATAACCCTCATAAGCTCTTGTAAGCTCTCGTCGATAAGAACATCCGAACACTTCCTTCTTTGCTCCACTGATTTCCTGCCGTGTTTGATCTCGACATGGCCCTCTTCACTTTGATGTCATCATGCACAGAGGAATGAGAAGCCTTGAGAGCCAAGTGGAGCTTGTGTAATGCCCAATCTCTGTTCTGCCTATGATATTTGCAGCATCGGCTTGTCAAATGCAATCAGCACAAGGCATCTAACATTCAGAGGTTATAAGAAAAAGTCACAGAAGCTGTGTGGGTTGAATGACTGATAACTACAAATCAAGAATGTCAGGAAATGTAGAAAGCAAGGAAACAACATTTTTAGTGTGCAAAGTCTGCTATCAAGGTTCAATGTCAAAATGAAATTAAACATGTACTGACAGAAAAGCACAACAAAAGATTAGATTTTTAGTATTTGATGTTTCGAATCTAGGATACAATACAGATGCCAAACAAAAAGGATTGAAAAGTCATTTGTGGCTTCAGGATTTGTTTTTATTTGTACATTTCATAAACCTATCCTCTTACTAAAGAAGGTATGGGCACCATAACAGAACAGACCAGCGGGAGGGAGGGTAAATGTTGATCAGTCTTGGGGGAAGGATGCTGGAGAGTAAAGTACAAAACTGCTCTTACGCCCTCTTTTGACATGCGCTAAGACCAGGAAAAAAGTATGAAACATGTCTTTGGAAGTAGGATGTCTCCATTTCTTCACAAACCCCAATTCCAATGAAGATGGGATGTTGCAGAAAACATAAATAAAAACAGAAGTCAATGATTGTGAAGAACTTTCAACCTATATTAATTTAAATACCCTACAAATACAATATATGCAATGCTTAAACAGATAAACTATTATTTTCTTGCAAATATTCACTCATTTTGAATTTAATGCCTCTCCAAAAAAGCTGGGACAGGGGCATGTTTACCGCTGTGTTACATCACCTTTCTTTTCAACAATACTCAAGGGTTTAAGAACTGAAAACTTTCTGTTGAAGCTTTGTAGGTCGAAATCTTTCCCATTCCTGCATAGCGGACCACACATTTTCAATGGGAAACAGCCCTGGACTACAGGCGGGTCAGTCTAGTACCTCCACTGTTTGACTACAAAGCCACACTGCTGTAACAAGTACAGAATGTGGCTTGGCATTGTCTTGCAAAAATAAGCAAGGATCTCCCTGAAAACGACATTGATGGCATTGTCCCAAAAATTGTATGTACCTTTAAGCATCAATGGTGCCCTCACATATGTGCAAGTTACCCATGACATGGGCACTAACACACCCCAATACCACCACAGATGCTGGCTTTTGAACTTTGCACTGATAGCAATTTGGATGGTCCTTTTCGTCTGCAGCCTGGAGGACACAACACTTTTGTTTCTCCAAAAATAATTTGAAATGTGGACTTGTCAGACCACTGCATACTTTTTCACTTTGCATCAGTCCATCTCAGACTAGCTCAGGCCTAGAGAAGCCCATATTTTTCCTTAACAAGGGTTCATTTAGTTATTTTGATGACTGCCAGAATGTGTTCAGAATTGCTAAAGTTCAATTAATATTCTAGTATTCACATCCTACTCCTGATGTCTGTATGAGACACTGTGTTTGAGCTCCTGGCATTTTCAGGCCCCTTCCTTGCATTGGCCCAGTCTGCTCTAATTGAATTATTGATCTGCTCTTTGTTGATTGGTCTATTTAAACAGCTCAGTGCCATATTGTCAAAGACTCTGCATTCATTCTACACTCTATGCTCCGCACTGGGCTTGCCAGCCTGAGCCAATTGGCTTAAACTGTTGACAAAAATACGATAGGACGTCACACTGGTAGGTCTCTTTAGGGGGCCAGGGGAACAAAAGATTTCAGTCAGCCACTGCTGATGTAAAGAAGTTGAGAGGTAAAAGTCCTGAGGACACAGACTTATTGTCTTGTGCATAGATGTACTCTATGATATGGAGGAGAAAAAGGTCATATTGGATGGTACAAATGAATACATTTATAAGGAAAGCAACAAAAAGAGGAAGTAGAACTCCAAGCTCAGAAAGTTGTGGAAGCAATACCTCATCTAAGCGTGCTGCAGTGGTGTGAACTAACAGGCTTTCAGGGCATTGCATGGCAATAAGAAAAGCCTAATAGATGAGGTAAAAAATGTTTGGCACTGAACTTTTGGGACACAGTACACTTATATATCAGCACATTTTGGATTTAAAAGACTGGAGCCAATTCAGAGTTTTTTGGATGGGAATGAGTGCAGAAGAATAATCTGTATGTTGACCTTATGTGACACATATGCCAGAGAGAATAATTGGGTATTCTGTGCTGTTTTGTTTCAACACTTGGCCAATAAGAAATGTCTTCTTTTTATGGGACCTAGTATGGAAAATGTGCGTCTTGAGTTATTACCGCAGTCAGTGAGTGAGCATATGGATGAGGATATTGTGCCCAGCAAGGTTCAAATAGGCTGCAGCGGGACGCAGTGCTCCATCAATATCAGATTTTAAATTGGAAAAACGTTTGTGTATCACAAGGGGGCCGGACCGACGGGCCTGCTTGATGAATTGGCCGTCTCAGTGATTGATGGTCATGGGGGAGCGGTCAGGGGGAAAGTTATGCCACACTATGTCAATATCAGGTTGTTTGCTTCCATGCATTGGGATGCTGTGGAAAAGACAGTGTGCTCTAAGTACCCTTGACATGATCACTTTACTTTTTTTAGGTTGGACTTGTGGGCGAAAAACAACAATATGGCATGATTTAGACTGCTGCTCTGTCGACGGCAAAAGAGGACAGGGAACATCATGGCCCTATTCAGAACATGTTCCAGTATTTCATTTCTCAGAAGACATACTACAAGCACTATTGTTGCTCTCTTCTATGTCAACGTGCAATTCATCAAGGATAACTTACTAAAGATAGAACTACTGCCTGTGGTTAAATAGATCTCTCATGCATGCAAGTGCTAGACAGTCCAAGAACAATAAAGCAAGATGAGAGGCTGATGTGTTTTTGCGGTGGTGTGATTAAAAAAATAAGAAATACAAAGAACGGATAATAATGAGGCCAGATAGCATGGCCTTTAATGACCACAAAGTAGAGATGCATAAAATTTTGATTTTTCCTGATATTTAATATTTTAGTCGTTTCAAACTCATTATTGACGTTGCCAATACCAATGTTTTGGTCAAGAGCACAAGGCCTCCACTTTAGTAAGACTGACATGTTCCTTTCATTCTGCTGGTCAATTTATTTTTCAAACAAATAATACAACTTTTTGTCATTCAATTATCATATTTTTTTATCTTCAAAAGTGGACATTTATTTACAAACCACAAAGCCAATGATGTTGGAACATAAATGTAAAAAGTACATTGATTTCTATTTGACCTAAGAAGGATTTGCTAATCAAATCAATTAAAATAATAACAGAGACAAGATTAAACTTTTTGTAAACTAAATTCTATTTTTGCAAGTATTCACTTATTTTACAGTCAATGCCTGCAATACGGTCCAAAAAAGCTGAGACAAGGCCCGTTTATCACTGTGTTACATCACCTTTCCTTTTAAGCAATTGAAAACTGGAGACAATGACCGTTAAAGCTTTGTAGGTTGAATTCTTTCCCATTCTTGCTTGACGTATAACTTCAGTCGCTCAACTGTACAGTCTTCGTTGTCATATTTTGTGCTTCATAATGGGCTGCACATTTTTAATGGGAGACAGCCCTGGACTGCAGGCGGGTCAGTCTAGTACCTGCACTGTTTGACTACAAAGCCACGATGCTGTAAAAACTGCAGAATGTGGTCTGGCATTATCTTGTTAAAATAAACAGGAACATCCTGAAAAAGACATTGCTTGGATGGCAGTATATGACGCTCCAAAACCTGTATGTACCTTTTGGCATTATTGGTGCTTTCACAGATGTGCAAGTTACCCATGCCATGGACACCAACAAACCCCCATACCACCACAGATGCTGGCTTTTGAACTCTGAGCTTGTTACAGTCTGGGTGGTCCTTTCCTCGTTTGTGGAGGACACAACATCCATGATTTCCCAAAACAAATTGAAATGTGGACTTGTCAGACCACGGCACATCTTTCCACTTTGTATGAATCCATCTCTGATGAACCCAGAGAAACTGGCAGAGTCTCTGACTGTTGTTGATACAGTCCATATATGGCTTTGGTTTTGTATGGTAGAGTTTTAACTTGCACTTGTAGATGAAGCGACTACCTGAGGCAACTGACAATGGTTTTCTGAAGTATTACTGAGCCCACATGGTAATATCCACTGAATAGAGTTTATTTTTAATCTAGGACCACCTTTGACTGTGAACTGATTGAAAGTAATAGGAATTCAATGTTGGTTTTTAACCTTGCAGCTTACATGCAGAGATTTCTCTGGATTTTCTGAATTTAAGGATATTATGGACTGTAGATGATGAAATCTCTAAATTCCTTGCAATTGGGGGTTGAGAAACACTGTTCTCTAACCGTTGGACTACTTGCGTACACAGCTGTTCACTGAGCCTTTCAGAGATGCTCCTTTTATACTGAATCTTAGCACTCACCTGCTTCCAATTAAGCTGTTTCACCTGTGGAATGGTCCAAACAGATGTCTTTTGAGCATTCCTCAACTTTCCCAGTTTTTTGTTGTCCCTGACCCAGTTTTTCAGGATCGTGTTGCAGGCATCAAACTCAAAGTGAGTGAAAATATTTGCAAAAAAAAAAGGAATAAAGTTTATCAGTTTGAACAGGAAATATATTGTCTTTGTATTCTTATTATATTTAAGTTCTACACAACACCACAACTTTATTGAAATTTTGGTTTGAATGCCTAGGTAGAGGCCTAAAAAAATCCCAATCAAGGCTGCATGCTTTCACACACATACTCAGCAAAATCAAAGACACACATAGAGCTGAACATCAAGAAGTCATAAACAGCATCCATAGTTAGCCTCAGTTATGGGCAGCAGTATCCTCATATGACATTGTCTACTCTTAACACAATCCCTGAATGGCACAACATTAGGACTCAGCCCCATCAAAGGGAGAGAGAGAGAGGGCTGCAAATCAGACACCTGAAACTGCATTAGCAATTCCAGTCAGCAGGGGAGCTTTTGTGATTACAGAGGGGCTGGTCCCTCTCTACCTGCTGATAATGATGACTCATTCACAGGCAGTCTGCCTAACAATGCCGACACTGAGCCACCAGCTTGGGAAAAAATTAATCCAATCTCTAGTAATGTTTTCTCAACAAATACTGGTGATGGTTAGAGACTAATAAGGGTTTGCATATGAGGATAACAGGCATCAGCATCAAATGAATAAGTAGTTTCCTCAGTGAAGCCTCTTTAGTGCAGACAGGACAACAAACTTAGGTGTCACATCATACTCATTCCTCACCTTTTTAAATGGTCCTCCGTAGTCTAAGTGAAATATCTGTGCTTGAGTAAAAATATAAAATGGATTAATCACCAGAGGCATTTTTGATTCTGTTTGAACCAGCTCTGAGCATAATAGACTCCCGACAGACACATTTAGGCTAGAGTTTAGATCCACCCCAAAACATCCAGCCCAACCCTTCCTGAGCCAATGGACATCCTGCTCAGCCCAACCCGGCACATTAAACCAAACTATTTTCAAGCACCTAAGTCAAACCCAGTGTTTAAAGCATTCCAGCTTCAATAATTAAGGCTTGTAAGTGCAATTTCCCAGCTATTAAATGGCAAAAAACTACACACGTGAGACCTGAATGAGCATTTCACAGAGGCATAAGCTTTACATCAAAAATCTGCACTCAAAGTGTAAATAAACAGTATATTAAATAAACAGCTGAACAGCACACTCGAGATCCTGGATCAGTGAACCACCCAATCCAGTAGAGGGTGCTTCCAGCACAACCCGTTTGCACAGTGCATTCTTGGCCAACAGCTGTATCTAGTCTGCCAGAAACAAACAGATGAAGAAGACACCTCTGGGAAATGGAGGACCAGCAAAGCCACCCTGAGCAGCCAATAACAATAACATTTAAGGAAGGTCATGTGGGAGCACTTAGGGCTCCTCTGTGTGTTGATTATGTGCAAAGTAACTGGCCCACTATGACAAATTTGCAGGCCCATTTGTCGGTCTTTCAACCACCACAATCCAGTGGTGCCTTGTCAAGTGCTCAGCCCAGTACATTTGGGTCTTTCTCGGCAGGCCCCCCACCATAGGTCTGGAAAAAGGCCTTTACAGACAAGATTGTAAGCTTCATATGCAAGGACATTTGGCCCCTGAATGTTCAAGGTTCAAGGTAGCTTTATTGTCAATACTGCAATATGTGTACACATACAAACGAATGAAATTACGATACTCAAAGGCCCACAGTGCTACATATAGCATAAATAATAAATGTCAGTACAAAAATAAGAATATTAGTATTGAGTAAAAAGAGTAAATCGAATAAAAATATCAAAGTAAAAGACAAAAAAAAAACTGGCCTCTACTGGTCTCAGTAGAGGTAACTATAAAAATGATCTAGTGGAAATGCCTCCTGTGTGTTGCGGCTGGAGTGGAATACACGTTAATACCCAGATATCTTTGGGTATTAATGAGCAAGTTTTGATTTTTGGGAAAAGTGACAATCCTACCTCACACCGCAGAATAATCAGGCAGAATTATGTTAAGGACCATCAGCTTTTGATTACTTTTGTTGGGAACAGGACCAAGCTGAAAGTCACCTGATTGTTGTGTAGTGTGTACCCCGCTTAATAAACACCAATGGCACCAGAGCCTAATATGAGCAAAATCAATTAGATGTGTTCTCTGAGGGCTCTGACGATTTGAGTTGCAGGGAAATCTTTTAGTACTTGAACTGTAAGATTATTTCAGTCTAACGGGTTGGAAAATGCCTCACACTTTGGTTTTTGCAGAGCATTGCCACTTACATAGCTAAAAATAAACAGCAGCTTATATGTGAGCCAGTACTGTGCCTGTTCAGAATGGAAACACGTTTACTTCTCTGCCATTAAGGAAACCAGAAAAATAAGGTCCATATCCAGTGAGACACTGGGAAGATTCAGAGGGAGGTCTTATTGCTAACCTAAAAACAAACAAATAAGACAGAACACCATATTTATATGTCTGTTTACATTTGCATTGTGGGTTATAAAGCATGGCACAACAAAATCCATTTCTTATACCCTGTTAGTGGAGCAGCTCAAGTGTTGCTCTGGGATTTCTTTATTTCTGTTCTGCTGAACCTCACAGGGAAATGAATCTTCTCTTCCTGTACAAAACAAGTACAAGAGTAAAAGTGAGACATTAAAAAGAGAATGGCATCGTCGCCTTGTAATATTTTTTATCAGCATGTAAAGAGCTAGGGCTTTACTGTCCCCGCGCTGTCAGCCCACTGACTGAGGAAATTGGGAATGATGGTCACTGCCATTGTGGGTGATTAAATGTGAATGAATGAGCACAGAGAGAGAAAAACAGCTCCCTCCATGCCGGGGCTTTGTTGCTTTTCTGCTTTCCCAGTGGAATAGAGGATGAGAGACCACCACCGGGGAAGTGTCACAGAGAAGAATAATGAATGGCATGGGAGTGGGGAGAGGATGTGTGAAAATGGGGGGACAGATGGAATAATGGGGGAATCAGAGATCCAGAGGAAAGAGAGAAAAGTACAGGTGGAGATAAGAATAGAGCCAGGCTGACAGTCAGGTCAAGCTCTTTCAATATGACAGCTCTTAGATGTTTGTGGACACGAAAATACAGAGAAGAGAGCCTTTCCAAATTTGTCATATTTTAGAAAAAACGTCTTCAATTTTGTACCATGGATAAGACAGAGGGAACATTTGCTGCATGATGAAATGGAACAAAAGCAACAGAAGTACAGATGGCGTATCAATGAGGCTGAATGGGATATCATTATACCATCGCAACTATCAGTAGGAATCAATGCAATATTAGTCAAGTAATGGCAAAAGCTTGATCAGACAATTTAACTGAAGAGCTGTTTTTCTCTCATTTACATGGACTGTGGAAAATGTGTTCTTTCAACTGAAGCATGTCCATCTGCACTGCAGTAGGTGGAGAAAGATACCATCTACAGCAAGTCATTATGGACTTTCTGTCCCCTGCTTTTAGTTTTGCAAGCAGCCGAGACTTTGTAGCCTACAGACTGCAGGCAGAAGCCATGAGTCAAGAGTGGTTTGATAATTAAAGAAGGTTTTGGGCTGAAATGTGGACACTGCCACACTCTTAGAGTCTACTCAAAACAACTTTAAAAATATATCTACTCACACAGAAAGAGAGAGAGAGAGGCATGTCTTATGACTGGCTTACCAGTGGGTGGGTCTGTATATACAGTATTGTCCTTTTCACAGTACCTTCACTTAAAAGCACTGCAAAGAAAGACCCATTATATTTGAACCTCAATACATTCACATAAGGGCTGTCACTTTTGCCAAAAATCAAAACCTATCGGTTTTCGAGCACACACTGTGCTAATTAACACCCCTTCTTCCAACCTGGAAGTTGCTGCTTGAGCCAATGTCAAAATTTTGATCAAATGTGCTTTTCTAGATATTTCAACCATGCTCAGTGCTTTACTTTTCTCAAGCTTATGGCTGTATATGAAAGCAGATGAACAAGACTTCTGCCAACATTTATCAATGCCAATGCGCAAATGCTTAAATTTTATGCTAATTCAACAGGTGCATGTTCAAATTCTGGGTAAGTACATTTTTTAAATGTGTTTTGGGCCAAAGCCCAGTTTAGAGATTGTAGATCCTGCATAGAACATCTGGTCCACTCTGTTCCAACTGACCAAGGTGTATACATGCAAAAAACTATCATTCTCCAACTGCATTTTCAAATACTGCTAGTCTGACCTCAAGGATTTTGATATACTGCTATTTCAATTTCGATGGACACGTTTAAATGAAAAAATGCCCAATTTTATCCAACAAAGAAAGTGGACCAGCCCCAGGTCATGATGGCACTCATAATAAGCTGATGATTCCATTTGGGATGAGGCCTTTGTTTTTAGAATTACACATTTGTAATCAATGTTCAGTATAACTGAGTTTCGAAAAACAACTTGTTTCTTTCACCTGTGATTGTATATAGAGTGATTTATGTTTTCTGATTATACCCCCCCCCCCCCCCCCCCCCCCCCCCACAAGATGATTATATAATAATAACTTCATTTGTATAACTGCTTGAAAACATAGGTTTACAAAGTGCTTTGACCAACAAATAGGAGCATAAAGAAGACAAAGCACAAGAGCTGAAGCACCAAAGGAATTAACCAACAAAGAGCACTTGGCTGCTCATGGCCCATTAACAGATGCCATGATGAAGCGATAATCAGCATTTTTCACTTTCCCTGTGAGTGATGACGCATAATACTTATGGAAAATGCTCAAACGCAAATGGGTGAATTTATGTGAGCTTTTTAATGGTGTGAATATGTCAATGATGCACTAACAGTTTTATCAGCACACAGCAGTCACAGGCAGACCAGCAGGTTAGCTTTGGTCAGACTGATTCATTGACCAGGAGTGATAACAATGCATCTCCAGTTTCATTTGTAAAGTCTCTCTTGGCATAATATCTTCACTTCTGTGTGTATACGTGTCAGGTTTGCAGGCAGATGACTGCAGAGTGATGAAAATTGCAGGGGTTTTAGATATTAAATTATCTAAATACATGAAAAAAGATACTATCTGCTGCAAGATCATTCAGTATCACAATATTTATAGGAAGAAAATATTGCAATACCTTTTTCTAATATTTTTTCCCCTGATATGCATATGTCTCACCCTTATTGCTGGAATATACAGTATCAACTCACAGTTCCTTGATCACTAATTTCCGTGGATGTCCTCTGAGTAAATCGGATAAGACGAAAACCTTTACTTTCAAATTCTACTGTTCATTCTTTTTACCACAGTGTAGGTGTGACTGACAGAATCAATGCATGCTGACTGCATGGTGATAGCAGTCTGAGCTACTTATCTTATTGTCTCAGCACAATTAAAGCACCATGTCATTGTTCTGCCAATCATGATCTTTGTGGTCCATCCTTTGAAACATAACGCCTAATCTTATTATTCCTTTGTATGATAATTATAGAGCCAAAATAATTAGCAGAAATGACTTATTGTATCATGGTGACACATTGTTGGACTGGCACATATTCTGCCTTTATTGTGTTTGTCTCATAGCCTGTGTATAAGGGTGGACCAAGCTACAATGTTACAATGCCATGAAAATGAAGGCAATACTTGTAGGTTCTGCAGTGTTGGTCAAAAAGCATTGGGTCAATATTAAATTAAATAATAATAAATCAATAAAATATAAAATATACAAAAAAAATGTGTTTTTATCACACTGCTTGAGAAAACCTAATTCCAGTGAAGTGGGAATTCAGGGGAGTACAACATAAATGAAAACAGAACACAATGATTTACAAATCCATTTTGACCTATATTCAATTAAATACACATCAAAGATAAGATACTCAGTGTTCAAACTGATGAATCTAATATTTGTTTTCTTTTTTTCATTTTTTTTTTCTTGCAAATATTCACTCATTTTGAATTTGATGCCAGCAACATGCTCCAAAAAAGTTGGGACATGGGCAACAAAAGAACAGGATGGTTAAAAGTTCTCAGAAACGCCTGTTTGGACCCTACCACAGGTGAAGAGGTCATGATTGGGTATAAAAGAATGCCTGCATGCCTGCGGTTTTAACCGTGGCAGTAGGACCCAGAAGCGGTTGCCACCCACATGAACGCGCACAGATTTTCCTCCCTGCTGCTTGGAGTCCAGCATGTTGAACTTTCTGGAGGCAGGCGCCTGATAGTAGCCAATCACATCGAAGGAGGAAGAGAACCCGAAATGGCAGGCTTCACGGATCAACGCAAACAATGGAGGAGCTCATAATGTTGGTGTGGGAGTATCTAGAGCTCTACAACAAGGCTCTACCTTTATATAAAGATAACCAGAAGAAAACCCTGGGTATGGGACGACATTTCTACCGAGAAATATTGGTATTGTTTTTTCTTGCTACAGTATGCAGCTAATGTTACTTGTGCCTAGTGTTTACATCACAGGACTACTTGGAGGTACTCTACGTGTTTTTGGGAAGGGAGTGTTGTAAAGGACTTTTGGGCGGGCTCTGCTGTGACGTTCGCCGAACCACCTCTATGTCACTGCTGCCTCGTACCCTATGAACATACCACGTCAGCAGCAGTGGCTTTAAAAAACGTTCTGCATTTCGAGGGTCTCCACTGGCAGAGAGGCAGTTTGAGGGTAGTTGCCGTGCGGCGGTGTGAAAAGGGCTTAAGCATCCCAAAGCGACGGTCAAATCAGCGTCCTTTAGAGGTGGAAGGTGGAAGGTACAAGCAAGACAAGAGCAGGATGTGACTGCGCGTACATGAGATAGCATAGTTGCTGACAGCTTCAGTAGTAGTTTTATCAGATCTAGATCACATTTCTTGTTTAAATGAAAAACAAGTACCAACCCAATAAACTTCTCTATAGTTAGGATATTTTTGCTCCACTTCTGACATGTTTTGACAAGAATTTGTTTTATGAAGTGGCTCACTTTCTGCAACATGGTAGCTCCTACCTACGGCATTATCTGACTGGCTTGTAATAAATGTTAAAGGGGACATATTATGCAAAAAAACACTTTTTAAAGGCTTTTGAACACATTTTTGGGTATTTGGCCTTCCTCCCAGCCCAAAATGGGATAGTAGACAACAAAACCTGTATTAGCAGGCTGCATAATTGTAAATTGGTGAGCTGTTGAGTCTCTGGATATATTGTTACGTAACAGTATATTTTTTGATTTGCATACCTAACCTGATTGGTCTACCTGAGTATCCCCTCTCCCCCCTGCTGGAGAAATTCCTCTGCGAAGTGCAGCCATGTCGTTTACATTCTTAGTGAGAGATCAGTGTTCAGCATGCCTAGTTATGCTGCTTTATCATGAACTCCCAGTATGTATGCTGCTCTGCTCTGGCTCATGAGCATATGAAGACGACCGCCCTCAAAACCAGCCATTCTGAACAGAGTGGTTATGTGATCGTGGAAAGAATGCAGCTGTGCCTTGTTCATAGGCTTTTTGGACCAAAGCATGTTACTAACATTTCATGAAGACATCAAGGATCCATGTTAAACTGCAGAAAAGGAGCAAAATTTAGGACCTTTAATCGGCAGAACAATTGTCCAATCACCTGGCCGATATGCTTCTGGAAGTTTCTGCCCTCCCCAAACACTTTCTATGGGCTCTTTCTCAGATGGACTAGTGAAATATATTGGAAAGTCCATCTGGTGTGCTAGGATAGAGCTTTTGCATCACTGATAAAACTGATGACTGGTCTTCAGCTCAGTGTATGATGGCCTCTGACTTCCATTCAACAGACTAAAAACATGATTGTTAGTTTATTGCTGACTCTAAATTGCCCTTGGTCTAACTGTGAGAGTTTTAGGTAGAGACTGTGCTAGTATTGAAAGTCCTGTGATCGGCTGAGATTGGCTCCATCCTCCTGTAAGTTTGGAGTTAAGGATTAGAGGTATATAATAATATTTGGCTGGAGTCTTAAGTGAAAACACAATCGGCTTAAAGTCATATATTTAATACTTTCTTTAACTGTTGTGGAAGTGTGATGTACAAAAACATAATAGATTTTATAAATCTGTTGGATAGAGCCCATTAAATGCATTTCCTTCAATAGTTGGTTACAAGTTAGACAAGAAAAGTAAACTTCCCTTGAGGCTTAGTTAAAGTTTTTGGGCATCTGTGCAAACTCCAAGATGTGAACAAAAAAGATGATGCTGCAACAAAAGTCCAAATATATTTTGTAACTGTGCCAGTTATGTAAGCAAACAGAAGTTGATAGCCTGCCCACAGTGTCAATAACCTGGAATTTGTCCAATATTTGCTCTGCATGAGGTCGCTTGTTTGCCATGGGCCAGGTTAGGCCTGATTGAACTGGCAAGCTTTGTCATTTGTCTGACGGGGTGAGGAGGGAGACAGCAGGATCCAGATCTATTTCTGGATGAAAGCTGTGCCAAGGAGTGCACAGGGCGGAATTTATCCCTTTAGTGTCTAACTACCTTGTATCTTGGCTGTACATCTTTTAGAGTGTTTGACGACAGGTGCCAAAAATGTCATCAGTCAGTATTTGTTTTTAGTGCTGGGACATTTGGCTCAGTTTCCAGCAAGTTTTTTAACTTTCCCTGCACTTCATCAATCTTTTAAATGTCACTCAACTGAATACAAATTGTCATTTTTACTCCTTCTTGTAACTGCCTTAAACCAGTTCTATTTAGACTGGAGATACACTTGTAGTTAAGGTGAATTGAGAAAAGGGTGATGGCTGCTTTATGTCTGCTACATAACTTTAGCATGTCTGCTGTGCATGTCCTCAAGAACTAGCTTAGACACTAGAACCACTCATTCTCTCATTCTGTCAGGACCACTTTGCCAAGAAAAGACAGCATTTACTTAAATATTGCTTTATTTGCAATATGTATGTAAAGATTTATTAGCACTATATATTTACTTTATTGCACATAGTTGAATTTGGGGGTATTGCTCTGATGGGGGCTCTCCCTGCCCTTCAACATGCCTATTGTGGAAACCTTAAGCAGGAACTGCAAACATTTCTGCCTTCCTTTCGCCCTCTAGGAAAGCACATGGCAGGGAGAGAAGCAGCAAAATCATCCCAGAGCAAGCATCAATGTCAGCCAGACATTGATGTAGTCAGAGAATAGCATGAAGGAGGAGGGTTGCAAAGCAGCTTGCAGCAGGAGCAGTAAAGAGTAGGCAGGCTAGAGCAGCTTAAATAAGGCAGTCTGAGTACATTTGGCAGTTTAGAGGCAATCACTTGGCTGTCATCAGCAGTGGGCTAGTTTTGAATCAGCTGTTTAACAATTGAATGGTGGCAATCTTGACTCCATGTCCTGCCAGAATGCTTTTATATACCTGTGACACTTCACCTCCACTCTTAATGTTGATGAGATTAAATATCTTTATTCTGTTTATATTTATGTTTTACAAAATGACCGAGCTTCATTGAAGTTGGGATTTGTAAACGACACAGGTTTTACTATTTATAAAAAAAAATGTTCAAGCAGAATGAAGAACTATCTCATTAATGTTCACACAGAGCTGAAAACAACAAACCTAAAGGGGCTTGACTTTACTTTTGTCCTATGAAGCCAAATTTGTAGCATGTTTAATTAGGAAACATTCAAAATTTGCTTTATCAATATCGAAAATGTTCACATTATACCTGTAAAAGTTGCCACAAATAGACCAAAAATATAAGATTATATTCAAACATGAGTGATGGGTGAAAAATCAGATTATAAAGGTGCAAGAGTAAAAAGGTGGATTTTATGTCTGTTACAGCAAATAAAACTGATAGAAAACGAAATAATACAGAAGGAGCTTCACAGATAAGAAATCCAGTTCCTTGTGGGAAAATATATTCTAATTCCTCCTCTCTCCACATCCTCCTGTAGGGAGAGCCTCATCTGTGTTCACTCATAACAATGCACAGAATATAAATCTATACTCCTCCTGTGGCTCCCTCTCTCCATGCTGCTTCCAGTGTGATAAAGCGGCTCTCCCCATGGCAGAGTGCTTGTGTAACACTGCCTGCTCGGCCCCGAGGCTGTCAGGCATTAGCCACGGTAACATGGATACTGTCAGGAAGCAGAATTCATTGCTTCACTTCAGTCCCTTTCGCCAGCTCCATATTCCACACTGGTCATTAATGGGAAATGGTGATGAAAATGGTAAATGACATTCGTAAAATACTCAGAGATGGTTTATTCCAGAGTCCCATCACTGTGTTGGTACTTAAGTTCAGACTTCATTAATACAGAGGCGAGCAATGGCACAATAGAGCCAAAATTATCTCAGACATTAGTTGGTGTCTCCAAATAATACAGATTAAAATACTTTAGTTTTAAATTTAAAAATTTTATAGATTTCCATAGGCCAAATTATTTGGATGGACATCCCTCTTTCAGCAGAAATATAAGATGCAGACAACTTTATTAAGACAATAAATTACATTGAATGCAAAACAAGAAAAGGTTGCCTACTGTCGTCACCATCTTTGAGTTTTATACTTCAAAATATTAAATAAATCTAAAAGCTGACAGTCATTTTGGTGGATTAGAAATCTGACAGAAATCTACCGTGGTGTTCATCCTGTGACCTGAAAAAGTAGGGTACTAATGATGGCAAAAATCCTAAAAATGGGTGTTTTGACTGATATTGAGACCACAATAAAGAAACTTGAGAAATCATCAGTTTTACAACAACCGCATCTTGGCAGAATTACCAGATCAATTGATTTTTAGTTTAGCCACAAATGCAAAAAAAAAAAAATATATATATGCAATGGAATAGTTATGAATTAAATAGTGTTATTTACTTTACTCATTAAGGAAAATGCTTCAAACCAAGATGAAAACAATTATCAACTAAAAGTGCTCCGGGCACAAACCTTCACCACGGTGTCCAACATTGTTGAGTGAGTTATTGTCAAAAAAAGTGGGAAAATTGCCCTATGTCACATTGCCTTGATATATTTATTCGCCTTAATGCACTGTTAACAAATCCTTTAAAAAAGAAGTCCTGGATCCAAATCCAAGGTCTAATCCCAACCAAAGTGTTCTCACTTCTTCTTTGTGCCTTGACCAATATTCCCTGAAAACGTCATGAAAATCTGAGCTAACTGAGTTTATTAGCAACAAGCAGCTACAGAAAACTAACATATCTTGCAACGTTATCAAATCCTGTAAGAAATTCCCGGTTCCAGATTTGGATCACAACCAAAATATCGCCACTTCTTCCTTGAGTGCATTTAGAGATTAAACTGATCGAAAAGGTGGGGGTCAAAGCTTAGTCTTAAGGAAGGTTAATATACTGTTCCATTATACTAGCACACAATTACAGGTAACCCTTAAATAAGTAGTTTTAGTAGCATATTAAAGGGATGCACCAACTTTTTTTTCCTTTCATGTCTTGCCTCACTCCCAAAACCATGAGAACGAGGAAGACACCATTCTTTTGACCACCACTAATTGGCTTAGCTCAAACACTCAAAGATACAAACTTTTGTATTTCTTATGAAATACATGAAACTAAACCACAGCATTCACAAAACAGTGCTTTCTGACCTACTTACAAGCACGTCCACAGTGATTTGCGCATGTGCCCTGCAGTTTAGTTTCATATGTATATCTTTCAATAATTTCATTAAGTACTATTCTTAGTGTAATATTGGATTATGTAACATAATGCTGTAAAAATAAAAATAAAGTCACAACAAGCACACAGGACCGTTTAGAGTTGCTGAAGAGTTTGTCTGATGACTATAGGCAGAGACAGGCTAACACTTCCCACTGACCCCTCAGTCTCTTCCTTGTTACTGCACGCAGCAGAAAAATGGTGTCTATTTGCTAGTCATGGACTAGCAGATAGATAGATGATAGATAGATGTTTAACAAAACAAAGAATATTTTACAGAGAAAAAAACAGACAGTTCCAACCAACTTATCTGTACCTAAAAAAAAAATAACTATCAATAACAGGGGCTGCATAGACAAGTGGACTTTGCTGCTGAACTCACTGAACATAGATCCTGCCAATCCTCCTCTCATCTTTATAAAACCCCCCTTACTTACAATACAAAGGGGGGGGGTCCCTTAATCCCTCCGTATATGTTCCAACACACAAGTAATCAGAATAATCGCTTGATCAGAATAAAAAATTCTGATCGAAAAAAAAGCTCATTTGTAAAGAAATGAGATTCTGAATGAGAGGAGTGGCTTGTGCCTATCTTCATTCCAACAGACGTTCACATAAACGAGTCTACCCGGTTCACCCGTTCTCCTCTCTTCTCTGCTCAGTTGCTCATGTCTAGAGCTGCTCAGGCATACACAGTTGAGGAGGGGGTGTGTCCAAACTACAGTCCCACTGGTGCTACTCTACAGTTGGTCCCAGTCTGGTCCTGCTGCAGACTGCTTCAGCAGCTACCGAGCCTTTTCTTTGCCTTTTGTCTTTTTAACCACAGTGTTTTAGTTTCTCTAAAGAGAGCAGGAGGAAAATGCTTGCAGGATACTATTTGGGTTCATTTAAGAACAGAAAATAAGGTGTCCAGTCAACCACTAGCAGGGGAATAAATTCTCTTTCCCCCCTTGAGGAACGATGAGTGACGGACAGAGGTGCTCTCATATAAAGACAAACTGATACACTAGTATAACTCACACCCTGGAATCACATTTTTTTTTTATTAATTTGGACCTTAAAACAGAGGTAATTGTTGTCAACATGTGCTCATAAAGAAAATCATGTACGTCTTTTTTAATTATCCTGTTTATAAAGTGAAATAAAAGAGACCAGAAATCTTTTTTCACAAGTTAAAGCACTTTTTTTTGTGATTTTAAGAGTAAAGAACAGCTGATCCTTCTGCTGTCTCTATGTTTGGACCTTCTGAGCATGTCCAGACACTTTAAGTTTGCTTGCACACACACCAAACAGTGAATGGGAACACTCTAATCTAAACAATTTCAATCAGACTGAAATGAGAGTACACACGGAAACATGGCTTATGCTGTTCATAGTGAGGGCACAAATGTTACAAAGGCATGACTATCACCCTGAAGTAGCACCATGAATGAAGCTTTTGGGGGAAAACTAAACATACCATGTCATTTTCTTAATAACTGGAGATGTGTATGCACAAGCAAATCATGAAAGTAAATCTCGTCTTATTGAGCCAACTGTGGTGCTGTTTTATCTTTACAGCACTACCTTACACCTGTTGGCTTATAATAACTGAACTGTTACTGTAGCTTTAAAATTGTGAATCTTGTGGAGTTTTGCAAGGTAATTATTTTTTGAAGGTGTTCGACTCATTTTTGACACCACAGACGAGGGAATTAATGAGAAATGTGAAGTTTATATTTGTTAAAATATTAATCAAATCACAGCCAGAGGCTATAGCTCACTGTTATTGGAAACATAATAATCAAAATGATGAATTGTAAGACTCAGTTTGTCAAAATCTACGATACCAAACGTCACAACTTAAACACTTAAACATTACACTCTGGGTCCACAGGTTCAGACCTTAGACTGTATTTCAGCATCAAAACATTTCCTCACATTGGATGGCTGGCTGGGAGGATAATAAGTGTAATTACTCTGAAGACAAATGGTACACTTCTTCACAGAGGAGAAATCTGCGGTGCTGTGTTTGTGAGAAAGTTCAACTCCCTACAGAGACAGGTCCACAGCATTCAGTCGACTGTTCTGCTGACCCACACCACAGGTATGGCACTGAGGACCAATGGGGGACTGGAGCTGTCACAACACCGGACTAAAGTTTATTAGGAGAGGGAAAAGTCTACAGCCAAGCTGAATACAACCTGTCCTCTCAGGTACAGTGTGAAATAATACCCCACATAACCCCAAATAACTACAACTTTACACAGAGATTCTCCTCAGTGAATAATTTCAAAAACATGACAAAACAAAAACAGTTTTAAGTTATGTCCAACTAATCTGAAGTTTATTAAACATTCATTAAACTCATTAATTAGTAACTTTTGGCCAAAAAAATATTCACATTTTTCCCAGCAGCTGTTCAGAACAGAGAGCGTCCCTCTGAGTGTCTTGGTTTAGTCTCTGGAAATGTCCATTGTGACATAAGTATGACCTGATGAGATTTTTGAGATCACATGTCAAAGGTCAATGTCACAGCATCTCATAGTAATCCTTTATGGCCCATTCACACATTAGCGTATAATAGCTGACGCCGATCAATGTTGAGAAACAGGTGGAAGTACAATCAAAAAGAGCAAAAGCAATTTCTGTGTCAAATGGCTGATGTACCCACAAAATAACGGCTAAAATCCCAGAGGGAAGAGACAATAATGACAAATGGTGCAGTAATTTTATCAGTTTTTGGAGTTATGGTATTACCCAACTGTTAAGACTTGATGCAATAATATGCACATAGTATTTTTTGGACTTTTTGTGATCTGATGCTCTTGCTTTCTGTGCTCTTCTTTGTATATGAATACACAAGAAAAAGGAGTGTTTCCACAAAAGAGCCCTGTTTTCCTTTCAGATTCTACATACAACAGGCCAGTGCAGAAGTAGTCAGCTATAATTTATAAATAACATTACTATAACATGAGGTCTCCTACAGTGTTAAATTTTATAGTCCCATTATTCAGGCTATTGAGTAATTAAAGACTTCAACAAAACTACCAGAGAAAAATTCCTTATGCAAGCCAGGGGCTAAAAATAGAGATGTTATTAGCCCTTTTGAATTCTCATTGAATCATTAAATGGCTTTCATTAAGACAATCATTTAGCACTCGATGAGCTCAAACCCAATGGTCCTACTCTTTGAATAAAAACATGACCCAACCTTCAGGTCAGCCTGCTGCAAAAACAAAAACACTTCAGCAGTAAAAGTGTCAGTTTGAGTTTGGAAGGTGAATAAGTTTAACAAGATAAAAACGAAGGGAAACATGCAGGTTATGTGTTCATTAACTCCACAAATGAAGCCAGAATCATGCACTCTGTCAAAGCTGCAGCGCCTGTAGAGAAAGGTCTCTACATATGTGTCAAAAGCTTTATTTGTCTGGGACTGAAAACCCCTTTAAAGTCATAATACTTCCAGCCAACAACCGATATGGTCTTTTCTCTTTTATGTTACTTATCCAATAAGTTCAACTTATCAACCAACTGACACTTCCTGATTGCTGTTGTGATAATTTTGATCATGTTTTCATTGGTTTTCCATGACACATACTTACTAAGTCCTTTATAACGTACACTGTTAGGTTGCTTGTTATCTCAAATAGCTAATTAGACATGACAGCAACTCAATGCATTTAGGCATGTAGACATGGTCAATGCAACCTACTAAAGATCAAACCAAGCATCAGAATGGGGACAAAAATTGATTTAAGAGACTTTGAACGTGGCATGTATGTTGGTGCCGGACAGGTTGGTCTGAGTACTTCAGAAACTGCTAAACTAATGGGATTTTCAAGCACAATCATCTCTAAGGTTTACAGAAAATGGTCTGGAAAAGAGTAATTAGGCAATGAGTGGCAGTTCTCAAGATTAAAAAAAATGCCATGTAGATGCCAGAAGTCAAATAAAGACTGGAGAAGTTAAGATGATAAAAAAAAGCAACAGTAACTAAGAGAACCAGTCATTACAGCCAAGGAATGCAGAGGACCATTTCTGAAGATATGTCAAACCTTTATCCAGATTAGCAACAAAAGCAGGTCCCACTCATGCCAGTTAAGAACAGGAAGCTGAGACTTCAACTTGCATGGGCTGACCAAATATCACAACAGAAGATTAGAAAAATGTTACCTGGTTGGATGAGTGGATTTCTGCTGCCACATTCAGATGGTAGGGTCAGAATCTGGCCTTGTATCTGCCTTCAATCAGCGGTTCAGGCTGCTGGTGGTGGTGTAAGGGCATCAGAGATATTTTCTTTGCACACTCTGGGCCCCTTGGTTCCATTGACACAGTCTGCGAAGAGTTGTTAATGACCACAGTGTATTCATCTTCTGAAGGCTACTTTCAGCAAGATATGGGGTCATGTCATGAAGCTCAAATCGTCTCAAGCTGGTTTCTTGAAAATGGCAATAAGTTCACTGTTCTCCAGTGGCCTCAACAGTTTTTAGATCTCAATCCAGTATAGCAAGGGTGTCCAAACTTTTCCTATAAAAATGAAAGAAAATAGAAGAATTAATAGGCTACTTTGGTCACCTCACCCTTAGTATATCAAAAGCATGGCTTTGCAGGGAAAATAGTCATCTATGTCAAGTTTTGTTAGATGGTCAGTTGATCTTAGGGGTCCCTGATTTGCCCTGGTTACAACTGGGAAAGAGACTGACAATCTCTGCAGCAGAGAGGGCCAATAATGACGGTATCACACAAACCAAGAGCAAAATACCAAACTTTATGGGAGTGTCAGTTTTTTAAGTTGATTAGCACTGATGATTGTACAATGGACCTTGAAATGAAGCACATAGCAGAAAAAATAAGTGAATTGTGCTGCTATTTAATGTTAAAACCATTATTCACCAGTCAAACACAAGCCATGTTCATCCATGTTCTGTGGGCCAAATTTTATTTTATGCCTTGCTGCAAGCCTACTAAAAGTAGCCTGCTGGCCACAGTTTGGACACCCCTGGAATAACATTGGGATGTGGTTGTACTGAAGATTTGCGTGGATGTGTAGCAGACAAATTCACAGCAACTGAGTAAAGCTATCATGCCAGTGGACCAAAATCTTTGAGGAATGTTTCCAGCACTTAGTTGAATATAAGCCACAAAGAATTAAAGCAGTTCTGAAGGCAAAAGGAATCTAAACTGGTGCCAGCAAGGTGTGACAAATGAATTGGCTTGAGTGTAAATTGAATCCTGTATTCTGCAGATAAAGTAAACAATATGCCTAGTCGCAGAAATCAGAATAATCCATGTGGACTAACTTTTCAAGTTCTCATTACACAACTACAATAATAAAAGTCTTCTAATATTTAAGTCTGTTTTTTAAACCTGTATATGCAAGGCATTTATGACAGAGTAAATAAAGAACTAGCATAAGTGGTCATTCACCCACTTTATGAAGAAAAATGTATACAATCAGCATACTGTACCATACAATGACTATCAGGTTGCATTTTGGTTTTAAGAACCATTTATTTACCAGCATCCTGCTACTTAAAACCATATTCTGAGTTACAGAGACTTAATTAGAAGTTAACTGGACATGACAAAAGTAATAATTTGTGCTTTCCATCACTGGAATTGATTTATTTATTATGAGCTATTAAGGGAGATGAACTACTCTTGTGATAATATTTATGGTAGCCAAGTACAATAAGATAATAAGTCATATACATTAACTTCATAATTTACAATCAACTGTCAGAACTTGAAACAAGGGCAAACTAAGAAAAACAAAAGCTAGAGAGACCCAAAAGCATATTAACACAAAAAGGCTTTATTAACTAAAAAGGGATCCAAAAACCAAAAACTAGTATTTTATAAAAAAGTCCAAAATAGAGAACAAAGTCTCTTTAAAGTATCAAATTCCAACACAAAAATCTCTGACAAAGTAAAAAATCAAACCATGGGAAACAAAGTACGAATCAAAGTCACTTAAGAGTCCAACAGAAAACAGAAACTACCTACAAAACTGGAGGAACACTGGAGAAAACACAGAGGAACACTGAAGAATGCTGAAGATTCACACAGTGGCTGTGACATGAAGAGGAATGAACCCACAAAGACAAGGGGAAACACAAAGACTAAATACACAGAGAAGTGATAATCATACACAGGTGAAACAATCACACAGGTGGAGGAAATCATAATCAGAGGCACACAGAAGGGAGGGCAGGAAAACACCACATGGAACAGAGGGATTTCAAAATAAAACAGGAAACAAAAGAGACAAGACACAAAACATGAACACAAAATGGGTAACTTAACTAAAGCAGGGTACACACATAAGGATTTTCTAAATCTGAAGAGGTTTTTTATCTGTTAGAGCAGTGGTTCCCAAACTTTTCACAGCCCGTACCCCTTCAGACACTCGACCTCCAGCCATGTACCCCCTACTCTCACGCACTTATAGCAGCTAGAAAAAGAAATGTGTCTGTAAGCCTGCTGCCAGCCCCACCTCCCACATTTAACGTGCATAACATACAAATAAAATCTCTTAAAGTGAATTATTTCTCACAAAATAGATTTATTTACCAGCAATTTCAGTGGGTAACACCAGTTCACTTTTGAAAACAGAAAATTAAATTTCTGGAACATATTCATTAATGAACTTGAAACTGTAAAGTACAAACTCACCACAGCTCTAATGAGAAAGGTGTGTGACTGAACTTATGTTACTATAAGAATCTTAGACAATTCAGGACGGATTTCCTTCTCCAGGATTCCTCACCAATCCAGCCTGCAGCCTCTCTGCCAACACTTCAGGCCTTTGTCAAAGCTCACAGGTATTCGCGTACCCCCTAAGTCACTTCGCATACCCCTGGGGGTACGAGTACCCCAGTTTGGGAATCACTGTGTTAGAGAGTCCATACATGAAGATAAAAAACCAGGCATTGAACAGTTTTGATCGTACTGTGTGTGGTGTGCTCTGATAATCTCAACACAGCACACCACACACATAACATTCTGTCCCACCACTGATCTAATCCTCAAAGACAGAAATCTCGCTTCATACAAAGTGATCTAACAAAAACGAAGAAGAACAAGCATAGCAAAACCATAAACATTGTCTATGGCAACAACCAGAAAACACAACACACAACATGGGAGAGGACATACGAGAAGAGGGAATGATGGTGGTCTTTGGACTATTTTTGACAGCAAATCAGGAACTAAATAAAAGAAAAGACTGTGGAAAAATCCTGGAGACTACGAGAACACGTGAGCTGGTCCTCCGTTTCTTAGGTCCACCAAACTTCACGTTTAAGTTTCAGGTTGGCCGTGCTTCTTTGTATTTACGCCTGCTTCCTCGTTCCTCAGTCAGCTCAATTCTTGATTGGCTACATTCTGTTCCACGTCACAATTTACGGAGTCATGACTCGGGAGTCGTCGGCTTTCCCAACACACATGAAGATATTTGGTCGTAAATATTGAACAAGTTTAATATTTACGATTGTCGGCCCCGACCCATTTTGGACCGATTATCGGGACAAATTCACTCTTAACACACCTCAGACCACAGGATAATCTTATAGGATAATCTTATAAGACAGAAGATAATTGGGCATTTGCCGTCCTTGGTAGGGAAGGGGGAAAGTTGGGAGACAGGAGACACAAGAGAAGAGGAACAAGAGGTCTAAACAAGAAACAAGAAAAAGCATACAAAATAAACAGAACTAGCCGTATTATGACATCAATAAGCAGTGATCCGCAGTAGAGCTAGAGAATTAATTGAGTTTCTGTTTCAATTAAAATCCCTGCTGACCACGGTTATTAAAACAATGTAATCAAGTTCAAAGATTTCTTCCCACATGACATATTGCACTTGTGTTGCCATTTCTTCTTAAATCAGTATTTAAGGAGTTTTCATTCAGATATACTAAAATAAAGTGCCTGTTTTTTATGTGGAGAAGGGTAGTGTCAATTGAGCATTTACAGTATTTTTAGTGTATAAAGAAATTGTGGGTTTTTATATCACCAAAGTGAAAATGAGTCAAATTTACAAAACAAAGTGTTGAGAATCAGACCTATAAAAGAGGTCACCTAAATATAGCACAAAAGGTCAACTAAATACACAAAATAAACCAAACAAAAGAAAGGTGTTAACTCAACAAAACAGACCTTACATAATGAGACAAAGGGAGCATACAATATATAAAGGGATTTAGCCCAACCAAAGGAAACTAAGGGGGTAAACAAAATGTCTCCCACATTTAAGTAAAAAAAACTTACAACCCCCCACAATGACATCAGCAGATTTGGTCCAAGCAAATGAGCATAAAAGACCTGTCAGTCCTTGCATGCCTTTTGCCTCCAACTAGAAGGTCCCCTCTCCCAACATCCAGGTAACTCAAAGAAAAGAGAACTAAATTCATAACTGAAAATTGTACTGAATCTTAGAATTAATAAATTGTATGCACTAAATTTAAACAGTGTAAGACATTAAGCAACTAATAAACCAATGCTAAATCAATTGTGTCTATGTACACAAAAACACATCTACACAGTATTTGATGTGTAAAATCAAATACTGCAAATGTGTTTTTGTGACTGCAAAATAAGTGTGACAAACTAATGAGGTGAGCAACTGATGATGATGTGAGGGTGAACATTACTGATGTGCGCCTGTGGCCATCACATTAGGGTTAAATGACTGCATGTGATGCATGTTGTAATATCAGTGAGTAATCATGTTTTATAAAAGTGATACCAATATCTATCAAAATAATAGCGATTACATTTTTTTCCTACAATAAAGCAGGCCCAAATCTGCAGTGCTAACTCTTAGCATTGGCCTATAACCCTCACCACAAGGTCATGTGGACAAAGATGCTAAAAAGCTTTTTAAAAAGACAAACATTTAGCTAGAATGATCCAAAATAGAATTTGAATTAGCAGCTGGTTTAATCACATGATCCCCAGGGTGTTGCAGGTATTTTAAGGCAGAAATGAAGGAAAGGGCATGATTTTTGTTCTTATTGATTTAAAGATCAAGTCTTACAGCACACTAACTTTTGAACAATCTCTGGAGGAACTAATTAGTTGTTGAGTATATTACACAGCTTCAAAGACGCATCAACAACTCAGGATCACAGTCTAACTTTGTATCAGCAGAAAGCATCCTGCTTCACAAGGATATGTGACATTTTGAGGTTACATTTGTTTTGCATGATGGGACAATTTGCATGAGCGAAGACAGACATGATGCAATATCAAATCTACTTTGCTTTGTTAACTTATTGATCAGTCTCTTTGAAATTATCATGTAGCTGTTTCCTGTATGAGAAAACAAAATGCCAACAAAACCAGTGGGATGCAGGATTGCTTGAAAAAAACAGGCGACAACTGAAGTTCACCTGCATGCTCTGTAATCACGCAAATGATGATCACAAAGCTGTGCAATACACTGTTAGAAAACATCCTTGTTTTAGAAAATCACACTGGCTGACATTTGAATGCTGTAGGTGTTAGACACCATCTGTGTTCAACACCTGGGTTGACTAAACATTGTGAGGAATAGATTGATGTACAAACAGTTGATGTGCTAGGGGCGGATGAAAGTGTGAAATCAAACAATAAGCAGCATGCACTCTATCCATTTTTCTATGACTCATTATTGCTGGCATTACTGTCTGTCAATCACTTTTTCCTGGGTCCAAAGATAGCTTCTGCTCTTTGTTTCTTTATTTTGAAGGAAACTATTGCACATCCACTCAGTGTATCCAGTGCTTGTTTTGAGCCATGGTCTCCTGGTAAGATTGAAATATAAAGCTGTATGTCATCTGCACAGCTACTGTATCTCATTTTCTGTTTTTTATTTCCTGAGCCTGCGGCAGGAATATTTGTCTACTTCGATGCTAAGTACTGACACAAAATACTCCCTGCCAGTTAAGTATGAAGCAAACCAGTCTAGCCCCCAATTTCCACATAGTCTGCCTGTGTAACGTCTTGCACACGCTAAGCACGTCACTCACAGTCTCGTCAATCAGTGGGTTTCAACATTCAGCACCTTGATCCATCTCCAGCACATGCCAGCAGTGCACCTCTGTGCTTGTTTGCTGGAAATACATAGCAAGCCTATTTTCAGCAAAAGCTGCTTCACTACTACGGCAATCTCCATCAAGCAGATTAACTCAAAACCCAATAACAAGTGCTCCGATTTTCTGGCTAATTTCAAAACACAGCACTGTGTGAAAATAATACCAATGATGAAAGCAAATCAACATAATAGGGATAAAAGGTAATTGAACCTGTTAGTTACATGTTGATCTTCCTGATATTGAATAATGTTGCAATTGCCTTGTGTAGATGCAGTTGTATTGTGGTCTTTTGATTTCATTGTCAACCTGTTCAGGGCTGCACTTAGCCAAGCAGTACTTTAAATATGCATCCTATTGGTGTGGGTTAGCACCATTGGTTGAAGATAAGCTGCGGATGCTGAGCAGTTGACTTTGTGGAAATTGCAGGTGATACTGTTCCAGGGTATCCCACCAGTGTTCCCAGTTGTTAATGAGATTTGTTGTGTGCAACAGTGTTGTCACAATAACATAACTTTGCCTTTGTCCACAATACAAAGTTAAGTATAACTATACTACTGAAACAATACTTCAGCTTAAAGGGGACATGTTATTCAAAAATCACTTTTTGAAGACTTTTGAACACATTTTTGAGTAATTGGCCTGCCTCCCAGCCCACAACATGTGAAAGTAGACAACAAAACCTGTATTTAGCAGGCTGTATAAATGTAAATTCATGGTATTTTGCGAGCTGTTGAGCTGTGGATATACAGTTACGTAACAAGCATTTTATTTGCATAAGCCTGCCTCTACCTGAGTATCCCCAGCCCCTGGCTTGAGAAGTTTCTTTGCAAAGTGCCGCCATTGTTGTTTACACTGTTAGGGAGAGATCGGTGTACACCATGTTCAGACCCAAAACATGTCACTGTTCGGTTGTTAGCTGTAAACGGCCACATATATCTTCACATATAGGCCACCAGCCTCAGAGGACCAAAGAGCCCAGTAAATTAGTTTTTATTTTGAAGGGAATGTGCCAGCTACAGTTGGCAAATACCTGTATGTTTGTGTCAATCATTTCACGTCCGACTGCTTCTCTAACTTCGGTCAGTTCGACACAGGACTGGCAACTAGACTTTTCATGAATCCGGGTTCAGTTCCAACAATCCATCGCAAAACACGATGATGGAAATGTGAGTATTTTAATGCCCTGTGTTATTTATTTTACTCATTGCTATGAACTAATGCTAACAACAGGGGGAAGTGAACCAGAAGTAACTATACAACATGTCCGTCAATGTTAACGTTACTTGTTGAAAGTCTGAAGGGTAAACTTCAAAGTATGAACATTCCTACATTAGCCAAGAGAAGTTTAACAGTTGGCTGAATATAATCAGTCCATTACACACCCCTCCGTTTCATCTAACGTTAGCCCGGAAGGTAGGCTTAGATGCGAGGTTAGCATGTTGTGAGTTAGCCTGTAATGTTCGGGAGAAAGGAGCTGGTTGTCTGGTAACCAACATGATTTTTGCGGTTCCTGTGCATTCAGAACTGTAACCCTCAAATTCCACATAAAATGAATGCACCACGAACCATACTGTGGAGCACTTCACTACTACTCGCTCGAGATACGCTGCAGGTGTTGTATGTTGCTTTGTTGCCTGCTGCTCTGCTCTGGCTCATTAGCATATTAAGGCGACTGCCCTCAAAACCAGCCTCCCTGAACAGAGGGGTTGTGTGAGTGTGGAAACAATGCAGCTGTGCTTTATTCATGGGCTTTTTGGACCAAAGTATGTTACTAATGTTTCACGAAGACATCAAGGATCAATGTTAAACTGCAGAAATGGAGCAAAATATGTCACCTTTAAGCAATACTGGTTCAGCATTGGATATATTTTGTTTAAGAAACATTATGTTCACAGTTCAACTTACATATTGACAACTTTAGGTCCAAAAATGTATTTACAATATAGCTTTAACGGTTCAATAATCATTTCGTGTTAACAAGGGAAGATTGCTAATGAATTCATAGATAATAATCATATATGTATTTATCCATATTTCTTTGGTCAAGTACATCGTGTTTGACTTGGAGTAATCAAAGTACATTTTCACTGTAATGATTTATCTAATTTTATACTTAGGTCAATTTTTCACTTGTTGGTTGATTGCATTATTTAGGCAAGTACAGCTGTGTAAACGTGAAACATGTAATTTCATAAAACTTAACATATGAAACATCATATATTGTAGAAATCCCTCTCACAAAGCCTCTTTATAATATTTTGTATTTGTTTTCTGCAAATCAAAAAACAGGCCATGTTCACTCAAATATCACTCTGGTAGCCAAGAAACATTTATTTAATGTATTGATGAGCATTATTCTCATTTGTAGCAATGATATTTATCTCCGCCGAGGAGGTTATGTTTTTGCGGGCGTTTATCTGTCTGTCTGTCTGTTTGTCTGTTTGTTTGTGTTCAAAATAACTTGAAAAGTTCTGAACAGATTTGGATGAAATTTTCAGGAATTGTTGGGAATGGGATATGGAAGAGCTGATTAAATTTTGGGGGTGATACTGATCACCGTCTGGATCTAGGAATTTTTTAAAGGATTCTTAACATTGCCATATAGGACCATTTTCACCAAAGTGGACCGAAGCTGCTTGGCGGAGTTCTGCGCTCTCTGAGTGATTTTCTAGTTTTATTTATTTTGTTGACTTTATATTTGGATGTTTTGTGTGGGTTTCCATGGCAGATGTTTCATTAAAGACAATCCGAGAGCCAGTGCTTATTGGCTGTTAAAGTATAGATGCCAAAAGCACACAACTGGCCTTGCAAGCCCAAATCGCTTTTATTTGATTCATTTGTCATTTTGGATCTTACATTTTACAATTAATTTGTCATACAATGAATGGCACAGATATACTGCAAAACCCTTAACATTATGTTTATCAAAATATAATGGCAGCCTAATTTAACATGTTATCAATCAGCCAGCTAGCTGCAACCCTAACCCCCCATAAATTGTGCTGTGTCTGGTGGCCTGGGTATTTTTTAATGAGTTTGCTATGGATTGAAGTGTTTGCTTGGTTATATGACTGTTGTGTAGCTCTTTTAGCAGAGGCTATGGTAAGTCAGTGAGTTTTGGAATGATGCTGCTGCTGTTCTGTTAACCTACAGGTGTGAAGGTTCTCTCATGGGAGAAGACTGGCTGCTTTTGTCTATGGTAGCAGGCATGTTTCTTTCTCTCTCTAATGATAGAGGCTTGCTCTGTGCAAAAATGTATGACACAGAGAAAAAAAAAACATCTTGATTTTGAGTGCACAGTCTAATCATTATGCTCGCACTGCCACTTGAGGATTTGCATTTGATTTTTTTTTTTTTTTTCAGAGTTCTTTCAGCTTAGGTTTTACCCTCTCTGTCATTTGAGCAAGAGCCATATTTTACTATTAATTGGATACCAAATGTCTGGGAAATTCTGTCTTTGAATTGTTCATAATAAAAAAGGACGTGAAAAATAACCCAGCAAAATTTGGTTAACTGTATCAGTAGCAGTATGAAAGGCTCAAACTTCCACATTATGTGCTTCAACAGATGATATTGAACACATTGACAAGAGCAGTTGCAGTGCTGCTATGTGGTCAAAAACCGATCTGGAGGCAGTTATTAGGTGTTAAGAAAAAGAACAATTATCTAAATGTTTTAACGCAGAGATAGAGTATAGAATCTCATCCAACTTGCTTACATATAGTATAACAATACTGGGGTGAATGTTTTTAAGGTCTAAGGGCCTGTTCACTGAGGGCTTCACAGCACTTACACTTTAGACTTAAATCCCTACTTTCCTATGGATGTGGCCCAGTTTAGCCTTGGAGTTAGTACACCTAACTCGAACTTGATCAGGAAGACACAAAGGGCAGACATAGACTTGCCTTTGAACTTTGCATACACTTGAACATGATGGCAACCATGTGTCCTCGATGTTAGCTTGGTGTAATGGCTGTAAAGATCCTCAGGAGTTAAAGCAGCACATACACAAAATGCAGTATGAAAATGAAAGGTAGAAAGAGTGTAGTGTTAGTGGAGATGTGAATGTGACTTACAGCAGCCATTTTAGGGACAAGGTCAGAAAGTAACCCTCAATCCAACAGGGTTGAGGGTTAGCTAAGCAGTCTAAGGTTTTTGTCTTACCTCCTATGTTAAGACCAATTTACAGAGAAATCTGCATTCATCCCATGACGCATCACAGATTTACAAACAAATTTTCACAAGATATCTGATTACAACTGCCTGCCAGCATACTCTACTCTCTCTTCCAGACACTGACACTGTTTTAAAGCCTCTCTTCTGTTGTTATTCAAGCATCTTACAAACTCATTCATGTTAAGTTTCCTTTTTTTTTCCTTTACAAACCCTCCTGTTAACAAAACAGTGTACAAAGAGCTGCATGTATTAGTTAAGTTTTTAAAAAATGAAATGTGTTTAAACCTTTTCTTTGTGTAGGTGGGATTTCACACACTGCTGCAAAATGCCTGCAGTAATTCCAATACAATCAGCATGTCTTTTACCCTTTCAATGCTGAAATATAGCAATTATGAAAGTTATGTAACAAAATTGTGAGTCTGACATGAAAGTGTTGAAACCTCATTTAGGATGGCTGATGGAGAAAGGTCTTAGACTGATGTGATTTCACTTTTTTTGTAACTGAATATAAAGTTAAAGTGACACTTAACTGCTTTTTGCTGTCACAACAACCACTCTATGATAGAGATCCTAAATGCTGAATGGCCCCAATTTATGCAGGCTTGGGGAGATGAAATTTGTTTTACCAGCCAGTAAACCAGTTAGTGTTAAAAATGTAGCCACTTTGTCAACAATGATTTTTGCAGCGCTGCAATTTAAGAATAAGAGTCTTCAGTTCCCAGAAACAGATTGAGTTGCTAGAAGGAAATGTAATCAGAATCAGAAAATACTTTATTAATCCCCAAGGGAAAATTATGTTGTTTATTTTTATTACACACAGTATAGAAGTAAGAATATCAAGATATAAACTAAGAATCAAGTGTAAATTTGAATAGAAAAAGGCAGATACCGATAACCTGTTTGTGAGATCGACCAATCCCTATCATGTTTCAAGTTTTTAACAATTAGAGGAAAAGTTTGTTCAAAATAAAAAGATCTCAAGGAACAAAGCAACAAGTATACTACAGTAAGGGCATCTGAGTTATACAACAAAAAGACTCATTCATTCAATGTTAAAGAGGCAGCACACATGCTACAGCTGCTACGGCTATGAATTATCGACCTTGAAAAGCAAATGCAGAGAAATCAGGATAAACTACAATTATCAGTTTGTGCTGCAATTATAGGCAGGAAAAAATGTCATGACTTTTGCAAGAGAAATCCTTAAGTAACTCAAATCCCATGGCCTGCTTTGCACCAAAACCAGTGAGGCCTAAACAGCAGCAAAGCCACCACAAACAGCTGTCAGTCTCAGAACAATACGGAGCTGGTGGGAGAGGAAACAGAAACTGATTTTTGTGATTTGGGGCACCATTAAATTTATGATAGAAAAATAAATTAAAATATATAACTAAGAAAACAAGCAATACATACTCAATTTCCAGGGTTTGACAGAGTAAGTGACATTTAGTGTGATGAGTTATTTAAGTCTGATGGCCTCAGGCAGGAATGACCTCCTGTGGTGCTCTATAGTGGATTAGTTTATTAATTTTGCTGGAGTCTGCTACCCTGCACATAACAGTACCCAAGATAGCACTGGCCACCACAGACTCATAAAACATCCTCAGCATCATCCGGCAGATGTCAAAAGACCCCAGCTTCCTCAGGGAGTCAAAGGGACTACGGCCCTTCTTGTAGTGTCTTCTTTCTCCAGTCCAGTCTATTGCTCAAGTATGCTCCCAAGTACTTGTAGTCCTCAATAATGTTAACACTGTGCCTCTCCGATGGAAACAAAGGCCACTGGAGCCTTTGTCCTCCTCAGCTCCACGTACAACTCCTTGGTCTTTGTCATATTAAGCAGAAGATGGTTCTGCCCACACCGTGTAACAAACTCACCCACCACAGCCCTGCACTTGGCCTCCTCACCTCATAAATCCAGCTATAGCCAAGTCATCAGAGAACCTCTTAAGGTGGTAGGACTTAGTATTGTAGTTGAAGTCTGTGGTGTAGAGGGTGAGGAAAAAGTGAGACAGGACTGTCCCCTGGGGGGGCCCTGGCATTGCTGACCACATTGTGACACACAGCGCTGCACGTGAACACACTGTGGTCTAGGCCTGTGCTCTAAATATTGATATGGCAAAATATCGTCACATAGATATGTATAGATATTGGTTCTACAGAATCTATACGGCCTCAAATGCTTTGACAGTTGTTGTCAATACTGTTTGGGTAATGTTCATGGCACAGTTCAATGTAGAAGCCAAGCTACATGATGAAGCACATGTTCCAAATTAGAACATAGGTCTACCATCTTTAAGGACCTGAATTTAAGTTTCTTAAGTTGTAAAATTATTTAGAAATCATCCTTGCTCTTTTTCCTCTTGTAATAAAAAACAAAACTTGTTGGAAATTCTGTTCACAATTTATGTGTATCAGGATCCATATCATATCGTGACCTCAGTGTTGGAATACATATCATATTGTGAGGTTGCTGGTAATACCCAGCCCTACTGTGGTCTGCAAGTCAGACAGTCAACAGTCAAGGACACAAGAGGAGCCTCCATTTGCATCACTGTAGGTTTCTCTGCCAGTAGGGCTGACTTGATGGTGTTAAAACCACCAGCGATATAAAGAAAGATGATGGTGTCCTTAACTCCAAGTTGGGGCTGGGGGGCAAACTGGGGGTCCAAGTAGGGCCTGAGCTGTCACCAGAGCTGCTCCCAGACTAGTCTCTTGAGGGTCTTCATGATGTGGGAAGTCAGTGCCATCATTTTGTAGTCCTTTGAGTCACTTAGGTACAGAGTCATCGGCACAGGAATGATACAGGCCTCTTCTAAAGGACAGGGACCTTCGGGAAGCTCAAACTCATGTTGAAGACTTGGTGAAGTAGTGTGTAGTGGTGTAGTATGTGGCACAGTGCTCCTGTTCCAGCTGTATTTGGAATGTTTGGATGACATCAGAACCGATATATACTCCCCAAAAACAATGATGCTTACCATTTAAATCATAAATTGTCTAAGTACTGAATTCAATTGAATATATAGATTTATGATGATCAGCAAATCACAGTATTCTCTTATTTTTCCATCTTACACAATGCTCCAACTCGTTTGGAATCAGGGTACGTGTTTTCTTAGTGGAACAATGTTTTGTTGATCATTTTGCAGCAGCTATTTTATTTAGTGGAAAACAAGGAATGCTGGACAACACTATATTTTGATTGATGTTGCAATAATTGCAGTTACATGTAAACAATATAATGGAAAATTACTTTAATGACTGTAAATTTATGATATGTAGAAAGGCTGTAAAAATGCTGATTATTCTTCATGCCAATCAGCAAGTGTTAGCTGTGAAAGCTCTGGTTAATGGTGTTTTGTAATCAGAGTTAATAAGGCCACATGAGAAGTCTGTAGCATTTGATTGTGTTTACAATGTCTTGTAGACAAATTCTGCTGACAAACGGTGTCAGTATATGGAGGCTGACGAATGCTTATTATTGTCAAGCACAAGATGATACCGTTCATCAATTCAGCGAGTGACTACAATGACTTAATTATGATGTTGCCTTCATTACTGATTAGGAGACAGTATACTAATCAGGTAGCGGGTTGTCAGTGAGAGCCTGTAGCAGTGTCTTTGGATTAACACTTTTAGGGAATTTGCAATCAGGGGTAGAATCACAAAAAATGTACCATTTTGGCATAGATGATGTCAGGGAATATTTTGCACTGAAGAGCAACAGGGAATAATCAATGGAGAAGGCAGGTTGGCCTGTTAGACTATGGGTTGTTTATGGCAAGAACTGAAGAGTAAGGATATTAAACTATTCTATAACATATCCACAAAGCCTTCATGGTGCTGTTTGAATTGTTTTAGTGTGCAGTTACCCATCAAGTGCAAAGTTTGTGAATCTTTCTTTGTATAGTTCAGGTCACCAAATACTGGTTCCAAAGAGAATACTATGTCTGGAAAATACAGTGTTGTAATTGCATTACAGTTTGAAATATTCAGTTCTACTTTTTCTGTAGCTCACAGGGATGTTCAATTTCATGAAAACCTTTTCCTTCCATCAGTTGCGCACAACAGCAGGGCCCTATGCAAGAAGCTTACTTGTGCATTATCAATATGTCTTTGAGGAAAAATGATTGTTTTTGGCAGATATTTCAATTATGATAAGACTGAGTTAGTAAAGCATGAAGACATTCATGTGTGCTGGATTTTTCTAGTTACGGGAATCCCAATATTGCAAAAAAACAGTGATGACTGAAACACTGTTATGCCTTCAACCAGTGGTTCTCAATTACTTTCTGTCAGCCTCCCTTTAGGTTTAATATCTTGTCGTGCCTCCTGCCCATCCACCAATCACCAACCACAAAGTTACTTTAAGGGTGAAGTTTAAAGTTTTGTAAATGCATCCAAACATGCAAATAATAATTTCCAAACACAGCAATCAATTGTATTTATACTAACTAGTATATCAGTGAACTGAACATTCTGACCCCCATTCTGTATTAAAAAAAATAAAAACAACTAATAAACAACTCATACACCCATTTCTGTCAAGAGTCAAATATATGATTCCACAGTAATAATTTCAAGTTAAAGTGTAACCAAATATATATATGTATATACATGTATATATATATATATATATATATATATATATATATATATATATATATATATATATATATATATATATATATATATATATATATATATATATGTACACAATTTTACACATGAAACAACATTAAAAAAAAAGCCCTGGGGTGTGGCCATGCTCCCTTTGGTGGTCATGCACCACTATTTGAGAAACAATACTTAAACCAAGTTAAAGCACAGCTTCCACTGTTAAACTGCTTTATCACAAAGCAAATGAACTAAAACAGGGTATACCAAACCATAGTCGCGAGTCTTCTGTAACCTGTCTGAGATTCAAAATCAAAAATAAAACATGCTGGGATTCATGTTATTGATGTGCATAGCATTAATAGTATTCCATTGTAATACAATTGCAATGGAAACTGCTGCTTTCATGTTTATATATATAAAAAAAAACTGGGCTCCAAACACTTCAACAGGGTATGTAAGAATACTGAAAACCAAAATAATTAGTCCAGGCTGCCTTCATGTGATACTTTGAAAAGAGGACCATCCACAGAGCATGAGATCAGCTCTCACAGGGATGTCCATGTTGAAGAATAGTGATAATCTGATTCATCAATGACAAAACGAAAGGAGAGGGAGCTGATCTCTCCAAATCAAGCACACTGGGGTAAAGAGTCTTGCCCAGAGACATGCAACTGCCAGGCATCTAAATAAAACCACCAACCTTCAGCTTCTAAGACGACTGACTCTGTGATTTTGGTCCATAGTGACGTGATGGCATCACACAGTTGATGTAGTTTTGACGGCTGCACATCCATGATGCAAATCTCCAGGAGCACCACCTTTTTGAATTGATATCTGCAGCTGTGGAGGCCACTGGGGTAAAGTGAACTCATTGTCATTTTCATGAAGGGGGACACATGTTCAGCAACAATATTCAGGAAGGCTGTGGTGTTTAAACAAGGCTCGATTGGTACTAAGGGACCCAAAGTGTGCCAAGAATATCTCCTTTACACCAATATACCACCACTACTACCCTGAACCGTTCGTACAAAGCAGGATGGATCCATGCTCCCATGTTGTTAATGCCAAATTCTGTCCCTTATATCTACTGTAAGTGTCATAGCAGAAATCCAGACCTCACAGACCAGGAAACTGTTTACAATCTACTATTGTCCAATTTTAGATTCGGTGTAAATTGTGGCCTCAGTTTCCTATTCTTAGCTGAAAGAAGAGGCTTTCTTTGTGGTTTTCTGCAGATGTAGGCCATCTACTTCAAGACCAGTGGATACCTCCTCTTTTTTGGACCATTCTCTTTAAAGCAAACAAGAGAAAGGACTCCAAGGCACTCTCTTTATACTATTAAAATACCCTTATTTTAACAAAATGGTCATGTAGACCTTAAAAACAAACGTTGATGTGTTTCTGTGTCAAACTTCCATCAGGAAGTCATGCAAACAGATGCTAAGTTGCAGTCAGGCCTTTTTGTCCTGAATAACAACATCTGCTGGAGGCTTTGTATGTTATCACCATCTACAGGCCAAGCCTCAAAAGATGCGTTCACACCGAACTTGACTTGGGCGATCTCGGCGACCACTCTCCATGTAAAGTCAATGTACAGCTGCAATGGGACGGGGTTAACCCTCCCCCAATGCGATGGACATGATCTGAGCAACTTGGTCATGCTACCCCGTCGCTTCACTCGGTCACCAAAGTTGAAAAATGTTAACTTTTCTGGCGACATCGTTGTCATGTGGGTGTGTGACAACACCCATGACAGACTGTTTTTATTAAGGTTCATAGAGTGACAATCTGTGTCTGTGTGGAAACATTAAGTTAGTGAGTATATTAGTTCTGCCTAGACAGGACCGCAGAGAACTCCCTTCTTGAGGTGCAGCTGACAGACGATGCTGCTGCAGTGTTTTGTGGTTGGTAGGCGAGTGAAAAGGACACAGTTTGAACAATGTCAGCTAATACATCCTATTATATGATATGATATGATCGCGGTGAAACTTGAGCGGGCGTGACGTCACTGGGTGATGGCGACGGTGACCAAAAGGAGCTATTTTTGGACAGGCGGTGCAACTTGGGTGGGCTACACAATTTCAGTCGCCAAGTCGCATTTGGTGTGAAGGCACCTTAAGACCAAGTGACAATTTCTTATTGATGGAGCACCCCTTTAAAGGAGACTACTGCAGCCTTGCATCTGTTTGAATGACTTCCTGATGAAAGCTTGGTGCTGAAACCAATCAAAGTTTGTTTTTAAGGTCTACATGACCATGCCACTAAAATAGAAGCATTTTAATAGTATAGAGTGTCTTGGAGTCTATTGTTTTCACTTCAGTGACTTTGTGAATCCATACCAAAGACACCTCAAACAAACTCTCTTTGGTCCAGGAAGCACTCCTTTTATTTTGTCTTCTGAACCCTGGAGAAGCTTGTGCTTAAATCCCAGTTGATCAGCAGCTTCTGTACTGCTGTACTCAGACCAGCCTGTCAGGCACCAACAACTATGCCACTTTCAAAGTCACTTAAATCACCTTCTTCCCCATTCTTGGAGTTCAGCAGACTTGACCATTTCTGCTTGTCCTAATGCATTGAGTTGCTGCCATGTGATTGGCTTGTAATTTGCATCAAAAAGCTGTTGAAATGGTATAAAAAAGTTTATTTCTATAGATGTTAGTATACATCCACTTTAAAGCAACAAAAGACAGGTTACTGCTGCTCTGGTATATTTATTTATTTTTTTATTCTCCACGCTTCTCTTTGCCAAATTTGAAGCACATAAGCAAAGAAGTATATGCCACTTTTCATGGACATATTGAATGTAACTTACAATAAGATTAGTAAAGACTGCTGCATCCATAAAGAACCTGAGAAATTATAGGTTACAAAACGGTACAAAACACTGAATCATCATGTTTTTTTAATGTAAGAAAGACCCTTGAGTTGTCCTATGTCATTCAACATTACAATGTATCAACTAAGGTAAGTTCTTTTAAATTCTTGAAGCAAGCATTTTGAAATAATTCTTTTATTTCAACCTTGACATGTTGTCCAGAATCAATCTGCCCAGAAACAGCAAGTCCATTATTACCCCACTGGATCACATATTCTCTCATTCTCCACTTCTGGAGGCAGTATGAATGAGCGCCATTGGTCACAGGCGCTTGTTTTCACTCTGTCCCGTCCGTTTGGCAGGTAAGATTATACTGGAGAGTGTTTGAGGCACACCGCATTACTGTCTGTCTCAAGCCAAAAAGACACGGTAAGAGCCTCAGTGCAGGCACAGCTGGCCAGCTCTTCTTGTGCCTCCGGGCTTATGTAAATACTCTCAATGGGCTGAACATCCGTAAACAGTCTTATCACCTTCCCCACCAGGTTTGCTCGTTGTATGCCTCCTCTTTCCTCAATGGATGTCAGACAAGTGATCGTGTTGGCCTGGTCGCCCACTCAGATACAGATTCCCAAAACTGTACAGGTGGAGGGAATTCTACTTTAGCTGTCAACACTCAGAAGAAGGAATATAGAGGTCTTAGAGGAGTGGGTACTTCAGATTAACTCATTCTTTCATAGTTATTCATGTATTAAAGGTTTGTGGTTTGTAGATATGATTTAGGATCTTCACTCAGACTGGGTTAGTAAATATTTTCAAGTGTTTTCATGTTTAAAATCTACCATCCACTTAAGAGGCATTTCTCATCATTGCCTGCTCTGACTTGTGGAGACCCTATTTAAACTCTGTGCTCAAAAAGTGACTCTCTGGATGGTTCCATCCTTATAAAATGTTCACAGCTTAGAACTGTTGACTTGAATGAAGCAATAAGGTAAAGAAAGATGGGAAAACTGTTTGGAAATTAAAGTGATGGAGTTGAGCTTCTGATATCTGTTAGTATTCTGTTTGTTCTTAATTGAACAAGAATGAAAATGACAATGGATCCTGAAAATCCAAAGACAGACCACATGCAGTATCTTTCCCCTTAGAGCAAGGTCACACTCATATCGCTACACACACAAAATGGGCTTTTTAAAGCAAGCTATAAAATATATTATACATTAATATTCTATTCTGTTTTTACTGAGCTGTTTTTCATCTACACCTGACCTGAACATGGGTATCAAATACTGATTCTTTTTTTTTAAATTTTAACACTTTTGACTGCCAGGTTCTTGTCATGATGCCACCATGTTTTCAGATGAAAAAAAACAAACAGAAATAATGGAATTATTTTAAATATTTTACAGGCAAAGGAGAATTTTTGCAGTCTGGTATATGTCTATGATTAGCAGAAGCATTGATTTTTATGCATTATTTTTTCTGAGCAGTGTCAAATACTTACAGTCATACTACTAAGCACAAATTAATGCACTTTTCAGAAGGTAGCTACGATGAAAAAAAATACATTGACATTATTTTCAACTTTGTTGAAGGCTTGATTTTTAAACCAACATCGGTCCTCATCATACCCATTAAATATTCATGATTATTGAAAAAGATTTTTGCCTTGAATGCCAGGTTTTTGTAAAGTTGCCACCATGTTTTCAGAAGAAAATACAGAAATAAAACATTATTCCAAATAACATGCAAATAAAAGACACACAAACACAACAGCTATAATAATAATTACACATCATTTAAACAGTTTGTGCATTAACTTTGTCATTTGAAATTTATGTTTCGTTGTGAGGAGAGTTTAGAAGAGACGAGTAAAAAGAAAGCACTTTATGAGTCACATCAAAACTGAATAAATGGCCCAGAAATACTTGAAGAATAAAAGCATTGTGTAAAAATGTGGATAGTCTTATCACTGAATATGACAAAATGGTCTTTTACTTTAAAACTGCGGAAGTCCTGTAATATCCATTGCAGTAATAAAACATTTGAACCCTTTTAGACACACACAAAAAAAGTTAAACCAGTTTGCTTCAAAAGCTGAAATACTTTTCTTTAAATATGCAAAATAACCAAAAAATATCAGTTTATTTAAGAGAAGATGGTCTGAATATGAATCACTTGAATTTTCAAAATTTGTGTTTTATCAAGGAAAAATATATTAAACCCAGAATTAAATCATACATTTTTTTTTCTTCTCTTTTTTATTTCTATTTTCATTCATTTATTTATATATTAAGTTTTTCATGATTCTGGTTGCATGGGCCACCTGTCGGTGTGGGTGGGCCTGTGCACATGCAGGCCCAACCACACTGACAGGTGGAGTCCTACATATTGACAGGCCCAACGCGTTGCAGTGAGCCTCGGCACACACAGCTTTACACTCTGGGTGCCTCTCAAAATGCACACACTTGTTTTCTGTCTTAACAGTGACCCACACTCACATCTGGTCCATGACCGGAACATTTAACTTTTTATCCACAGCTCATCAAGCAGCAAGAGCAGGAGAAGAAGAGAGCACTTCATTTACACAACAGTGAGCACAGCATGCAGCCGTGATCATGTAATGACGATTACTCTGTTTTTGTGATCTTGGAAGGCTGTAAGTGTCATCGTAATCCAAAGTCAATTAACTTCCCAGCACTGCAGTTGTGCATAGACTTGCTCCACAGCCCACATCCTCTTATTACATTGGCAGCACTCAGAACCTCAATTCAGAGAGCCACTCACCAGCATTTAGTTTTGCTACAGGTTACAAAAAACAAAAATCATTTCTCTTGATAGATCCCATAGGGTCATGTAAGTAGTTCAGTAAGCCTTAAATTTGTCTGTATTTTTGAAAATATCACCATGAAAAGTTAAGGAATTATTTCCATCCCCAACTGGCAGCTGTAGACTAGGACATTTGTCCTTTAAATGAACTACTATGATCACAACTGGAGCTTCTCCATTTGTGGTATCTGCTCAGTTTGGTTCAACTTGTGAAGGTTTAGGTCAAAGGTCTGCAACCTTTTCTATCTAAAGAGGCACTTTTGAATGTTCCTCCCCCAAAAACTCTGTCTGAACTTCAAACCACATCTGATACTTAAAATAAAGTTAGCAGCGCCTAATGACTACCTCATTAAATCGACATTAGATCTGTGAGAGAATTGTTTTACCACTTGAGGTGATTGTGCTCTAATGAATTGTGTAATTTTTGTTTGTTGCCGTTACACCATATGTTGCATCCATTACAATTATCTGATAACTTACATATACCTCGACCATTAGTGAATGGTTGTGACCTGTTGTCTAAAGGCGCTCAAGACGCCAGATAGACCAGAGGGAGGCTCCTGTCGCGCAGAGCTGACCTTTGCCACACTCCTGCTCTAAATTAAGTAATGGCTATTATCTTCAAGGTGAATAACTATGATAAAAATTTTTAAAGTTTCAACTTTTATTGTAATTATTCAAATTATCAACACCCAAAAGAACAGGTAAGACTTATTTAGCCTCTGCGGATTAAATTTACTCTCATTTTTATTTGACATCGACCACTGAATTCAGGAAAATCGAAGCCCGACTTCAGGAGGAGAACAAACTGCAAACCTTAGATGCTCGTAAGTGATGTGACATGTAAAATGGTCCTTAATGGGTCAATTATTAATGTGAGCCTTGGGGTGGATTGCTGATCTTACCTGTTTAGGGGCCACACTGCTTTGTCATGCTTGATGGTTCGCCATTAGCTACATTTGCAGGAGTGAGTTGATGACATCCTCGCAGAAGAACACCAAGCGTCTCCTGCCTATGGCATTTACTCAAGCATGTCTTCATGCTCGGCACAATGCAACCCTTACATGTCATCCACCCGGCATGCATTGCGCTCGTAAAACAACGGCTGCGTCCGTAGGTTAGAAAAATTGCGATTTTAAAGAAATAACAATTCTTTGTGCTGTTTTAACAACACATTCTAGTATTAGATAAACATTAAAACATATTTATGACTATTTGTCTTCACAGTCGGGCTTCCTTTTAAAAGTAAAAAGATGCCCATCAGGCTGTATTTGCTGTGCTTTTCATGCACTTATCAGGTTCAAAAGTTCAAGATGGTCCTTTTCCCCACTGGAAAACTCTGCGAGACCTGTTAAAGTCTCTCCACACTTTTGTAAATATCCTTAATACTTGGAAAAACTGCAACACCTATTTTGCAAGGTCAGCTGGCAGTACAAGCTGTCTGCACATTTTCCACTTCACAAGTGATAAACCACAACATGTTCACCTTAAGTTTAAGGTCTCTCAAAAGGTCACATATGAGTTCAAACATCACTGAAATAAAATATAATAAATGAATATAATATAAATAGGTCAAAGGAATGACAGTGAAAACAAAACAAACTCATCTGATATTGTCTGCTTTTAAATTTAAAGTGTTGTGTTTTTAAAAGGATGGTTGCTGATGAACTGCTAACAAGGACAACAAATACGGCCAAGGACCCCAATGCAGTTATTTCTGATTGTTTATTAATAAACGATAATTCAAACACTACTGCCACAGCCTCGAGGACCAACCTGATCAGATCACTTGATTATGAGGAAACTCTCAAACAAGAGGTCACAACAAGACGTTATTACAGTGGAAATATTGTGGTCGCTTCTAAGTAGATCCGCCATGTTGTAGTTTCATAGCTTTTTAATAGATTTGTACTCTTGCCAATTATATTTAAGCTAAATAAAAAAAAAAAAATTAAAGGAGGTTTGTTAGTTAAGATTATCCCAAAGAACAGAACGTGTTTTAATGTTCACCACAGAGCTTCATATCAGCATGATCCAAAGCACAGTGAAAAATCCCACAGGCTCCGAGTAGGCTTGCAGTCAAGATTACCAGAGCAATGCTAGCTTCAATGGTAAAGCAATGGTATCCTCCAGTAATACACATCCAATACCGGCTAGTTTATGAAAAGGAACACTCATGATACTAACAGACGCAAATCTGAACTCAAGGCCAAACAGCAAGTGTTCCTCCATCTTTAAAGTACCAGTGTTACAGGGTAAGCCTCGTTCAATCTGTGAGTTATGACACTTCTTGTGACTTAAAATCAGATGGTGCATCAATGTAAAACAACATCAGGGGCTCATTTAGCACAGGAAGAGGGAGAAATGTTTACGTCTACAGTGTGACAGCCCACAGTGTTACTGGGTGTTAACAGCTGTTCAAAGAGTGTAGACAACATTGGAAAGAAGCTATGGTCAATGTGCCACTGCACACTTTATATGTGATAAAGGCATTAAAGGGTGATGACAGCTAACAGGTGCACGATGATGGCTGTACACAGGAAATGCATCAAGGTTTATGACACATTGGAGAAAAAACATACATATCAGTCTCTTTTCATGGTGGTGTGAGATCTTTCACTAATGTCAGACATCTGGCACTTTTCTGATGTCTGATATTACCTAATGGACAGGGGTGGGCTGTCATGGTGCCCCAGGTGATAATTTGCATGGCTTTAAAGATAATAGACAGAGCCCTGCTGAGTCTGATCATTTTTTCACTCGAGAGTAAATGATATTTAATGAATCATCGTTATCTTCTGATGTCAGCGAGAGTACAGGTGAATTTTATTAACTTGAATCTATGTTCTTAAAAGTTTTAAAGATCTACTTATCAGGCTTGAACTAAGTCCTTGCATAAGTTCAAGTACGAAGCAACCCCTAACGACACAAACAGGACGGAAGAATGGATGGGGAGAATTAGGGCTGGATGGATAAGTGATTTGATGAAGAATAGATGGATGGATAGACAGAAGATATTGAGGCATAGGAATGGATGACACACTGACAGATGACAGGAGAATAAAATATCTGTATGGATGGATGAATGGCTTGATGAAAGCATATATTCATGTATGTACAGTATACAGTGGGGGCGCCAACTAAATTCGTTCAAAGACCTTTTGTTTCACAATTGATGCTCGGGGGTCATTTGGTTTGAAATAAATTTATTAGAAGCATGTGCTGGTAGTACTGGCAATTCATGGTTTCCTCTTCTTACAAAATGCTGCAATTTTAGCCTTAAAAAGTCCTCATCACCTCATCATGATTGAGACATCGAGGAAGGGATGGGCAACTGGAGGCCCGGGAGCCACACGCTGCCTTCCTCCTCACTAGATGTTGCCTGCCAGTCATTTACAAAAATCAACATGTTGTCAACATTAAGAAAACAATATGTCATGTACAAATTGGGATATGTATAGAAATATTTATATTAAATGTAGATTTTTGGTATATGTATTTTTACAGCAAGGGATCAAAGAATTTACTTTGCTTTAATTAATTCTCTAAATCTATATTATGAAGCATTAGAATTTAATATTAAGGGTCCGTCCTAAATGTACCCTTTAGCCCTTGTCTTACCCCTTACCCCTTGGTTTTGAGTGTTCACGTCTAGTGAAGGGGTGTCCCAATTCTCCATAGGGCTAAGGGGAAGGGCTAAGACGAAGGGCTACACAGCCCTTGAAACGAAGACAGACCGGGACCTCGCTTGAAAGGAAGGGAGAATGAGAATTTCCCATAATACTCCGCGCCTGCTGACAAGAAGGCAGAGCGGAGACTGAAGGAAGTGCATAATTATAAGTAATTATTAAATCATCAAGTAAATATTAATCATGTTTTGAATTGTTGGTCATATTTTAAAATTTCTCATTTTAATGAGCTAGCTTTTGCAGCTCTAGCCACAGCTATTGTAACATCTGCCTACGACAAAGCCAGCGAGCAGCTCTGGGTGATGACGTAGCGGGAATCGAGCGGCGTTTCGTTTCTCAGGAGCGTGTTTTCAACCCTTCCTCTTGGCCCTCAAACCAGAGGGCGGGGTGGGAGGGGTAGCTGAAGGGGTAAGACGAACGGGAAGGGCTAAGGGGTACAATTGGGATTCACCCTTAGTCTTACTCAACCCTCCTAACTCCATGAGATTACCAGCGCCCCCTGGCATTGCTGACTTATATCACTATCATGGTACAATGGATCTTCATGGGCACAATTGTATTTGTAAGCTCACTCTTTTGTCAATCTTTGGAAAACTCCAGGTCAAATTTATCCCTTCCAAAAATTATTGATCCTGACACAAAATGCAGTGTTTTATTTTGAAATGTTTTGATCCACAGTGAAAAATTCCTATTTGGTGTTTTTTGGGCCTTTTTCTTGATGAAAAACTTCATTTTTGACCTTTAGAGAAAGAAGCAACTTCCTGCAAGTCTATTGACTAATTGGATGTGTCCAGTTTATTCTTCTCTTGTTTTCTTTATGGAAGTGTCCCATTAGGAGCAGCCACATGTCACCAAGATACAAGATATTGTAGCTATCAGTTCCCAGAACAATTAAAAGGAAATTTAAGCAAAGTTATGTGGCCCTTTGTCCTGTTTGAGACAGATACAGTGTCCAAGAGTGTCCAAAATTGAGACATACTAATAGTGGAAAATGTCTTGGAGTTTTGAGGGTTAAAACTGCATTTAGAAAATACCAAAGGTAAAATATTTGTGCTAAAAACTGGTAAACTGATGCTTGTTTAACTGTTCAATTCTGTGTACTTTGGCTAAATTGGCTTTAATTCTATGACAAGCTCATTTAATTGCTCACAGTTTATAATAAATGAATGTTGGTATAACTCACTTAAGTGAGTATTCTTTAAATTATTTTTTGTATATTTTTTTCCAATGAAAGTAACTGACAATTTGTGACAATGCAGCCCTCAGGCAGGGAAACAATGTTTGATCCGGCTCTCTTCATAATCAAAGTTGCTCATCCCTGCATTGTGACAGCATATTTCTTGAGCTGTCATGTTGTCAATCACTGGGTATGTCATTCTCTAGCTGCATCAAGATGGTTGAACACACATGCAGCAAGGGTCTTTTGTTTTGATTCCAAGTAAGCCATCTCAAAGAGTCTCAAGCAGAAGATTGATACTGAAAACATCATTTTTAATGAACCTGCACTGAGAAGCACACTTCCTTGAGCTCAGAGAGCAAGTTGTGTCTTTTTAAAAGGAAGTAAATCAAATGCGATGACTGACCACCTACGCATCAGGCAAGACTGAGAATACATGTGCAATGTTGCATTTAAGTGACATATTTTTCCCAATTAAAAGCACTCAACCTACAACTACAGGGAGAAGAAAACACAGGTAGATGTGGTGGAAAACTCGATGCATTCGAGGAAAATCACTTCAACAGACTGAAGACGGTGGGTTGCAGCAACATAACAGACAAAATAAAGACATTCATCACACAGCTGAGGGAGAATTTCTTTGCCAGATTTAATGATTTTCTCCATTCCCAGCGATGTCATTGGCTTTGTTCATGACCCGTTCACAATCAGACCAGGTGGAGGACTCACTAATGTGAGGAATGTTCTGCCTCTGGATGAGGGATCTATTCAGAGAGAACTTAATGATATCCAGGCTGTCAGTGTCATAAAGGTGCTCTCCATGGTGCTGAAAGCCTGAGCGCTTTTTGCCTGGCTTGTTCCAAACTCTTTGGCTCATTGAAGGTTGTAGCTAGATATCTGCTTACCTTATGTGGGTTGACCTACACATGTGAATCTGCATTCTCAAATATGAATTTCATCAGAACACATAAGAGACTGTCAAACCAGTCTTTGGAGGACTATCTGCACAGAAGCCTGACAGCTGTCAAACCTGATGTTGAGATCTGATGTCAAAGGGTAAATGCAATTTCTCCCTTAACTTAAAGTAATCAGCTTATTTTAGTTTGAGTTTACTTCTGATTTTAAGGTTATTTGTCACATAATGGGGCAACGGTAACATTTTATTTGATGTGCACAGCAACAGCTCTTGCCAAGTAGCCTGAAAGATGGTAATTTTGTTTTCATTATGATTTCTGTTCAATCCGTGTCACATAAGATAAGGACAGCATTTACAAGCCCTCTCATTACCTCAAGTGATGCTGAGTATTTACTTTTCTTGTGGAAAAAAAACATTTCTTAGAGGGTGTGACTTAAAAATGTGAAACTTCATGTGAAAGAATTGACGTCCGTTCTGAGCAGCTTGTGACACAATAATAAGAAATGTTTAATGTGAGGAAACTGTATGCCCCTATTCATGAATGAAACAAGATAAAGTAATCAAAACATTAACATTAACAGAAGAAGATATTTCTATTAGTTTTATCAATCCTTTGTGATCCATTGCAAGCTCAATGTTTTTGTTCGTTTTCATTTTAGCAGGAGCTTGAAATCCTGCCAAATGGCTATTGCTCACAGGTGGATTTTCATAGAAAAAGAGCGAATGTGTTTCTTTCATAGCACGAGTATTTAAAATAGACATGTTTCTAGCATGATTGGATGAACATATGGATGAAGGGAAAATGGATGGATGGACAGAAAGGCAGACAGAAGATATACAGACAGTAGGATGGCTGACACATGGACAGATGGGAGGAGAATTTACTGTATGTGTGAAATGTTTATAATTATATGTTTGTTTTTTATTTATGGATGGATGGATACTTTTATGTAAAAAGACCGATGGATGTGTGTATAAGGTATAGTATGCATGGATGGATGGATTGGTGATGGGATGGATGGATGTTTGCTAAATTGATTGATGGATGTATGATGGATGGATGAAAGACTTGTGCATGTGTGTATATATACTCTATGCACAGATGGATGGACGCTTTGGTTAATGGATAGATGAACTGACGACTGAATGGATGGATAAATAGATGGATGGATGGATGGATAAAAAAGACTTATGCATGTGTGTATACAGTCTGGAATGAATGTATAGCTGGATGGATGGATGAAAAAAGACTTACACTAACAGCACAGATGAATGAATGGATTGGTGAATGGATAGATGAATTGATGGATGGATGGATGGATGGATGGATGAATGATGGATGGAAAAGACTTTTGCATGCGTACATATTGTATAGTATGAATGGATGGATTGGTGAATTACAGATTAATTGATGGATGGATAAAAAGACTTAGTTTTTGCATTGGTGATGAAAGAATGGATTGGTGAAAGGGAAGAGACATGAGCGTGTTAGAGCCCGATATGTAACAATGACCCAAAATATTATTAAAAAAAATAAAATAAAATGTAATAAACACGAAATGTAATAACTTGTAGATAATGTAACAAGATGCTGAGCCCAAAAGGTAGTAAGTTTTTTGCCCAAAATATAACAAATTAATACATTTAGGGTCAGTTACTACATTATGCCCCATAATTTTTTTATTACATTTTAGGCTCAACACTTCTGTTACATTATTAACCAATTATTGCATCACATTTTTTTTATAACACTGTGAGTCATTGTTACATATCGGGCTCTAACAGGGCAGATAAAGCATAAATGGAGGGGTGGATGGATGGATGGTTGGATGAAAAAGACATACTGTACATATATGTTTACAATATGTGAATGGATGGATTGATTTATGGATTGGTGAACGGAGATATGAATTGATGATAGATTGGGAGATGGGCTGATGAATGTAGGACAGATGATCTGATGAAGAAGGTATATGCTTGTATGTATACAGTATATGAATGGGTGATAGAAGATGGTATGGTGAATGGATTGATGAATGGATGAATAAAGGATAAATAGATGGACAGATGAATGGGAGGATGGGAGGACAGAGGAAAGGAAGGAAACAATGCTTTTCACATTAAACTGATTCTGTTTTGCTTACAGGTTGTTTTCCAGTCGTTCAGCAGCCCTTTCAGGCAGCCAGTTGTACACTTATGTTAATTATCTTGTGGTTATCCTTGATTTAAATACAAACCAATGAGGCCAACCAGAGTAAAATGGTCCCCATAAGCTTCAGTATTTGATTTTTAATTTGGTAGCTGATCATCTGTCTAATACTGTAGCATTGTCATTGTAAGACATGCAGTAATTTATTCTATTACACTCTGTAATGTCATTATGCATCCACACTGTGACTAACAGAAGGATCAGCATTCTTCAAGCTCAGCAAATGTTTGCCAATTACTAACCTTGTCTTTGTCATGGTCTGCCTCAGCCATTAAACATATACATTGAGAGGAGATTCATATAACTGAGGAGCAAAAAGGACTTTACACTGTTATGGGGCTGTCGCAATAAACTGGTATGGACAAAAATCATTCTTTTTTGAAAAATGCATTATCATATTGGACTAACATTAGGCATACCGTGTGACTATTTGCTTCATATGGTGGCCGGTGCAGCAGCTCGTTGCAGTTCAATAAGAGGAAAACACCTGCAAGAGTAGAAATGAGCTGCAAGATAGAAACAAAACAAAGCCCCAAACAATCCAAGCCAGAAAACACCTTCAAGAGCAGAAATGCAGCATAACCAAGTACAACAATAAAATGGAGAGGAGTCTGAAGCAAGGAGAGCACATGAGAGACAGACACGGGAGACTGCAGTCAAGCAGCCGTTCCTCTGTTTTCTGCAGTCAAATTAGCTACTCCTGAATTTGAAGTGCTTGTGTATTTGAATGTTTACGGTCAATGCTTTGTGCTGAGCAAGAAGAGAATGACAGACAGGCTGCACGACTTTATCATGTTTTTTCTTTCCTTTTACAATCAAAGTTTGAAATATAGAAGTCTTGCCTTAGTGTTGATTCTAAGATGCCTCCTTTTCCAACATGAAAGGAGAGCTCGGCCATGAGCATTTACCATAAGGTCCAAAAATATGAGCACTTCAAATCTATGAGTGGCTGTCTTGACCACAGTCTCTCCCACATGCTTTCCCTGCTCCAGACCCCTCTCCAGGCCTGGAGCTCTTGGTAACTGTTAAATGGTAAATGGACTTGAGCTTATGATGTGCTTTCTAGTTTTTTCGACTACTCATAATAGCTTTTTTCACCGCAGTCACACCTACCCATTCGCACCTATTCACTTTCACATTGAATCACTGGTGGTTGTAGTACCTATGTCAGTTGTCCATCAGTATCAACCAACACATTCATCGGCCACTGTAGCTTCGGGGCATTGCTCAGTCCTACTCCCGCAGTGACCGACAAATACAAGCAGCACATTAGAGGCATTTCTCTGCTGCAGTGTCCACCCCTTGAACAGTGTGTGTTTTCAGCGTGTTTCCTACTCTGTCAGTCAAATATTTGTAAACAACAACATTATGTTATGTGTTTGCTCTGCAGAGTGTCGTTGTCTGTGTTTAAACTTTGACACAGACTATGTGCTGGAATTTATCGAAGCAGATCTGATGGACTTCAGCAGATAGATCTCTGTTTTTTACTGCTGCTTAGATGTGAGTTTAACCCCATGTCTCTGGAAAGAAGATGCCATTTCCACGACCTCGCTGCTAAACTTCATCATAGCAAAGCCTTATCAATGATAACAGGGACTTCCAGAAAGATTTTCACAATAAAAACCATTATGTGTAAATATAGGCAAATACTTTTATTTTGTCAAGACAAAAACAGCCGAAACAGAAAATTGTCTGTTTTCAAACAAGAGCTTTAGAAAATCAGCTGAACCACTGGATCAGATGCGGACACAATAGACTGAGATCAGAGACTGATGAAAACATCTCTGTGTGATTTTTTTTTTTCTTACATGTAGGTTGTATGTGAAAATATAGGCTTTATTTTGGGGTAAGAAGGGACTGTGCATCTTGAAAATGCATCATTAAATACACAATCTCTTTTAGCTATGATATAAAAAAAGTTAAACAAATGAATACTGACTTAAACAAAAAAAAAACCCTCTGTTATGACATTTAAGTAATATTACTCTACGCTATCATTAGTCACAATTGTTTTTGAGCACATTTTTTTATGCTGTAATGATTGCAGAGTCTTTCCACCTTCCTATGCAACATTTTAGCACTTGGCCAAAGCAGAGACAAAAGGTAGTCCGTGGATTAATTTGACTTTTAGATTTTTTTCTGTTTAATTTTCTGTAAATGCGATAATATTGTTATTGTGATATTTCTTTACCACTATAATCATGAGATGAAAATCAAATAGTGTCGCAGTCTTACACTGTTATTATTGCTTAACTTTCCCCACTGTCACCATTTGGGAAATAATTGTTTTTATTTTGGATAATAACTGACCTACCACTCTGAACTTAATAGACTCTCCAAAAATCATTTATGTTTACATTTAGAATCACAGTTCCTCTGGTGGTTTTTGGTATAATGAATTAAACAATAAATAGATCAATGCTAAAGTGATGTGATGCTACACATCCTTTTCAACAAAGCAAGATCATCTAATCGATAAAACATAAATCTTTTCAGGTTAACCAAGATAAATGGCTCAGAGCAATCCCTGCAGAAATTTTACATTCATGTATACTGTGTATATTATGTCATCAGTTTGGCATGTGATCACGTCAGCAGGTAAACAATGTAAAGTTGATAGGTTGATTTGCTGCATGGGGGGTGACTAAAGTTTGTAGTGCTAGCTAAATAGAGTTCTTCACTTCTTATAAGTCATCCAGCAGAAATCCTGCCTGTCTATAGGTTGATCCAAAGTTAGGCTGAAAGGGCATTAACAGTATGACTGCATCCATGCACTGGCTTCAAAAGTGATTCAATGGATCCTTTGATAATAAAAAAACAAATGTCATTTGTCTTCTTCCAATTCTTTCTACAATCGATTGTTTTCAACTTTGTGGCTGTATCGAAGTGGTTCCTCATAACTTTGATCAGGGAGTTATGTCAAAGTAATACGCAAGATTGAACCTCCTCTAGGTCAAAAATCTGTCACATAAACCCTTTATGAGGGTCCATCCAATTTTCCAGTGCTGTTTACATCAAGTTAAATTGGCATCAAGACAACAGCTATTAGGTGGAGTTAGTGCCACTAGTTGTGGGCAGCTGCATTACAGTCTAGACAACATTTGACAGGGAACTAAGGCCTCGATGAAAGAAAAATATCTACGTAATGTTTCAACTGACATGTGAATCTGGTTGATAGGTAGAAAGTGGAGGATAGGCAGCAAGAGAAGGAATCAGCGATGCACCGTTTTAGAAAAGAAAAGAAAGGCTCAAAGCTGCAGCACAATTTTAAAAAATCAGACAGGGCAACGGGGCAGAGAACGATGTTCTTACCCTGAAAACCATTTATTTTTTTCATTAGTAATTTGATGAATCTTTGTAACTGTTTCTTGTTGTGTTAACAATTTAATGCAGGACTCTTTTCTTTATGAAACTGATAGCCTGTCTAAATGTTCTGATTCTAATAAGGCATCATTTGTCTCATCTACATATCCATGCAATTTTTTTTGTGCTCATATGTTTTTGTAATTCTGTTACCTCAAACAACCCTCTTACAACTGTGTGTGGGGTGGCACATAAGTCGATGCTTTTACAGTATGCAGATCAGATGGTGCAGTGCATTCTGAGTCATTTTAGCCTCAAACTGCTGAGAAGATTTCCAACTGCTGGGGCTTTTTTTCATTTTTAATTTAAGCATGAGAAAAAAAATCTGCCACTGACTGTTAAAACTGTTTGTGGTTGTGTGTCAAGAGAAACTGCAGGGTAGGGGCTAAGTGACTATAATTACTAAAGTGATACAACATCCTGCTATGCTTCAACATATCCATCCACAGCTTTGTTAGAGATTTTGAGAATGAAAAGATCTGACTAACAACTATGCAATCCATCAAGTAAAGACACAATACTGGGAGTTTCCATATCTGCCAACTATTTGACCCAAAAAAATCTAGTTTTTACCAAATAATAACAATAATAGTATTAATAATAATTACTTCATATTTATAGTACTTGTAAAAATAGATGATTACATAGTGCTTCAAAGACAAAATGAAGGCATAAACTCGAGGAAAATCAAGTGAAAATCAATAGTTATGATAAACAGAGGCAAGTCTATGGAGACAAAAGGAATCATGTTGAAGGACATTATTAATTTGACAGTTATCGAGCAAAAACGACCATTTGCTAATGGCAGTTATCTGGAACACTAATAAAATCTAATCAGTTGGGCCATAACCAACATCTCCTGAAAATTTCAGCAAAATCTGTCCAGTAGTCTTTGTGTAATCTTGCTAACAAACAAACAGACAAAAAAAAAAAACATATACTGGCAAAAATATAACCTCCTTGGCAGAGGTAATAAAATGAGACTTGGAGCAATAAGACATAATAAATTATGAAGATAAATTAATGAATATGATAATGTATAAAGATGGCATCACATCATTGAAGATAAAACAAAAGTGAGATAGGTAATGAGCACCAGAAGCTAAGAAAATAATAAATAAATAAATAAAGAATTTAAGGCAGATAAAGTCAGCATTGTGTAAAAGCAACTCAACACAAGTGAGTCTTTAAAAGTGATTCAGCAATCTCAACATAGGATCACTATTAGGGATGGGAATCCATAACATTTTCGTGATACTAGTGAAATTAACAATTCTACCTGTAGATACAGTTCTTTAAAGATTCCCTCATTGATTCCTGCTGTCAACAATGTCAAACATGTGACTGACATTCAATTAAAATGTTGTGCAGTAAGTGTAATTTTCTGGGAAATTAAGACACAATTTCGACCAATTCTGTCCATGTCTGCCTTTATTTTTAACCACTTTGTCATATTTCTGCTAACTGCCTCTGGCAAGAATGTGACATCCTGGATTTGCGCCTTTCTCTCTTTGACTCAAAGCAGCTTTACACCACCGGCCACATTTACCCATCCACACAATTCACTCTTACATTCTCTCACTTAAGGTTTATGGTTCTGTGTCAGTTTTCATCAGCATCAGTTAACATCCAGGCCCCTTCATGCCCATTTACACGCCACTGACAGCAGAGGGAGCAATTTAGGGTTAAGTGTCTTGCCCTAGGACACATCAACCTGTGACAGTCGGAGCTTGGCTTGAACCTTCAACCTTCTGATTACCGACAGAGCATGCTGTCAGACTGCAGTAAAACAAGAGTAACTAAGATAAAAAGGAGAGTAAATTAAAATGTGAAAAGAGGGTAATAGCTGGACTAAGAATGATGGGAAATCAGTAAAGGGAACAAGAGCAGATGGGATTAAAAATAATTGTGAGATAAATAAACTGATAAAACAGGATAAGATAAATAACTGACAAATGAATAAATATGTATATAAACAATAAAGCATCATGTAAAAGCAAGTCTATAGAAATGAGTTTTAAGGCGTGACATCTCCTCTGAGTGTCAGCAGCTGAACTTAGCTTTATACTCCATTTTGGTACCAGGCACTTTGTGTTCAACTACAGAATATACTTGAACTATAACTCCTCAATACATGCAGGGTCTTTATGTCACCATTGCTCTCTTTGGCCTGTGGAGGCCATTAAATGATAATGAGTATCAAATGCATTTAGTGCTGTAAATTAAGAATGCTTGACATAATACTTAATACAGATAATTTAACTTAATTTAACTTAACTTAATACAGAATACTTGATTTGATAAACGTTGTTCTAAACTTGATCTAATTAAACTCTGCTTTTTAAAGGCTTCTTTCAAAATATTCTATAAATTTACATTTTGATCAATATGAGAAAATATATTGCGATCACATTTTTTGCCATATTGCTCAGCCGTAGATGTCACTGAATCTGCACAGCTTATCTCCACAGGCAGGTTGTCTCAGAGTTGAGGAACTCTAATGGATACAGCTTCATCACCTTTAGTTTTTGCTCCCGACTTTGGAACAACCAGGAGGCCCCCACCTGAGGATCCAAGACTGAAAGGGATCAACATGTCAGCTATATAACTTGGGGCAAGACCTTTATGTCCTTTATATAAGTGATCAGTAAAATCTTAGAATCAATTCTAAAACAGACAAGATGCCAGTGAAGCAGAGCAAGGAGTGATGTGATGTCGTCTGTTGAAACCAATTAAAAAATGAACTGCTGGAGGCGGGACAGCGACTTGTGTGTGGTGCCTGATAGAAAGAGTTACAGTAATCCAAATGGGGAGAATATTAGGAAGTAAATTAACTTCTCAGGGTTAGCGGGAAGCAGAATCAATTTAATTTTGGATATTAATCTTGTTCGTGTGAAAGAGGACTGAGCAGTTTTGTTGTTTGGCACAAAGATGAACTCTGTATTAAGGTTACTCCTGGATTTGTTGTTGTGGCTGCAATATTAGATGAAAGTGGACTGAGAGGGAATCTTAAATCTAATTGATGAAAGAGTTGAAATAATTGAACTGCATGGTTTCAGATGCTGAGTCATTTAACCTGACAAAGCTTTAAACTGACCCAGCATTTAACATCCTTCAGACTGTTAAAAACCAGAGCTGTGGAAGAGAGAGTAGCATCATTGAAGGGTCAGAATGCAAGAGGGTCACGTGTTTCATGTAGCAGCCGAATACTTCCAAACAAAGCTTGGCGGGTCATTTAAAAGAACTGCTTAGCCACGATTTCTGGTAATTACTTACCAATATTTTTTGTGTTTTACATTCATATATTAATACAGCAAAATTCAACAGTGACCTATTAAGTTTTCTGCGCATTTGTAGGAACGTTATTATTGCATTAATGCTTTTAAAATTGCTGAAATTTTCTCTGAACAGGACGAATGTGGGCCATAAACTAGCTGGCTTCACTTACGTTCTTGACTAGCAAACATTTCTTGACACTGTAACGTTACGACGAAATTTCTTTGTTTATAAATCAGTGTTGGTGATTTGGAAAATTACTGATTTGTCCAAATACTGAGAGTTTTAAAGCATGAAACTCTGTCTTGAGAAGTATAAAATATCTAGGGAGGACAGGAGGAAAAACAAATCCATGACGTTTTGTTATTTTTTACTAGTTGACTGCTTATCCATACTTTCTTATATTCAACAAAAATTAAGCAATAAAACAATGGCTTACACGATTTCCTGAAAACATTTTACTCAATCCCGTTTTTTATAGATTAAACATATATGTCTAATGAAAAAAAAAGAGTGTTCTTCAAGGATGTGAGATATAAAAAGAAGCAGACCAGTGACCACATTAAAACTAATATTTTGTTTAAAATTGATGAGCTATTGTGCATTAAATTATATAGTTCATTTGATTCAAATGTGCTTGTGCTTGTAAAAATGGTCTACATTAAAATGTCAACTGTAGCTTCCTACACGTAAATTGACCTTTGATAAATGTGAGAAACATACCTCCACCATCGGAATACTATTGCCTCAGTCGCATTGCTTTAAAGTATTGAGGGCTCCCATGATCTGCCGTTGCTGTCAAATAATTGGCCCATTGGTGTCTACAGAGTTGACGTAACTCACTCTTTCCACAGCTTTGTTAAAAACAGCAGCTAGTCATTTTCCAGCAGGAGGTTTATCTGTGTGTCATCTGCATAGCATTGAAGAGACAGCTTATAATGATCAGATACAGAGAGGAGCACTGGATTATCATATTTAGCTTATGTGAAGAAGTCACAACATCCATCAGTGAAGTGAGACTGTTTGCAGCTTTGATGTGCCAGCTTTGTTTTCTCATAAACCTGAGCTGAATGTGTAAATTAACCTGCAAAATATTTTCGTGAAAATTAACACTTAAATCAAGCTCCAGCTTTTCATTATGTCTAATGATGCATATACAACTATCCGCAGAAAGACTGACAGCATCTGCAACCATCTGTTGAATAAACACCTCAGAAGAAATTTGGAAACATTATTTCAGTTAATAATTTTTTCCATTTGATAATTCCAATTGGTATTGACCTTTACAATGAGGTACAACTTGTAGGGATCATGCATTGGGGGAATGAGCAACACAGCTGAACATGTGAGTAGCAAAAATGTGCCAAATGACACAGATGATGATGCTCATGCTGGACCTGTGGCTGTCGCTGTGATTTTCTTTTTTTTTAAGCTTTGTTAAATCTAAAGGAGTGAGCAGTGTGAATAGAACTTATTTTGTTGTTGTTGTCCACCCAACCCAAAGCAAAAGTCCATGAGCTGTCTCTAGTTGTTACTATAGTGCACATGTTCCTGTTTTCAAAGCCCTTTATGTGCCAGTATATCAGGGCTGTCATCTTATACTTGATACTCAAAGGTCTGTTTGAGAATGAGGGACGAAATCTGCCCTAAACTGTAACTAAGCATTTGAATGCAAAATAAACAACTCGACAGGACATTAGGGTGCCTAGAGCAGTGGACCACCTGATCCAGTAGATGGCGCTCCTGGTGCAACCTGATTGGCCAGTGCTCTCTTGACTTCAACAACAGCTGCATCCAGTCTACCAGAAACAAACAGAAGAAGAAGACACCTCCAGAAACTGGAGGACCATCAAAGCCACTTTGAGCGTATACAGTGGGAGCACTTTGGGCTCTGACATGTGTCAATTATGTGCAAAGCAACTGACTCACTATGAAAAATCCATGGTCCCATTTGCTCGCCTTTCCCCCACCACAGTCCAGTGGCCCCCCTGCCTGAGACAAGGAAAAGGGCCATCATGGACAAGATTGCATGCTTAATATGCAAAGACATGCGGCCCAATGGTGTGGCCTTGGGAGATATAAACAGTGAAATGATTTAATAAAAATGCCTGGTGTTTGTGTATGTGTTAGTGAAAAATTTGTGCCAACATAGCCTCAAATTCAAATAGTCCATATGTTGTTACTTTGTTTTTTGTTTTTTTTTTGGCCATATACAACCTCTTTGGGGACCTAGATGGCCAAAAGAGTTTTTCACTAAGTTTCATTTGTTGTTAAAATTTGCATCTAGGTGTTGGCATTAAAATATCATTCATTTTAGTCCCTTGTCACCCTCAAGGTTTATCTCATTTATCTCTTTTCAAAGCTTTTAATGGCTTATTTTGCACAGAGAGAAACACAGAGACAAAAAGAATACATAGTATGCAGTGCAGGAAGAGGCAAAAAGCTCAGGGAGCTTATTTGAAACCTCCACCTAAAAATGTTAAATTATCACAGAGTTAAAGAGACACATAAATACAAATCAACGGATCAGAATTTTGAAATAATAGTTAAGAACATACAAATAATTACAATGACAATCAGACCATAAAAACATGTTTAAAAATACCTAGGTGAGAGTGTACATGTGCAGTGTCTGTCATTACATAAATAAGTCAATTCATAAAATAAATAATTCAGATAATTTAATAACAATACAACATGAGTCAGTGACCAGCAATGAAATGTTTAGGCAACTTTCTGTACCATTTTATAAAAAGAAAATTTGTTTGAGAAATTCTTCCACAGTCTGGTGCCCCTGTATCATACTGAAAATTGACCTCTGCTGGTTAAACATTTAGGTCCATTAAGATCTGAAGCTTGACATGTGGAGGATGAGTGAATCTGTGAGTTTTCTTAAAAACAATTCTTAAAGTGCTCTGTAATACTCTCTGCTTTTTTTGTTTGGGAAATACTGGTGTAGTAAATGCTAAGAACCTGGAGCAGAGGAGGTGTGTGAGTCTGAGAGTTACAGGAAAAGCTCTCGCCCAAACTATAAGCTTCACTAAAATTATTAATAAAAAAGTCTTTGATATCATAAAGAACATTAGTGGTCCCAGCTTTTTTGGTTTTTAAATAAATGCACTATGTAACTGTTGAGAGGTTTTTTCATCCCTGAGTTGTGTTTTGTTTGTGTCAAAGCGTGGTGAAACTGCTTCAAAAATCCCTGCCTGAGTTGACAGCTTGTCAGTCAGTGTCCAATGTGATTCTGGCATGTAAAGAGCAATGAAGGTCAAGAATACAGACTGATGGAAATCAATTTCCTTTCTCTCCACTCTCCTTGGTTACACTTTATCCAGTCAGGACCTCTGTGCCAAGGACAAAAAAGGTCTTAAAAAGAAGGTACAGATGGAAGTTTTTGCCCGTCAATAACCCAAAAACCCAACAGACGTCTGAGTTCAAGTTATTTTGCAACACAGTTTGGTTTAAAATGAAGAACCAAAAGCCAATTCAGCTCCTGATCTAAAGTCTGCAGTCAAATGTAGGCCCATAATAACTCACAAAGTATTTCAGGTGTAGTGCTGCATATTTCATGTGGAGCATTACATCACCCCATCTTCACACAGACCTTGTTAAATGTGGTTTTCTAATTTTGGAGCTCATGTGCAGCCACTCTCACCAGCCTTTCACGCCGCTCCAGTGCTGCAGCTTAGATTATAATCACCAGCATGGAAAGGTTATTGGACCGACTTCTGTGTAAAGCGGAGCACCTCGCTCGGACTTGGAATGTAGATCTCATATCGGCAAACATGTCAAATTAAAATATGATATTGGTTTGGGGATTTCACAGGACGGTGCTGTTGTAATCTAACTCCGCCCGAGGGTTTCCTATCAGTCTGTGTGTTGAATTAATGTATGGCAAGATGAGGAGAGTAATGACTTCTCTGTGTAATCTGGGATATTGCCTCTGCACAGGTTCCATACCAAATACCTGCACGTTTTCATTATTCTTGTTTGGTGTTAAGATAATGCTCCTATGATGATTCTGATGGGTGAGAGAATAAGGTTTGAATACAGTATAAGATTCCTGTTTAACATTTTTATTCTGGAGCACTGAAAGCAGCGAAATAAAGAGTGAGGGATTATATTTAATTCCAGCAAAACTAATGGATCGTTGATGGTTGCGTCTGTAAGAATATGAAGATTAAATGATATGATTATGGCGGTAATGAAATAGTCAGCCAGACTGCCACATGACCATGCGTCCTGTCTAGAGTGAGTGCACAGCCTAGTGTTAGCTTTCCATAGAGGAGCAGATATGGGGTTGGAAGATGTGCTGAGATATTTTAACATACACATGGATGAACTGTCAAGGAGTGTTGAATAAATGCTTCCTTTACTCATAGAAAGGAAGACCAGGTATAAAGATCAAGATCACTACATGCCAAAGTGAAGGTGTCTTTCCTATTTTCCACCTGATGCAGTTGTGGGCTGACGACTAAGGATGCAACTTACGACTGTTTCGATCGTTGACTATCCATCCATCCATTATCTTGTTCATTTGGGGGTGTGGGGAACTGGAGCCTATCCCAGCTGACACTGGGTGGGAGGCAGGGTATCCCGGACATCCTGGACTGGTTGCCAGCTAATCACAGTGCCACATAGAGAGACAGACAACCATTCACGATGAAACCGGTGCCCGGAGAGAACCCACCCATGCACATCAAGGCCCTGACCAACACAGGGGTTGAACCAGCAACTGTCTTGCTGTGAGGCATGTGCACTATCAGCTGCACCACCGTGCCGCCCCTATTGTAGACCAGTCTTAGACGATTGTATTGATTAGTCGAGTAGTCAGATAATGTTTTGTGGAAAATTCCAATGTCTCTTTATGTCTTGATAGACTTATAAACATATTGAATTTGATCAAAAGGTTGGAGATGTATTTAAGTCGGTGAAATAACTCAGAATTCTGACTTCTTATTCAGATATCTGAGTTTAATCTCATGATTCTGACTTTTTCTGAGAATTATTAGTTTTTCAGGTTCTGACATTTTTGAAGAATCCTGCCTTAGATCTCAGAACTATTTTTTTTTTCCATTGTGTTCTAACAACTTTCTCAAATTTCTGACACTTCATTTAGAATTCTGACTGCATAAGAGTCATTACTATTTTTATCTAAGAATTCTTACTTAAATCTCAAAATACAGACTTTTTCACAGACCTTAAAAAATACCCCAATTTTTTCATTTGTATTTATTTATTTATTTATTTATTTATTTTTAGTGGGCTTAATCCTCATCCTCATCAAATAATTCATTACCACATAAAACTAAATAGTAAAAGTCATCAAAGTTATTATGATTACTTTTATTATTTTAACTGAAACAATACAATTATCACGTTTTAAACATTGCTCATGCTATTTTACATAGATGACTTGTCTTCAATTCACACCTGGTAACAACAGTTTGTAAATCCGTACGATATGAGTTTGCTTTACTTTAAGGGAAAAAGATGGAAGTGCATGTGGGAATGTGTTTAGAGTGAAGTGAGGGACTAAAAATGTAATTGAGAAAAAAAATGCTATTTGGCTTTAACTTTATTCTTTTTAACATGCTTATCATTCATGATTTTCTGAATAGTGATGTTCAATGTATCTTTTTCTTTTACCCTTTAAGCCCTGAGCCTATTTTTTAGGTTTCTGCCCAGAAATTGCATACCCATAATAAAATGGGTATATCTCTGCAACCACAAGGTCTATGGGAATACTTTTGGTGTCCCAGTAAAGGGGACACTTGTGAGATTTGTTGAGATGTGTTAATATGAGTATATGTGACATGGGTGAAGATACTAGGGGTGTAAATCACCAGTTTCATGACGATACGATACAATATCGATATATACGATTCGATTTCAATTCGATACGATTCTGGGGCCTTCGATCGATTTAAGACGACATTATGCACACATTTAACACAATCAGCTACATTTCACCTATAGCAAGAAAAAAATAAAAAGCAATTTCTAAGTTTTGACAGTTTTATTACTGAAATGTGAAACAATGGGCTGAACTTTGGGTATGATAGTTTATAGAGGATTATAACCATCTGTATGATATTATCATGCTTAAAATTAAAATAAGGTTAATTAGTAGTCAGGTGTTTTTAGACTTTGCTTCACTGTTTAATAGTAGGTGTGGAGGAAGAATAAGAACAAGCTCTCACTGTTCTCCTTTCCTACAATAAGTAATTTCATGAATCAGCGGGCTACAAAATCAAATGATGAGGTAACTTACTGTACTCGTGTGATTACTCCCGTCTTGTGTGTGCAGTATGCATCCTCTGCTGTCAGATCGACCGTATCTTACCCGGATACAGCAGTGCTATTTTCTGATTGGCTGACATGTCAAGCTCCCATTTAGCTCTGTGATGCTAAGAGCGTGTTGCTACACGTTAGCATATAGCGGTGTTACTCAGTGGGCGCTGCACAGTACATTTTAAAGCAGGAGAAATACCGGGTATGGTGTGTGAGAGAACGAAAAGGTGTGCGTCTCATACACTGAGTACGTGAGACTTGAGAGCCCTGGAAAGTTGAAACTTCAGAACGAGGTGCTATTGGGCGGAAGCCGTGAAACGGATACCCGGTCAGAATTTCAAAATAAAGGTGTTGAAGATGACGATGTTGATCGATGTTTTGAGTTTCCATCGATTTGATTGGATCATTGCTTAACCAATTGATGTATCGATCCAGATCGATGGATCATTACACCCCTAATGAATACAGCAGCAATCTAAAATAGATAGAGGACAGAACAACACCTTTAGTGAAAGTGCTTGGGGAGGACAGAATCTCCCAAAATCATTTTCTGTTCATGATTGGATGATTGTTCCATCAGTCACATCCATGTGGGGCCAACCAGATGACTGTAGTAGGCGGGCACTACTGAGATGGTGTCAAGCACAAAATGTTAGCCAACTTGTTCAACAACTCCCACCAAAACATGTCAGAAGTGTAGCAAAAATGTTTTTTCCATCAAGAAATGCCATCAGTGTTCTTTTGTTTTATATTTAAAAACGACCTAACAAAACTGCTTCTGAATCTGTTAGCATCTATGCTAATCGATGTACAAACAGTAACTTCCTGCTGCCGTCCCTCTCGTGGCTCACACCTCTTTCTGCTCTAAAGGATGCTGGTTGGGCCGTGCCGCTTTGGGCTGCTCACAGATTGGAGCTTGGCAAGATGGATCCTCTTGACGACAGATATTGAATCAGGTGGATGCAGCTGCTGCGCAAAGTTAATGATGAACAGTCATGGGAAACACTTCTCGAAACTTTGGGAAAAAAAAACATTACAATTAAGTTTAAGCAGTTAAATCTGATTTCTCATGTTAGTGAGACTTTAGTGCTCTGCGGGAACTCGCACTCCTTTTTTCTCACCAACACGTTTACTGCTTATCAGTGTCACCATTAGAGTCCCATTTTCACATCTCTAATAATCAGCTAAACCTTGATTGGAAATTAAGTTATCAGCACATCAAGAATAGACTGACAGCTCCATGTCAAACTTGAACCTCGACATGTTTCTTCACAGTATGCTGCTGTTCTCACCAAGTGTAAATGCATAAATCATCACAGTATTTTTAGAGCACTCTAAACATTTCTGAGAGCGAGCAGCTGTTTAAGCATACTTACCTCTGTGATGGTAAACCTCATACATATTCAGAAGTTATGAAAGAATCAGATCAAAAGGAAAAGAAGAGATTAAGAGGGAGACGATGGTTTCATATGCATACTCTCAAAATGGAGACATGGATTTAAACACAAGACACAGGCAACATTTCTTCGAGCCGCCTTGATATTGTCTTTCTTCATTTAGAGAAGCTGGTTTTATTTTAAAAGCTTCCTACCTCTGCACCGCTCTTCCTTTTATTGTTTCTTTCACAAGACCTTTTTTAACCCTCTCTTTCTTAACAACTACAAAGCCCAAACCTGCATAAACTAAGTGTTCCAGAGACTCTCCTAGTTCCTGATGTAGCATTAAAGGGTTTCTTTCACACTGTGTTAAATCTATCCGTCAGCTTGCCACATTATAAATAAATTAGTACTTGTGTCTCTGTGAAAGAAAGCTCTCAGCTTTACCAAAGGCAAAAACAAACACTTTCCTTTTTCTCCTTTTCGTGGCTTTATTTGCTCTCCTTGATTGAGTAAAGTGCACTTCTAAGCTCTGTAGAGTGGATGTGCCACCTGCTGCAGCTTCCAGCTTTCTCTGTTTTTGTACCTTCATTGACTTTATGAGCCCAAGACAAGCAGAACACTGTGATGTAAAAAAATAAAGGCAATGCGGATAAAAAAAAAAAAAAAAAAAACACAGTTCCCCTAGTGTCCATTTAAAGCTTGCCACAAAGGTTCTGGAAGTCACATAGACAACCAGTTTCACACAGACAATGACATTATTTAGAGTACATGTAGAGAACATGTTTACAGGCTAGCCCCAACAATCCCTGTGGTCTGAAATGATTTGTTATTGGTCGGCACACATTAGGTGAATGGTGTACGATTGGGCACTCTCATATCCAGTGATGGGCAGTAACATCAGAGCCGGTATTATCATCTGTAGTAATATTAATTGCTTGGTCCTTAACAAGCCCCCCTGAAATCTGGTAAGCATTAATGTATGAAACTTGTTTTGCCGGCTTTAAAGGTGGGGTGTAGTAAAATGCTTCAGAAATTATGTTTTTTTTTTTTTTTTATGTGACTCTAAATAAAGAAATAACAATAACAACGCCCTCGAGATGGTGAGTCTCTTCACACTTGAAAAAAACCAGTAATTTGTACACTTTAAAAACAGAAATTTTCTTGCAGTTTGGTCTTGTGTTTGTGTCAATTGGCATCATGGACGTTCATGTTTATATACTTGTCTGTGTGTGATGCATGCAATTGGAAGATATCACTAGAGGCTGCAAAATGACCTCCAGCTGTATGTACCTACCTGTTGTGTCAGAAGTAAACTGTGAACATGGCAGTAATTCTGTGATTAAAAGTAACAAAATAAACACCAACAAATAATATCATCATTAAATATTTGATGACAAATGATAACTAGTGGTCAGACCTTACCATCATCATCATCTACACTCTGTTTCTACAATATTTTCCTCAGTGAACCACTGCAATGCCCTTGACGGGGACACATGTCGTGAGTGGCTGGGAGAAGTGCAAACTGCTTTACGGCACTACGCGAGATTTGGCTTCCAGCTAAAGAAGCCGGTGTTTTGCATGTAGTAGTAGCAGCCATGGCATCCGCAAAGCGTGTGAGGAGGACTCTTTCTCCAGATTCAAGGGCAAAAACTAGAATTAACATTGGAGCCCACTTTGCTCGGTGGCAAGAGCATTGGGAGATGGAAAATTGCAAGACGGACGCCGAGCTTGCAAAGTTACTGCTGGAGAGGTAAGTTATGTTTTCGTCGGGTTTTCCCCCGTTCAACACATGGTTTCAGTCGGTGGTTGCTCCATAGTATTGCATGCTTTGTGTAACTTGGCGGACGTTGTTTTGTCACTAAATGCTACCAGCGGTTATTTGCCGGCGAGTTTCTCAGATTGCTTGAGATATTCATGGCGCCATGACGCTCGGTCATTCACTATTTCACTATTTCTTCTATGTCTTCGGATGTCCTGTCGACTCGCTTCTCCCGGCTCTGTATGTCAACAAATGCACGTTGCTGTGAGGCGCTGTGTTACGACAGTGCAATTACACCCAACGACCAGCGCGGCCCCTCGAGAGCAGACAAACCTGAATCTTACATAGTGGGGCTTTAAGGTGCTGATGATCGCGGACCTGATTTATCATTTTCTCTTTTAAACTTTCTGTTGGAGTTGTCTCTGCTGCTATGAAAAATCTTTCATCTCTCCTTTTGCCTCTACACTGATCCTACCAGTTATGTGGAGACTGGAGCTTGCATCTGTGTCGTGTTAATATCGGATGAGGTGCACAACCTGCTGAATCCCCTCTGGGAACGTGTGGCCATGACACATCTCCAGGTTAAGACACCTTTAAAGCTGCTAAACAAACCAACAAAATAGTCCAAGAAAACATCAAGACTGTCACAAACTTTACGATGTAAATTAGCTACCACTTAATACATTTCTGCCATTAGTTAGGCTCCGCCCACAAAGTACATCAGCAGTGTCTACAAACTCAATGAAGGTCTCGGGGTGACGTCACTGAATCTGTCCATCTTCTACAGTGTATGGCTCAGCACGCAAATGAAATATTTCACCCCTGTCGCTAAAAAGCCGTACTGTCTTTTCTAAGCATTATTTCTGGTGCAGCAGATGTTTGAACAACATTAAATGCTTGGAGAAAACCTCTGACTGCACTGATGACTTCTCCTTAGGTCTTTAACTGTCTGCTTGTAGATAAAGGAGGATATTGCTTGTGTCTGTTATGCCACCGGCTATTGTTTTAGCACTTGAAAGTTTAATCTTGCTTTTGTGTTGTGAGAACTTTAAAGTGCAGAGTGTCTCTTGCATGCTATTAAAATGTGATTACAGTGAAGAATGGCTTACCCACAGCTTATTGACTAAAGCCCTTTTTCATGAAGGCTGAAAAAATCATAAAACACATGGATCATCTCCTCATGCTAGGGCAGCCTTATCAGGACTCTTTCATCACCTCAGTGCATAGTTGCACTGAGACATAGGTGGGAGCGAGACGGCCTGTCTCAAGATCTCTTATTATACGCTTGTGAGCTTCCAGCCCATTGGGAAACATGTATGTTGCTCTTTGAAGCTCCCAGCGACACCTTCAAAGCTCTGCCTTCTCTTTGAAGATTTCGCTGTTTTGCTCCTCCAGATGACATCTTTATTCAGATGAGCAGTGAGACTATGCTAATGCACATACTGTATACAGTATAATGGATGCTTGTAACCATATGTGGCTAAACTTAGTACTTGACACCTGCAGAGGCGTGAACCTCTACTTCGTGGCCACAGCTGTCTTTGAATCTTAAACTCTTCTTCCCAGTTTTTGTCTCCTCCTAGTATGGTCAAAACAGGACAATGTTCCCTGGCTATATAACCGTCCATCCGTCCATTATTTATACCATTGTCAGAGCCACTGTGGTAGTTTTTCTCTAAAGATAAAGAGCTGATCTCCTTTATTATGGCTAATGGATGGGCTAATGCCATGTACTTTATGCAATCCCACTTCACAAATACTGAATTGTGCCTCCTTCCTGTGTGTTTGGGTCAAATCGGACTAATTTTAACTTTTCTCTCTAAAATAAAAAAAGGATCACCTTCTTCAAAATGTGTGTGTTTTATTTAACTTGTACACTCATGGTGTTCCTAGTCAAAAACTGCCAGTCATTGGACATGAATGGGTAATACCGTTGGTCAATTTTATACCTAAAATTCAGCGGATCTGGTTCAGTTCGACAGTGAAGTTGCTTCATTGTTTTGCTTCATTGTTAATTTTTCACTTGTTTTGGTCAGTCTGTATGTAGTCAGGCAGACCAGAGTCTGTCAAATATTATGTAAACTATCCTCCTACCACTAGTTGGGGCTGTAGCTGCGGACTTTCTTCCTGCCATCTGACCTACTGTTGCATTATAAACCGGCAATGCCCAACCAGTGTTGGGTAATAACTTAGGAAAACAGCCCATAGAAAGTGTTTGTAAATGGCAAGAACCTTTTGAAAGTATATCCTGCAGGTGATTGGAAGATCATTCCATCACTCATATTAGTTATGGGCTAATCAGATAATGTAGTAGGCAGGGTCTTCTAAATCAGTGCAAAGTACTAAACGTTAGTCACTTACAACAAACTCTGGCCAAAACATGTCAGAAGACGGGCAAAAATATCATCTCTGCAGAGAAATGCTTTCAGTGTTGTTTGTTCTACATTTAATAAAGAAATGGGGTCCAGATCTGATAAAACTGATATGATAAAAGTGCTACTGATTCTGTTAGCATCTATGCTAATCTCTGTAAAGGCAGTCACCTCATGCTGTCATCACGCTCATAGCTCCCACCTCTTTCCGCTCTAAAGGGTGTTTTTTTGGGCCATGCTACTTTGGGATGAGCACAGTCGTAGATTGGAGCTTGGCAAGGTCGATCAGCCTGATTACAGACATTGAATCAGGCAGATCCAGTTGCAGTGCAGTCATCGAATACAGCATTAGGTGATAATATATGTGTTATTGTGGATTTATAATCTCATAAAAGGGAAAAAAAATGAGTGTTTGCCGAAACAAACCCAATAGGAAGGTTAGCTTTGAGTAGAGGGCAGAAGCTCATACTCCATCTTATTTTCTTTCAGTGCACCATACAGGCTCAAGTTCATTTACTATTTGCTGTTAGCTTTGAGAACTGTTGTGCTTGAGGTCACTGTAATGAAAGCTTTGGCTTGACTTCTGACTCTTTGTTCTGTTTTCAGCGAAATACCTACCCACTATATCCAAACATTCCAGGAAAAGCTTATCTCGGTGACTAAATTCACATACTCCATCTCCCTGTCCTTAAAGAAGACTCACCACACATTGCCATGATAATAACATACAGTGTGTGAGGACAGTATGACACTGTACCCATGATCTTACAACACCCTTGATCTTCTGATCCCATGAGAGATGATAACACACAAAATGAGATTGTAATTACATCAATAGAGAAATCATCATTTGGTCCTTTAGTCTGTAACAAGGCCGTGACTTCATTATCCTCTCAGTGTGCTTCTTAATTGTTATTGCTTTGGCGTTTTGCATTCCCATTATGTTTGCTTTCTTTGCAGCTTATCTCTTAATTGTTCTTTTGATGTTGATCAGATCAGAAATTTTCATTTGCCGCAGCACAGGGATGGACTTTCATTGATTGTTCCCTTTAGTTGTGTTTGAGCGGACACCAGAGAAACTTTAAATTCGTGTCCCTGATGCTGCTTTGCTCTGAGTGATGCGCTTATGCATTTAAATGAAAAACAAAACAAACAGGGATTCACAGGCAGAGAGCTTTGAGTACAGTTTGCAGCTTATGGGCTCAACTGCGTTCTATATGCAAAGAAGATCAACTTCAGGTTATTTGAATTGTAGCTCAGCTGCAATCTGAGCACCAACTGTGAGGATGATAAAAGATATTCTCAGGGTAAATAAGAACCATATGTGATGTCGAAATAAAACAGCAGGGACCTGCTGCAGATATTTTTTTCAATCTCTCTAACATTGTCTTCATGAAGGTGAAGCATTATTGTTTCCATTCTCAGCATCCATTTCTTTTATTATCCAGCTCAATTAATTCTAATGAACTTTATTATGATTTTGAACGCAATTAAGTTAATCGTTTGTCATTTAATATGCACCATTAGCTTTAGGATTTATGATTATGTATAACTATTAGTACAGGTTTTGTTGCTAACAGTTTAATCCATTTTAGAAAGAGAGATAGACTGTTCTCTGTAGTATCTTTATAATTGGATGTGCCACATAAATGAAGATTGGCAACTATACCCCTCAAAAAAAGGTTTGGAAACATTTGGTCAAACATTTCTCCTCTTTAAAAGTACCATTTGGTATTGTATTTTGTGTAATTGGAAAGCCTGACTAGCCATCTGCACAAGTTTCAACTTATAAAGATTAGGCATTCATGGACTACTTTGTGAACAACTGTGTGAGCAAATAGTCTAACAGTTTAAGAACATTTCTCAGCAAACAATTTAAAGGAATTCATCATCTACACTTCATAATGTCACCAAAACATTCAGAAAACCCAGAAAAATCTCTGCACGCAACATGCAAGGCAACAACCCAATACTGAATGCCCATGACCTTCAGGCAATCAGGGAGCACTGCATTAAAAACCAACATCATTCTGTAACTGATATTACCATGTGGGCTCAGGAACACTTTTGAAAACCATTGTCGCTTTACACCATTCGTTGTTACTTCTACAAGAGCAGGTTAAAACTCTCCCATGAAAGCAAAAGCCATAAATCAACAACACTCAGAAACCCTGTTGGCTTCTCTGAGCCTGAGCTCATCTAAGATGGACTGACACAAAGTGGAAAAGTGTGCTGTGGACTCCAAATTACAAATTGTTATTGAAAATTACTGACGTCATGACCTCCAGGCTAAAGAGAAAAAAAAAGACCATCCAGGTTGTTATCAATGCAAAGTTCAAAAGCCAGCATCTGTGATGGTATTGGTGTGTATTTGTGCCCATAGCATGGGTAACTTGCACATCTGTGAAGGCATCATGGCTGAAAGGAACATACAGATTTTGGAGCAACATATGCTGCCATCTATGAGACGTCTTTTCAGGGATGTTCCAGCTTATTTCAGCAAGACAATGCCAAGCCACGTTTTGCACATGTTACAACAGCGTGGTTTTGTGGTAAAAGCATGCAGGTACTCAACTGGCCTGCCTGCACTCCAGGGCTGTTTCTCATTTAAATTGTGTGGCACATTATGAATTGCCAAATACCACAGCAGAGATCCCAGACTGATGAGCAACTGAAGTCATACATCAAGCAAGAATAGGGAATAATTCCACCAACAAAGCTTCAACAATTAGTGTCCTCAGTTCCCAAATGCCTATTGAGTGTTGTTAAGACGGAAGATAATGTAACACAGTAGTGAACGTGCCCCCGTCTAAGCTTTTTTTGTATGTGTTGTAGGCTTCAAATTCAAAATAAGTGAATATTTGCATAAGAAAAGCAAAGTGTCAACATTGTGAATACACCAACCAGCATAAACTACTGGTTGCTTCTTCACACTAAAGTGGTAGTTTCAGCAGAGGTTTGCTTAAAAGTCCTTTAGCACATCAAATGATAATCCGTATCGAATAACTATAGACTACCCAACGACTTACATCACAGAATTTAGCATCATCTATTGGTTTAATACCTCAATTAGTTCTCAAAAACACCCATAATAATAGAGTCAAATGGGAGAAAGAGTCCGGACTTGTCATCTCAGTGGAGGTTTGGTTTGACCTGTGCTCTGTGCAGTCTACCTTCACCAGCTCATGACGCTGGAGGGAGTTGGCGCAATTTAATGAGATATTTTCTACCACCTAAAATTAAATGTAAATGGACAAATGAAGTTGAAAGTGGTCTATGCTGGAGGAAATGTGAGGAACAGATGGCAGACCACTTTCACATATTTTGGAACTGTCCAGCAATACAGTCGTATTGGCAGAAAATAACTCAGGTCCTACAAAACATTTTTTGAGCTGATATTGATTGCTCTTTTTTAACAATTTACTTGGGAAACAATTTATCTCGCTTTTCAGCACAAGACAAATATTTAATAAAAATATTATTGGCTGCCAGCAAAGAAGCAATAACACAAAAATGGCTTCATTTCACTCCTCCAACAAAGACAGACTGGATAGAAATTGTGACAGACATACAAAGTATGGAGAGATTGACTTTCTCATTGGATCTTAGAAAAGAAAAGTTTATGCAATACTGGGAGAAATGGATTGTGTGTGTATCCTCAAAAGAGGTTAACTGAACTTTTACTCTATGAACTGACATACTCATTAGGATGAATGTACTGAGCAATTGTATGACCTCCCTTTGAATACCTGTTATTATGTTTTTTTGTGTTTCTTGTATATTGTTCTTTATGTGCATGTATAAAAATGTTTATATTGCTTCATAAAAATAAGGTTAAAAAAAAAAAACACTCATAATACACCTCACAGCAAAGAAAAATCTGAGGAGGGATAATAAAGGACAGTCAGATTATATGTTTGAAAACGTTGATCAGAAGGGGGAAAGCTGAGCCAAAATTGGCCTGATTTTTTTATTTTTTTATTTGCAGTTTGTATCCGAGTTAAGATCATTAGAACTAGATGCTATGGGGTGAAATATTAATCAAAGTTATAAAATGAAAAGGTTTGTAAAAACGATCTTTAGTCTCTTGTGTAACACATAAAAACTAATCTCAACCTCCTCTTTAGATTATTATTTAGAAAATGAAATAAAATAGAATAGAAATTAACTTGTGCAAAACCATTTTAAATGTTAATCAGACATGTAATGATTGTTCTTCATAATTATATCTTTACTTATTTATTGAGTCTGTAACCAATATTGTGACTGACAGTTTTAAACATCTTTTATTATACAGTAAATGTTGCTTTGAGGGGGAAGCAGCTTTGAAGAGGTATTAAATATTCAAACGGCACAATCACACGCTTCAACAAAATGTTTGTGTTTTGGTTTGTATTTGAAGTTGAAAGAATATTTACCTCATCCAACATTTTTCTGAAATGCTGTGTGTGAGGTACAGAAATCAAAGCCGGAGAGAACAGACCCTCTTCTCTGCACCTCCCGGGACCCCCGGGGCAGATGCTTCATTTACAAAAATAGATGATTTCTCAGCCAACCTGGTCCAGGTTGTTCGCAGGGGAAAATAACTTCAAAAACATCTACATCGGCTGAGAGGGTGCAAAGCAATGGTTTGCATTCTCCCTTTGAAGAAATCTATAAATGCTCAGCTGTTTATCTTCTGTAAAGATGAATTTGATTTGATTCTGCTTTCATGTAATGTTTTCCTGTTTACAATTCTGCTCCAATCAGTCAGTCTCAAACGTAATAATCCGGCTGTTAAAAAATGCAATCTACCCACGTAGAGCTGATACAGAAATCCACTTTATTTTCTTGGTTTTGGCTTTTATCTGTTTACTTTATTGTTTGATTTTAATGCAACAGTCAAATTTTGATGATCCTTGTGATATGTGATCACAGAGCCATAAAGCAGTGTTGGGACTATTAGCACAAGAAGCATAACTTTCTTAACTTATTTAAGAAAAAAAGGTGATCTCTCTTGTGTTTTTAGTTAGCCCCAGAGCCCTAGAGTCACCTGCTCCTCTTTCTCCCTTTCCACTTCTTCCTCAGCCCATTAACTTCAGACTACATTACTTCCAATTGTCCTTTAGGTGCATACAACTATACAAATTTGAAGCCGTGAATAGATTGCAAAGTATATCCAGAGTTTTTTTCCAACCTTATTTTTAAATGATATTTTTCAAACTTTGCATGGATATCAATTCTGAGTAAAGGATGAACTCATTAGATTTTGGTATTTAAAGAGCCTATATTATGCATTTTGAGTTTTACTTGCGATTTAATGAGTTTTGCATGTCTCCTTCTCATGACAGAGTACTTCTACGTTCAAGACAAAAAGTCTTCTGTGTCAGGACCTCTATTTGTCCCTCTGGTAATGGCACTAGCGCAGATCATAAACTATAGATAGAATGCATAATATTGCAGAGTTGATGCCACAGATGGGGCCTTGAGTTTGAGACTTGGACTCAAGTCCCATGTAAGTCACATGTTAAGCTGATTTCAGCCTTGGCTTGGGCTAACCCCTTAAAAACTTTGAACGCATACTTCAGGTTTGAGACTCGCACCCAATCATTAATGTTGCACAGCACAGCGGTGTGTAAAGGAGTCAGACGGACCAGAGAGGGACTCTTCACCCTTATCATGCAAGTAAAAAGAGTAAAAAACATTCTTCCTCACAGATCAAGGATGGAGTATTTCTTTCTGTTTGGATCATATGTTTTGTCTTACTACCCTTAAATTTAATCTTTTTTGAGACTACACGAGTGATTAGGCTGTGCAGCTTAAGGGTGAATCCCAATTGTACCCCTTGGCCCTTCTCCTTTGTCTTACCCCTTCCCCTTGGCCCTCAAAACAGAGGGCCAAGGGGAAGGGATGAAAACACGCTCCTGGGAAACGAGATGCCACTTGATTCCCGCCACGTCATCACCCAGAGACGCTCGCTGGCTGTAACACAGGTAGATGCGACAATAACCGTAGCTACAGCTGCGAAAGCTAGCTCGTTATTACGAGAAATTTTGAAATACGACCAACAATTCAAAACATGATTAATATTAACTTGATGATTAATAATTACTTATAACTATGTGCTTCCTACGGTCTCCACTCTGCCTTCGTGTCAGCGGGTGCCGGTGTATTATGGGAAATGCTCATACCCCTTCCTTTCAAGTGAGGTCCTGGTCTGTCTTGGTTTCGAGGGCTGTGTAGCCCTTGGTCTTAGCCCTTCCCCTTAGCCCTACAGAGAATTGGGACACCCCTTCACTTGACGTGAACGCGCAAAACCAAGGGGTAAGGGGTAAGACAAGGGGTAAGGGGTAGAATTGGGATTCACCCTTGGTTTCGAGGGCTGTGTACCCCTTGGTCTTAGCCCTTCCCCTTAGCCCTACGGAGAATTGGGACACCCCTTCACTTGACGTGAACACGCAAAACCAAGGGGTAAGGGGTAAGACCAGGGCTAAGGGATAGAATTGGGACAGACCCTAAGTGTTACCTGTTTTGATCTGCTTTGGGGACAGCGCCCAGGCTCACTGTATGAATCACACAGGTGGACCTCTGCCAGCTAAAAAAGTCTAAAAAAGTAAACTGTATATATATAGCCACTGTTCACACACAGAGGCAGCCACAAACTAAAGAATGGGAGCAGACTCTCCCCATCACTGCTGTAACAAATGCTGTCTTGCACCTGCTCCTAAGCTCTGGAAAAATGAGTGGAGACATTCAGCCTCAATGCCTCTTGACTTATGCATGGTTTTTATAAGTGATGGTGCTGTGCTCACGGCTTGGAATAATTGTAAAATGAACAAGTCTTGTTATAGCAGCCATCCGATGCGTATTACCACTGACATTTCTGGTTGGTCTATCATTTATGCGATGCAAACTTGGAGCTCATGCAGAAATACTCATGAACTCCCCCATTCAGGGATGCATATCATTCAAGGCCAGCACAGAGATCTTCAATATTTAAGAAGTTCTGCGAATTAGGATTTATTTTTTACTTGAACTCTTGCAGACCACTTGAGGAATGCAAACCACACATTTGACAAAACATTTGCTGACATGGTGTATGTTTTACTCTGCAAGTGTTTGGGACTGCATGTCTCTTCTTTTCCCATAGATGCACTCTTGAACCTGATCTGCTCACTGTATCTTCTGAAGATGAACTTTAATTTTGTCCTTGTGGATGTTTGAGGCCATATCAGATGTGCACCTTTTGTATATCCCATTCAGGGGCAGACAGTAACAAAGTAAATTTACTTGAGTACTGTACATAAGTACATTTTTTAAGTATCTTTACTTTACTTGAGTATTATTAGTTTTGGAAACTTGTGACTTTTACTCCACTACATTTCAAAGTCAAATATTGCACTTTTAACTTCACTACATTTCTATGAAGGGTCACATTACTTGTTACTTTCAAGTATAGCTTTGAAGTCAGTGGATGAAATTACTTTTCTTCTCTATAAATGCGATCTGCATGTGATCTGATCAAGTGGTGATGCTGTACCTCGCACATGTGCTACTCAAATTGGGCGGGTAAACGTTGAGTTAACGTTGCTCAGATAACAGTTCGTCTTGGCAGTAATGATGGCTACAGCAGATATAGATGACAATTCCACACCAGGGCACCCATGGTCATATCTAAAGTCCATGTTTGAGGTTGTCAAAATAAAAAATGACCCATCTCGTTTGAAATGTTTGCTCTGTTTGCCGCGCACAAACTTCATCACCACCTACAAAAACTCTTCATCCAACCTGAGAAAGCACATCGGGATTAGGTAAGTTACACACATATTGCCAGAGCTGTGTCAGAACACTGCCATGCTGTGTTGTGTTGTGTTACTGGATAAATAAAAAAAATGAAAACAGCAATGGTTGCCCATTTGTCGATTCAATTGTGTTTCAATAGGCATTTCTAAAGGCTTTGTAGAATATTTAACAAGCTTTTTATTCTACAGATTCTATTAGCAGGTCAATGCATTCAGTAGGTTGTTTCAATCATTAGGTTCTGTAAATTCATTGTAGTAACAATACAATAACATGTTGACATTAAAACGAAAATGTACTTTTCATACTTAAGTATTTTCAAAAGCAGGTACTCCAGTACTTTGTCTTTAGTAAAAATCTGACTGAACGTTCACTTGTATTAGAGTAATATTTGAGCAGGAGTATCTATACTTTCACTCAAGTAATGGAGTTGAGTACTTTGTCCACCATTGATCCCATCTGAACAACAGCTTGGACCACACAGGCTAACCATAACTCCCAACATGCACCAAAAAGCCTTGACTGCTCATGGCCCTGTTGCTGGTTCACTATTCGAACTTCCTTGGGTCTTTGGAGGGTGCAAGAGTCCACAGAACTGCTCCTGGGAGTTTCAAGCTCCCAAAGGGTTTGCAAGTATGACAGTGATGGTCCAGTGTTGGGACAAGAGAGGCAAGGGTGGTCTTTAATAATTACAGGCAAGGGATGAACTAGAGGCCCATGATCTTTTACCTCTAAAATACAATTAGTGGCATTTATGTAAAGTTTGACCGATTTCTTGAAATATTTCTTGAAACATTTTTTTTCCAGAAGCAAGTAAAGATATTGAGTACCAAGGACTTTGTCCTAGTAAAGTTAGCCTTAAGTCAAGAATGATATTTGTGCAAATATTGAAGAAAATCTTTCAAATCATGCTCAAGTTATAGCATAAGCAAGCAGGAGTTGGGCATGATGTCTAGGGATGTTCCAATCGGCATTTTGGGCCGAAACAACCCGATTTCTTTTTCATTGTTTCTATGTTAACCAAATGAAATAAACAAAGTAACATGATGCCATTATTTCCTTAATTTTAATTAAGTCTGACTAGCATTGTTGTAAAACGCAAAAACAAATTAAATTCTACTCAGAATGGTCCATTGGCCATTGGACTCTTGCTGCTTTAGTTAAAGTAAGTCCAGACAGATGACATGTTAGCCTCATGTTAGTTATCTTATCTGAGAAGTTTGCCTTCACCAGAAAGCATTAGTGCACCAGCGTGTTTTGAAACACTGTTGTTTTACTACAAACCTACATTCCCACCTACTGGCCTGGCATGCACGCTACCGCATTTTTAGTTGTTCTCACGGATACGTGTGAACATGCATCATTTTCACACTGTCTCCGTGTGAAAGCAGAGCACATTTTGAATATGCAAAGGAAAAACCTTTCCGTTTCTGGTGACAACGTTGTCGTGTAAAGGGGACCTTAGTGCATCTCTAAGGCACATCCAAGCACACTCCAGCAAGGCCCTGGAACCCCCTCCCTTTCATACCCTCTAGTGTGCAGCCCCCTCACTGACATCTCTGTATTATTTGTTAATTTGTCTTTTCCTGGCCTGTGTATGTAGCATGTCCCCAAAGAGGATTTGAAAACTCTGTTTCCCTGTGCAGATGAATAGAGGATGACTTCTTTTCCTTGCTCTTGCCAAAAGGATATTGCAATTGTTCCTTTAACACTTGACCTATTCCAGATTTTCCAGAATGAGCATGGTATTTCATCATGTTCCATCGGTGTTTCATTCAACAGTGGAAATGAGCTGTCAAGCCTCCGCCTGTTAGAGAGAGAATGGCCCATACCTCCCTCGGATCCCATTTAAAAATCCTCTGCAAAGGCTCAGGTTGCAGTAAAGAGCTTCTCCATCCCCTTCTCCGCGTGCTGCCGCTAATGATGGAGACGAGAAGTGTTGAGGAGATCTTCCCGTCCTCCCCTAGCAGAATTAGCATTAGCATAATGGGCTTTTTAACACAGCATCTTACCTGCCACAAGCCCCTCCGGAAACTGGCTGTCAGGGCCTTAATGGCTAACGGGCAACGAGCCAGCACTCACCTTTCAATTGCAAACAGAGGGCAGCTGAGGGGGCGGTACACAAAGGAAGAGGTCATCAATTTTTCATTCTCTGAGTGAGGTTATCAATTTGGAAAAAACAGGACAATACAGGAGAGAGCACTCCTGCAGAAGACAGGAAGAAAATCATGCCTAAAATTCAGTTGCACATCAGTTTTTCATAAACCTTCAGGCGTCAGATGACTTGAGTAAGTGCCTGATTACTTATTAAGATTCTGAGGGATTTCCCAACCAACCAACAAGCTCTTCTGCAAGAGGGAAGACATGGAAAGACATTTAGAGTTGCCTTGTAAAGGGAGTCGAAACGGCCCAAACAAAAGCAGTATATTATGCAGCGGTCGCTTGAACAGCACTGATTAATTTACAGAGAGTTTTGTGATTTTTTTTTTACAGCTTTTGTCTTTTGATGCTTTGGAGCAAGTTTACCCTGAAGACTCGAAAACTTGAGCAGAATGTCCCTGAGAATGGAGAGAAAAAAGAAATCAGTGAAACAGCTGAGAAAAATGGCAGCTCTGATTCAGTGCTGCTCTGTTGTTTTAAAATGAGCAGTCAGGCGAAATGATGATGATTTGTTGGGTTTTTTCTCTTTAATGAGTTAAATTGACAAACTAAAATCCTTTTAAAGTACTCACAATGAAATCAGCAATGTGCACTCACTGGGCAATTTATTAGGTATACCTGTTCAACCTCTCATTAATGCAAACATCTAATTCGACAATCACATGACTGCAACTCAATACATTTAGGCACGATCAAGATGACCTGCTGAATTCTAAACCAAGCATCAGCATTAGTGACGCACTATAGCAGGGGTCATTAACTATATTTGGACAAGGGCCAGTTTTTTCCTAGACAGATGTTCCAGGGGCCAGATTAAAAAAAATAATAAATAGAAATATCTTGGTTTAAGTAATATATTATTAGTTTAACATTTTGTTTTTTGTCCCCAAATGTTATGGATTTCTCAGCCTTTAGAGAAGAGATCAGTCCCTATCACCTATACTGCTGCAATAGGACATTTTGGCTTCTTCTACCTGGGGCTGTCATGTATCCATCACAGGATTTGACTCTTAATTTGCTCATTTCCCTGGTTAAATACTGGATAAAAATGGCTGTCAAGTTTTAGGGGTTGTGGTCAATGTTACAGGGATGTAACGGCAAAAAGATACCTTTAAAAGCATGACAGGTTTTTTGCACTCATATTTCCTGAACCTGATAATATTTTGGAGGTCAGACTAGAAGCTGTGAAAGGCCTGATGTGGCCCCCAGGCCCTGATGATGATCACTGCACTGTAGTATCAGTATTATAATAGTATTGGCAGACAAAAGCTAAAAAATCTTAATATTGGTATTGATATCTAAAGCCAATATTTTGGCAGTACACACTGGTATGTATATTACATATTATGGCTGCATTATTGGCAGAATGTACAAATGTACTGTAATAGTTTACCTCATCCTCACTGAAGTCCCACTTTTATAAATCAAAAGTGTTGTTTATTAAAGAACAAAGGTTGTTTTCCTTGCTTCTTATCTGTTTCTAATGCTAACAGACTGTCAACGTGAAAGGGACAGGTCAATTTTAGTAAAGTAGAGGCTTTGTCCTCAGGACCAAAAAATTTGGTATCGGCAAGAGTAAGATCAGAAATGCCAACATATCAGATATCAGATATCGGCAAAAATTTAATGTTGTGCATCCCTAATCAGGATGAGTCAGGAAGTGATTTAAATGGGATATTTCAGTCATTTTGAAGTTGGGTTGTATCACGTTTATGACAGTCAAGGGTAAAGGGGCTGAAAGGGCTTCCAGCAGCGCTCCACCTTAAGGTGACCGAGCTCAGACACCTGTAAGCTACTTTGCTGTCGGAAGATACAGTTATTTTGTGTAATTGTGTGAGTTTTAAGAAAAAACAAGCCACAAAACTATGTTGGGTTGAATGTACAATTGGGGGAAAAAAAATTAGAGCGCTTTTCCTCCAGGCAGGAAGTCTTTGTGTTTAGCACTACTTTAGGATTCAGCAAACAGCTATGTGCTCTCCCGCCTGTGAGCACTGTTTTGCTCTGCGGACTAAAGAAGACACATTTGATATCTTTATCAGTAAATAATACTGTGCTTCCTATGTTTTCTGTTTTTTTTTCTTTTTGGAAAACATTATATTTGAATAATCATTGATGACAATAATAATTCTATTATAGCGTTAATAATATCTTTTTCATTTAAAGTTCTTCTACATTCTGGTGTATTAACCATTAAATAAACATAATAATAATTTTGTTAATTACCAGTGTTGTTCATTTGGGGCAGCTGTGGCATAAACTGACATTGGGTGGTGGTGTAATACATTTGTTAAGTACTGTTTATGAACCTAAATTTAGGCAAAATATGGGCTCTTGAAGAGAAGGGTAGTAGTGAATGAAAAAAAATGCTGTTTTTTTCTCCTGAAATGCCTCGCAACCTGACAATTTAGGGATTTTTTTTCTGAAGTATTTTGCATGTTTGAAAGCAGCTATGTAGAATTTTAAGCTCTTCACAGTGACGACTCATAGGATGAAGACCTCCTAGAAAGAAGAAAGGGTGAATCCCAATTGTACCCCTTGGCCCTTCCCCTTCATCTTACCCCTTACCCTTGGCCCTCTGTTTTGAGGGCCAAGGGGAGGGATGAAAACATGCCCCTAAGAAATGAGACGCCACTCGATTACCATTACGTCATCACCCAGAGCCGCTCGCTGGCTGTGTCGCACGCAGATGTATCAATAGCAGTAGCTACAGCTGCGAAAGCTAGCTCGTTATAACGAGAAATTTAACATACGACCAACAATTCAAAAAATCCTTAATATTCACTTGGTGATTTAATAATTACTCATAATTATGCTTCGTTCGGTCTCCGCTCAGTGTTCTTGTCAGTGGGTGCAGTGTATTTTAGGAAATTCTCATACCCCTTCCTTTCATGTGAGGTCCCGGTCTGTCTTTGTTTCAAGGGCTGTGTAGCCCTTTGTCTTAGCCCTTCCCCTTAGCCCTATGGAGAATTGGGACACGCCTTCACTAGATGTGAACGCGCAAAACCAAGGGTTAAGGGGTAAGACAAGGGCTAAGGGGTAGAATTGGAATAGAGTGAAAGACTCGTGATACAGACAACTGCACCTGTTTGGGAACTCCCATAAGCAATAATGTTTGACAAAGAAAACTTCAAAAATGAAACTGCAAACCTGAGACTCCATAACAACAGGCTCCACTGATAATAAACATAAAAACTTATTTAAGAATCCCTTATTTCATTTATTTATGTGTGTTTTTCCTGATCCAATAAACTGTTATGACTAAATGGCTTAATCCAGTCATTTTGTTATTATAGGATAAATGGTCATTGAAAAGCATTATTTACTTGACTTAATAAGAAATTCTTATTTACAAAAATAGAAAGAAACAGCTGCAAAGAGCTCCTGTGAAGGTTAGGCTGTGGAAAGACGACAAAATACTTTTTGCCAGTTTAATACCCTGAAGATTTTCTCCTCCACTTTGAACAATGCATTTTGAGGGAGAGGCGATAAACCTCGAAGCTTTCGAAAAATATGTAAAGCGACAGGGGACAAAATTGCCTAAAGGTTTCACCTTGTAAAAAACTGCTTTTATTTCCTTCCCATCCTGCAGTTTGACTTATTTGTGAGAATATATGTGTGTTGTTGGTATAAATAAGAAGAAGCTTGCTCCCTGTGAGGTTGTGCTGGTTACATATATACAATTAAATTGACCCTGATGCGAGACCTTCCCTCTATTTCTACTGACCTGTCCACTCTTTGGCTTTTTCCAGGCTTTTCCAGAAGACAACATCTCCAGTTGGCTTTTTCTCGGCTCATGCCTGCTGTATTTTTTTTTTCTTCCTCTCTTGTCATGCGTGGACACTGAAAGGTAACATTTATTTTTAGAGGTGCCATCCTCAACAGATAACGAGGGCCCGGTGCTCATTACCGCCACTGGAAGACAGCGAACTGTCACGTATGGGTGAGACTAATGTAGAGCAGCCCCCCACTGTCACCCAAATGAAAATAATTACACTCCAGAGGCCCCTCACCTTGTCCTCATTACTCACTGGGTGCCCGGATCCAACAAGACACAGCTATAATAATAAAGAAACAGATTATTCCACAATGCACACTGGGTTGGAAGAGTCTTTCTGCCATTTGGTTGTTGTGTTCGAGGACTTTGGGGATTTTTCTAATAAATTAGGGAAATAAAAGAGAGAGAATGAGTGTTAGTGTGTCACAGGGAGATAGAGACATTAAATGAACATGGTTTAATTTCTAGTTTAAAGAGCGTAAGCTGATTATGGTGGTTTTTCACACATTCTCTCAGATGTAATAACACTCGTAATTGGAGCGAGTGAATGTGTCCTTTGCTACCATCCTGTCTTTTAATTATGTTCATGTAAGAGCCAGGAGAAATGTAATGACTGAAGAATTTCAGTAATGTACCAGTGTGATGACTTTTCTCCATTTCTTTCTTTTTGAACACTTTCAGTGTCTCAATAATTACAAAAGTATGATTTGCATCATACAAGAATGAAAATACAGGTCATGAGCTCCTCTGGTGTGCAAAGGCCTTCAGGAACTGAAAGAGGAACACCAAAATCCTTCGATACAGTTCTGGCTGTCTCCAGAAAATGCATCACATTGACTTGGAAGTCCAGTTACGCCTTCTCCATATCAAAATAGATATCAGAAATGTTAAGCTGTTTTGCCATTAGAAAAAATTGCAAACACGCTTAAGAACAGAAGTATTATATTTTTAAAGGTATGGCAACCATTAATTTATTACACTGAAACATGCTCTTAGCAACTGGGAATTAGAAACAACTGTAATTACTGGTAATAATTTAAATATGCTATACAGACATATGCTTAGACAAAATACCTGGTGTGAAAGAAGCTGAAAAAAAGTGCTGACAAATCTCTTAATATCATCTCTTAATTGCTATTATTATTATTATTATCATGTATTTATCTATCTAATTTCTTTCCTTTTTATTGTTCTTTAGTATTATTTTTTTTGTTTGTTTTCCATTGGTAAATGTACATAAGCATGTATGTATCTTTGTAAACTGTGTAGGTCTATTATACTTGTATTAATCTACATTACTTCTTCTGTGTTTGCTTATTTACCATCTATTCCAAATACAAATTCTTCCATTTGTTCTTTTCAAAATAAGGGATACAATAAGTTGTATATTTATTGTTGTTATTTATTTTATAACTATTACCTCTGTTAGCAAGATTACGCAAACACTACTCGAGGGATTTACATGAAAATTTTACCAGAGGTGTGGTTTGGTCCAAGAAAGAAGCCAATACATTTTGCTGCTGATCCGATCCAGATTGACATCACAAAAAAAACATTTCCATTTATAACAGCAAATCCCATTCATTTATGGCATTATGGGAATTGTAGTTTATTTGCAAACTGACGTCTAGTTTTTCCAGCCTATGTCACTACATTTCCCAGATGTTGGTGTTGTGCGTGCACAACACCAACATCTGTTCAAGATCCACTACTTACTATTGGATGATATTTATATCAACAATAATCACACTTCTTGCAGACTGATATTTTTCATTCCACAATGTGCGTATAAAATAAATATAGGAATAAAATGTTGGGTGGAAATCACAATTTATGGGTGGAACTGAGTTGCTTGGCGGAGGTCTGTGCTCTAGGAGTGCTTTTCTAGATACAAATGGATTTGTTTGTATTGAAGTTGATTTTGCTTTGTTTACTCATGAGAAAAGTAAAGTATAAAAAAACAAACAGGAATACTACTGGGCAGAATGCTGCTGTGGATTTTACTGAACATGGCGCAGTATGAAAGCTCTCTGTATTTGTGAGGAACACTTTTTTTCTATTATGTAGAAACCAATTTAGCCCAAATGAAGCATGACAAAGCTGTCTCACTGTTTTGTATGCAGAGAAAAGCCCATCAGCATGACTTCTTGTACCTTGTTAACCAACCACTTCAACGAATCATCAAAGTCAGTTGGGTTTTGTTGATCAATCTTTTTTTCTGAACCCCATGATCAAGAGTTTTACTAAGTGATTTTTGTGTGCGTCCTACATTAGGCAGAATTGCAGTGGAACACGTCTACCTCTGGCTACGGCTCACAAAGTGACTCAGACTTACTTCTCCTGACCTTTGAAACAGCTTTCATAAAAGCTTCCATGCTATCATTTGTTTCACATAAATTCATTTTGATATTATTAGTTGGACCTATTCATCAAGGAAATAATTTTCAACCTGTATCTCCTTTAAAGTGCCAGTTTAATTTCCTCCATAAAGATTGTTCTGTTGATGTTGTGTTGATTAATGACCACTTGAATTGCTTTAATAACAATGAAAGTGGTTTAATCAACAGAATCTGATGGTGGCTTCATTACTCATTATAATTGCTCAAAGTCACATAATGTTTTAGTTTCAAGACACATTCAGTAACCATTTATCCAGCTTTTCTTTGTACTTGTTCAGGTCATGGTCATCTTGTGCATGTGTTTATACTATTGTTTTTTTCCATCCATTTTTATTTACTTACATTAATAGCTTTGGAATCTTCTATCAGTGGGTTGCTTTTATTTATTATTATAATTTTTTTTATTTAAATGTTTGCTCGGAGTTACATTTTTTGCCCTTTGTGGCTTCTGTACCTCCAGTGTTTCCGTTGCCCTTTACAGTGATGTTTTGCAATGCTGAGACTAAGTTCTGTGGAAAATTCTGCTGAGCTATGTAGATGTTTTCTGTGAAATGAGCTGATTTTTTGCAAATTCGTACGTAAATGTTTTCCTCATGATATTAAAATCGCAATTTATAATTTAGTTCAATTTTTGCTATGCGGCCAAACAAAGTCATTTATCTTAGCCACAGTGTTGCAGGTTTTGACATTTTGATGTATTGGTTCTTAAATTTTGAAGGGAATTTAATATTGAACTAACTAGAACAAAATGTTTTCCCACCATTTAATGGCAGCTCTTGAGCTGAATGTATTTACTGAAAGAAATACATTTTATTGTGTTGTTTTGGATGGATTCGTTTGCATGCTGTATGGTGAAATAAGCTCCCTTTGCAGAGGGAGCAGAATAACCTAGTGCAGAAGCTGAATCTGCCAAATTTAATGTCTGTAATCAGAAATCCTCCAAAGCTCAAATCTTCAATGATTGTGAACAGCCCAAAGCAGAATGGCCCAATCAGTGTCCTTTAGAGCATGAAAAGGAAGGAGCTATGAGTGAGGTGACAGCAGGAAGTGACTGCTTGTACAGAGATTAGCATCAGTGAAACAGCTTCAGTCGTAGATTTGTCAGATCTTAACTGTATTTCATTATAAATAAATTTAAAAAGAAAAAAACACTGAAAGAATCTCTTGACAGAAATTATATTTTTGCTCCACTTCAGTCAGTTTTGGCGAGAGATTGGTCTAAAAGTGGCTTGCATTCTGTCCTTTACATTTGTAGCAGTAGGGTCCACCTACTACATTATCTGTTTGCCCTGTAATGAATTTGATTGACGGAACCATTGTCCAATCACCTGCTGGATATGCTTTTCAAAGGTTCTGCCCATTCCCAAACACTTTCTAGGGGCTGTTTCCCAGGTGATATTTCTGATACTTCTTCCGTTGGCATTAATGGTTGCTCCACACCTAACAAGTTTGATCCAAACCCAATGAACTCAGGTCTACATTTTTGGTTTTGGGGTTGTGTCACAGCCCCTGCATCTCTGGTGCAGACCAAAGAACCAAACTCTGGTTCGCCTGAAACAGGAGGCCTTGGTTCAGCAGAATTCAGTTAGCTGTGAGAAAGTCATCTGAACCACACAATAATCGAACAAGGCAAGTGAATCAATAACCAGTGAACTGTAGCTTGAATTTGGCCAAATACAACACTAAAGAAGCCTAACATAGCTGTCATTGACAATATGAAGCAGAGTGTGGCCAACGTTGGCACTACTAGTATTGCCAGCCTCCAGTTCTCTTTATAGGTTAATGTCTAAAAGTCCTTGCAGAATATGGTTACAAATTTACTAGATATGCAAATGCCACCCACCTTCCAAACTGCTTTGGGCTAAAAAATGTCACTACTCAAAGCTGGCTGTGAGTCATAGTTATAGACTGTAAAAGAACTGGACAAAGTCATGCTCCATTGATTATCGAAAGAGCCTGTAGTATTTTGTGGATGTCTTGTAATAGGCGCTGCCGTACTGCACTTCATCTCAACTAAACTTTAACTCAACCTAGTCACAGACAGTGGTGGGACTCTGGACAGACCTGCAGACATGTCAATCATGACCCTATTTTCAAAAACAAAAATCCTTGATAAAATAAAAATATATCTCCCCTGCAGTGAGAGCACAATGATCTATTCCATACTCAGACCATGTTAGAAAGAAACATTCAGCAAAGATAATTATGTAGGCAATAAAAAACTCTCCATTCCTGCACACAATCATAATAATTCCAGGATTCCTGCAGTCAGCCTCAAGTGGACACTCAAGGAACTACAGCTTTTGGCACTTTCACATGGGCCTCCATTTTCAGTCCCTGGGGTTGCCGCCTGATCATTATGCAACAACAGGTAGGATGGAAGAATCATCACAGAAGATCACAGCTACTGCTCCGACTAGTGGTGGGTGGCTGTATTACACAACATTTTACATGCTTTGGTCCACTTGAAAAGTGTAGAGCTAAAGATAACTAAACCAAGTGAAAATTGCAGCAATCTTGCAACTTCACCTCCGACTGGAAACAAGTCTGCTGAACTTTACATCAAAAATGTTCAGTACTCACAGAGATTAAAAGGCATTTCTTTGGACATCACTGGTCTCAGCTGCAACACCATAGATGCTAAAAGTCACCAGTCTACACAGTCACACTTTAAAACATAACACCAGCAGGTTGTGCTCAGTAGACACAGTAGCGTTAACAGAATTTATTTAACTAAAAGTAAAACACACTGGGTCATGTGGCTAAATAAAACTCTCAACATTGCTAGAAGCGGTTTAGAAAAGGAGTGAAATTTATTTTCAAAATTAATGTGGAAGTCCCCTTAAAATATCTCAGAATTGCAGCAGGAGAAAAAATATATGAATCTGTCATTTTATGTTGCCCAGCTTTAATTAAGACACACTTTAAAAATTTGCCGGAGAAACACAGAGACTACCAAGGTAGAGTACCAGATTTTATTCTTTCCAGCAAAGAGAACTGGAGCATCAAATATTGAGCAGTTCTCTGAAGACGTCCTGGTGGATATTTTCTGCCACCATTAGAGCTACCTGGGTGTCAAAGGTCAGGAAACATTAAGAGGCATACCTGTCCTTATGCTGTCACTGCAGCCTGAAAAATTGTCTTTCAGGAAAAAGAGCCTGTCACCAATAGAATATAAAAAGAATTATAACCCCCTGAGACCAAAAAACGTTGCCTTTTAGTCACTACCTGGCTGTCAGGAGCTCAGAGGTTTCATAAATGGGCCCTCATGTGAGTGTCACAGACTCATGAATTATTAGCAAAGGATTCATTGATTATTGATTGCATATTGTTCAAGAAACTTTTAGTGTGGGAATCCTCAACATTTGAGCTATTTGAAAGATTTTTTTATCATAAAAAAAAACACATAAACTAAAAAAATACAGTGTAAAAGTGCACTGCTAACAGTTTGTCTGTATGCAGGCTATGTTTCTAATTAACTCATATGAAGGTCTTTGAAAGCAGGACCAACCCCAGAGTCGATGGGTGTTGCATTTATTAGTTCTTTAAGGCTGAGGAGAATGCTAACCTCAGCATGCCATCCTGCTGACTGTTTCATGCTAGCAGGCAAATATTTTATCATGTTCATTTACTGAGTTACCTCCATTAGCAAACTAATAAGCCTTATAGAGAGCTGTGGCTGATGCAAATGCCATTAGTTTATCAGGTATGCAGTCATTAAGACACATCACCTAGAAGATGTGAATGTAAAATAGATACTGACTGGTTGGAAAGTCCTCAGATCATTCACTGAGGGTCTAAATCTGTGTCAAACTGATGACATTTAGTTAATTTACTGACTATTTTTTTTATTATTTTGAATGTAAAACTGCAATCTCAATGGACAAAAAAATCAAAGAAAGACGACAGCTTCTCCCTTTCTCACACAGCATCAAGACCAGGCTACCACCTCTGACAGAAAAAAACTAATTTCTGTCAAAAATAAAGCACATTTCATGACAGAATCTTAATAGCTTCGGGGTGCCCAACTTTTTCCCCAAGGGTCAAATACAAAAAAAATATAAGGCTAACAGGGCCTCTTTGATATAACTTCTTTAATGTATTAGAGTTGGTAAAATTAAAGAAATGTTGGTTAGGAAATGCTTCATTTTTGGAAATGCTTAAAGAAAACAGACGGGAAAATGAAGAACAAAGAGCCATATTTACCTTAACCCAACAGATATGTATATTTAAAGGGGTTTGTCACAGAAAAAGACATACACCATTTGATCACACCTCCTGTTTGTGCCTCTCAAAGTCAAAGCTCAGTTTGCCTCTGTGAGGAAACTGCCCTTGTTGAATGCAACCATTCTGCAGGTTTCCCCGGTCAGTTATTCAATGAATCATTTTCTTTGTAGGAGATTTGTTGTGGTCCTTTTCCAAACACCTATAGAATCTTATCATTAGGGGGAAAGTTATAGAAGAATAAAGCTGTGACAACAGAAAGATGCAGCCACATTGTAGCACATACACGTGCCTGAAGGCAGTTGTATCTCCAGCCAAATCCTGCACGTGGAACAGCCACATGTATACAGTGTGAAACCGCCATCAGGTGTTTTGCATAATGGCAATATGCTGCAGACAGAACACTACAGGGACTATATGGAGTTAAGCGAGTGCTTTTTTAGGGCTGTACCATGACTATATGCCTTTTTTTAAAGCATCTATCAAACCCAAACAATCAGAATTCAATTACATTTCACCTGTCCCTTTTGTTAGCTCCGCCAAGGAGGTTATGTTTATGCCGGAGTGTGTCTGTTTGTTCTTTTTTTTGTTTGTTAGCAAGATTTCGTAAAAATAACTGGATGAATTTTGCTGAAATTTTCGGGAGATGTTGGTAATGACCCAACTTAAAAATGATTAGATTTTGGTGGTGATCCAGATAACCACCATAAGTGAAAAAACGGTTTTGCTTCATAACTGGCTAACTATTATGATGCTAACTTTATCATGGAACTATTGCTTATAGATGTATCAGTACTATGTGAGCTACTTTGGTAGAGGTTTGCACTCTCCAAGCGCTTCCTAGTTTTAATGCTTTTTTTTGTTTGACAGAAACTCATCCTCCCGTGAGACCCCTAACACTAACCCAAAGCACATTACTCCTCCAAACTGGTGGGAATAACATGCAGTTTTCTTTAATTGTGCCCAATTTATTGGCCTTTGAGTTGGTTGTAATTTTAGTTGTCTACAGCTATACACCAAAGTATAGTACTCATCTTCTCACTGTCACTCTTACCTTCAGACCCACTTTGCTCTGCTTTGTAGTTGGCCACAGAATGTTTCCTGCTATTTTGCACTGAGAGTGAAGCTGCTTGGAGACAGTTGACTGGCACAGGCAGCGGGTAAACAGTCACTGTGAGACATGGGGGATAAGCTTGAAGTGCCAGCTGGAGGCAGAGAGGGAAATAGTTCCCTCCTGCCATGCAGCTCAGACACCTGTCCTGAGCCAGATTAATTGGCTCGAGATGGGTTAAAGTGCACACACACAGTGACAGAGTGAGGACAGAAGAGAGCTATCTATGGACAGTTACACGGTCGCACTCTTCATTTCCCCTCCCATCTATCTTGTACTTTATGGCCTTCCTTGAATGTGTGTGCTAAAGTAAATCTGATCTATGTACTTTACTGAACTCTGTGAATCTGAAGTCTGTGAACCCTCTGTGTGACAATGAATGTGTAAAAATGTCATTTTCTTTCAGCGCTGTGCAGCGTGAGTCCTGTTAAAGCCACTCAGGTGGCTCTGTGGCCCTTTTATGGACACCGACAGGGAGATTTTGGCTTTACCACAAGGCATTATTAAAGTTTTACCTTGGGGGCAAATTAACCTTGACTGTGGAGCCAAGTACTTGTGGCTGTATTCTCAAGGGATATCTGCAGATCAGGGTCTTGCTGATTATCATGGTTATGATCACATAAATGGAGTGGGGCTCTGGTTTATGTGTGTTCTGGCTACACCAACATAAAGACGAAAAGGACATTTATCTTTAAAGCACCTTTTAAACAAATGGGGTTTTCTAAATGCTTTACCAAAGGCAAAGAAAGGCATTAAAACTCAATGAAGGAAAGCATAGAGTTAGGTGCAATACAAAATACAATTACCAGGAGCACTGTGGAATAACTTTTATCATTCAATACTTAACTGTTAAAGCTTTAATAATGGCAACTGATAAATCACACATTCAGAAAAAGTGTTTCATTCATTCAATGGAAAAAAAGGAGTAATCTTCTATTCAATACGATGGGGGATAAATGTGGGGTTACTTTGAAAAGAGGTGTGAAAATGAAAGTCAGTTTGCTACTAAAGAGAGATTTAAGCCAATGAAGACATGGCAGTGCATACTTAACCTAGCAAATCCATTTCTTTTCTTTTCTAGAGAAAAATAAAAAATACCAAAAATGTTAAATACATGATTGGACTGTATGGTAGTGCAACAAGAAGTGCTGATGCCTCACAGCATGAAGGTTGCTGGATCGACTCACAGGATGGACAGGGCCTTTCTATGTGGAGTTTGCATGTTCTCTCTGTCGATGTGTGTCCTTCATCAAACCAAAAACTTTATTTTTCTCTGTGTGTCAGCCCTGTGGTTGGCTAGTGATCTGTCCAAGGTATACTCAGCACAAACACAGTGTATGGAAAGTTCTTGGCTTAGTATATCTCATTAATAGACTAAACTCTATGGTTTTGTGTTTTGTTAGTATGTTTCAGTCTGAGGGGATGGAGGCAAAAGATGGGAATTACAGATGAATACGTTATGCCAGAGAGTCTGGCAGACTCAAAACTCTGCAAACAAACTTTGTAGTGTAAAGGCTGTGTCCTCACCAAAAGTGAGATAAACTATCAGCAGCCACCATCACCTCTGTCTGGACTAACTGACTGGTGCTGACTTAAAGAATAATAATAGAGCTAATGAAACCACACTGACTGGATGGTGATATGGAGGGGGTGCTGAGCAAAACTACAGCAGAGTTAATGAATCGAAGGCTGAAGAAGATAAGATATTTTAAAAAGACAACAGCAAAATTAAATGCTAACAATGAGGTCAGGTGCAGGACTATTGGACAAATGTGTCCCGCTGATAAGGAAAGCCGATATCTCAATCAACAGCCACAGACAATGACTTCAGGAAATATAGCTGAGCATGCCAGGGAGGATTACAATCAGAGATTTATTAAACACAAACCACAGGCCGAGCATGACAAATAGTCATTCAAATTGAACTTTTGCTCGAGAATCATTAAGTGACAACTCACAATAGCTGACAAAGGATTTAGTGGGACTATCTATCAAGGAAATGCAAAAAAAACATGTTCTGTCCTTTGTCAAAAATATGTCTGCCTATAAAAGTGTGTCAGAGTACGGTGTAATGTACAGACCACAGTATAAACTCTGCAGCCCAATAACAGAAACAACAGGGTTATACAATTTACAGCTAGACATAATGGTGCAAGTAAAGCACTGTGACCCCAACTTTTTTTTTTTTTTTTTAACAAAAAGCAGCATGAACACAGTAACAACTAGAAAGCACTCAGAGAGTGCAAACCTCCACCATGGTAGCTCACATATTGCTGTTACATCTATAGGCAATAGTTCCCTGATAAAGTTACCATCATAACATGATTCACTGACCCTGAAAACCCACACCTAGCACTCAGAATCATGTTGATATTATTAGTTAGACAGTTAATGAGCAAAAACGTTTGTTCGCTAATAGTGGTTATCTGGATCAACACAAAAAATCTAATCATTTTTAAGTTGGGCCATTACCAACATCTCCTGAAAATTTCAGCAAAATATATTAGCAATAGTTCCATTATAAAGTTACCATCATAATATAATTTCCTGACCCTGAAAACTCACACATAGCACTTGGAATCATGCTGATATCATTACTACAAACAAACAATCAAGCATATGCGGGCAGATATTGGAGTTCTGAGAACTGAAAACGCTGGTCTCCATAAACTTCAAATGAAAACAAATAATGCTTTTCAAAAGTGCAATGTATTGACAAATAGATAGTTTGTTTTTTACCTTTCAGATTCTTTCCCAGCATCAACGAAGAAAGCAACTTAAAACTTAGAAAATGTACCATAAAGCTTGAATGAACACTAACACTCCACAGTGAAAATAAGACAATTTTAAAGGTACAGATTGAAAAGTAAATGGCGATAATGGCGAGGATTTGTTCATCTTTGTCATGACAACACGTGGTATTGAATGAAAGACTGCTGGGCAAGTAAGCAGAACCTGCTACCATTCTGTTTCTGATCTCATTCATATTCTGTGCTGCTTAGCTGTGATGGACCATCTTCAATCTTTGCCTGCTGTCTGCTCTGTCACCCAAACATCCTCCTGCATCTCCATTCCCCAACTCCTGTAAACAAAGATGTCCACAATCAGAATGGAGATCCACTGTCTAATTTGTCTGCCCCTAGTGTTACTTCTCTTTTGGAATTGAGGACTCTGGTTAAAAAAAAAAAAAAAAAAAAACTCACTTCATGAGACAATTTCACTACACAGCAAACCAAGGATCTTGTTTCCACTGATAAATGTCTCATAAGTGGACTTCCTGATTCCTGCGGCATACTTGGCAGGTTTATAACACAAACTATGAACCAGTAAGTCCTCTTTGAAACATTTTTCTCTCTCACTATGAGAGTTTTCATGAGACTGAAAATTCTGGTTTTCTGGCCATACACACCTCACAAAGTGATGTGTTACTGAATGGACCCATAAAGTTGTCAGCCCTATTTGATGTGGCAGCTGGTGTTTTAGTATTTACTCAGCAGTTTGTTTTGTCGGATTTTTCAGTGGGTTATTTAATTCCTCCTCTCCTATTGTGGCACAACACTCAAACAACACAAACAGAACACTGTATGAAATATGCTAATGTTTAGATTGAGGTGCTTTTTCTCATGGAAGCATCCCAAAGCATAAGAAATGATCCAAAGGACAAGTCAGACACTTAAGCATAAACGTGTGGGTATACCCCATCCCTCGCCCGATGTCAGCTGGGATAGGCTGTGACCCCAAAAGGGATTAGCGATATAGATAATGGATGGTTAATTATCTTAAAGATTAATGATCCTATATACAAATATTAGAGATGTAGCTAAGTGTTTTGGAAAATCTTTATTCCTGTGTGTGTTTTGTCTTGTTTCTTGGAGTATTACACACACTGAAGCACACAAGAAAATAGCGCACCAAGCAGTGCTGCAAAATAGCCACACTGTCTCTCAGCTCTCCACTCTGTTATGAATTTATAATAATTTTTTCAACAAAAACTCTGGTATTTGACAATAGATGAGGGCTGTTGTGCATCCCATGTGAATGAATCAAGCTCATTTAAGTGTAGGATTTGATCTGTCGGACATGTGCCCATCTCTTAAATACATCTCCATAATCCCAGAAACACTGCACCACATACTTTTGATTTTAGACCAGGTATAAGGACGTTATAGCACAGTCAATTTCTGTGTCCTAAAGTTAGGAACATGCCAGCTTTTTTGCTTTACCACCTGATTTTCCGGCAAACACACCCCTGGGTGCAAAAGGGGAGCATGACGGTTAAACAGTGCGAGTCCACAGCCTATAAATGACACGTGTCAGGTGGAAATTAGGGACTTCACACCAAAGACCTTTGTGCTGGGCATGTCATAGGGCCCTTTATCTCTGAATTCATAGCAAGTCTGATGTCACACAACTTTCAGCTCTTCATATCAGTGCTACATTTTAAGGATGGAAAATCAAACTGACTGATCTTGGCAGGTCAAACCTAACTGATGTCACTATTTGTGAGTTTAAGCAAACACCTCTGCTTTAGTGTTTGCAAGCATACACACCATACTGTTTGCCCCTCACGCTGAAGATGAAGGTGAGACGTTTTTATGAGAGTAACCTAAAGAGGCACAGAGAGGGCGAGAGGATAAAGAGAGTGAAAAGAAGGTGATGTGGTGTCTGAGTTGGTAGTGAAAAACAAAGCATAGTGTAGCTCCTCTCAGAACAGAGCTGTAATTGGATGCTGAGAAGAGTTATTCAGCCAGTTCTTATGAAGTCCTCTCCTCTGAACTTCACTTATTACCATAACTCCATTGAAATTTCAGGAGGAGAAGAACTTCTGCTGGAAAGGATAGAAATGCAAAATTACACCACATTGCAAAATGTTGGCAGTACATGGCTGCACAGAGCAGCATGTGGGCTGTTTCAGTGCATATTTAAACCTGGAAATTTACACAGCAAGGCAATGGAGTAAAATCTTTGGTTTGGTTTTGCCTGTAAAATCATCTGCAGCAATTTGATGAAATTGAACTTGATTACATTGTTGTTAGGCCTGCATGATAGAAATGTGATCTGTGATTGCAGTTTAATACCTCAATGACCATTTGATTTGCAATACCTATGTATTTGTGCAAAGTGTGCTTTTTAGCCCTGAAGTGTCCATTTCTTTCTGCATTGTCAGCTTCCCTACTCTATTTAAGTTGCTGTGCATGTTTTGCATTGCAAAAGCCTTGTGCACAGTTAACAAAAAAGTTTAATTTGTCAACAAAGGATTTGAATTTGCATACAGCTTTCTTTATTTGCCAGAGAATCAGAGGGCCACTTAAAATTATGATTTAAGACGGTGGGAATATATTTGGGACAGTATTTCAAAAGGGCTGAAAATTACATTAAAAGTGATTGTCAGTATACTTACATTCTAATATACTTTTATTATTTTAAATGATTAGCTTCTTTGTGAAGTTTAGAACCGAATAAAAAACAGTCAAATGAAATAAAAGTCCATCTGGGCTCATCATGAACTAGTCTTGTCAGAATTAAGAGTTGAATTTTTAAAGTTGGAAACTTGCAGCAGGATTTTACAAGAATGTATGGGAATGAATGTGAATAAACCTGGAATTTACAAAATCAAAATATATTTTAGCATAATCTTGACTAAAACAACCAGATTTTGTGTAAGTATACTTGATAATATTGATCTTGTTACTCAATCACTTGCTAATAGTACACTGCTTACTTCAGGGGTATTGGGTCCACGTGCCCCCTGCATGCACAGATGATTTCTAGACCCTGGACTACTGAGGACACACTTTTGAGCCCAGAGCACAAGACTATTGAAGCCATACATCTGAGTCTGTGGAGTTCATGAAGTGAAGTTAAAACTGATTGTTCAATAAAAAACTAAACTTGACAAAGCTCTACTTACATGTTAATCTGTTGATATGTAATGCTTTAAATTCTATTTTTGGAAAGTATGTCTGCCCTTGACAAAACAAAATGTTTATATTTTTGTTTGTATTACAGTTCTTTGAAATTACCCTCAATTTCCAGTTATTTCCCATAAATTCCCATAATTCCCATGGAAGGTTTTCATTTTAGGATATTTCCAAAGTTCCCCATCCTAACTTCCCATGGAAAGCTTCTAGAAAGCTGCTGTACATGTATGGCTTGAATTGGAATGCAGTTCTTTGGTAATCTAATAGTTTTTATTCTTTTCACAGAATTTGACTCAAAAACAGAAAATAAAATAATAAAAAGGTCATAAGTGACAGTGACTGCGATAGCAAATGTGCCCATGTGCTGTCATGCCAGTGTAACATGTTTAAGATATTTAGGGCAAAATATGTTTAAATATGCTCTTCATCACTCAAATATTGCCTTTTGTGCAGTACTTGGTGTTCATTTTATTCACGTCTTTGGTAGATACGGTAAATATGTTACTCCCTTGTGCAGCTCAGCCCATCTGCTAAAGATTTGATGTGTTGTGCATTTAGAAATGGTCTTTTGTATACCTTGATTTTATCTGATAAGTTGTTGCTTTTCCATCATCTCAAACACTCTGACCTCATCAAACACAACATTTTCACCCAGAGAACTGTCCCTAACAGGGTATTTTTTTCTCTTTTCTTAGACTATTCTCTGTAAACCCTAGAGATGGTTGTGCTTGAAAATTTCTGCATACCAGCTGTCTCTAAAATACTCAGACCAGACCACCCAGCACCAACACCCATGCCAAAGTCACAGGTCATCTCAACAATGTCTATATGCCTAAATGCACTGAGTTGCTGCAACGTGTTTAACTGATAGGCTATTTGATGTACCAGACCCTTCTTAAGGCAGGGGTCACCAACCTATCTGAGCCAGAGACCTACCAAAAAGGTGAGGAGTATTATGGGGGGGGGGGGGGGGGGGGGGGGGGGGGGGGGGGGGGTACTTACTTGATTTAATTTTTCTAAATAGTGTACATTTTTATAGTTTACCTTAAAATATTTAATACTATGCATATATAGGCTACATATAGGCTGTATGTTTGCCTTTTACTTTGAATGATTTTTCTCAATAATTATAATTGATTAATCAGTGATATGAGAATATTTTACTACATGCATCTTTAATAATTTATCTGCTGAACTTAACTGAAAAAATTTGTCAACTTTGACCCCCTGCAGGTCAAAGTTGAATGGAAAATATACAGTTTTAAAATGTGACATACACTGCATTTGGGTTTTTTTGTATTGGTGGCATGATTTGTTTACAAAACATGAAATTCAAATTAAAGATGGCTATCTATTTCAAGCTTTATGGTGTTAATGGGATATCCCAGTGGGCACCTCAAAGGCTCCCTGTGGGCTACCAGGGGCTCACGGGCACCCTGTAAGCTATCCCTGTCTTAAGGTGTACAAAAGAAGTGTCTGGCCCAAAAGTGACAAGTGGCAGAGATGATGGATGGATGTGATTGAAAATTTTGGGACTTTTTGTGGTTTAATGTAAAAGGAACTCTTTGGTCTCACTGACTAAGTGAGGAAGTGTTTCTCTTTGCTGCTTCGGTTGGTTTTATGTATATTTTCTTGCTGATATCTTCAAGCAGATGGCCTGTCTAGCTGCACATCTGTTCTTGTTTGTCAATGTAAAAAACATCATATTTGACGGAGATATAATAGCTTGCATTTAAGGCCCTTGAAATTTAAAGCAACAGTAGGAAGTGTTGCTTTTGTGGTTTGAAGCAGGACAAAGAGTCTGGCATTGACCACCTGTAATAATGGTAAAAATGCAGTCAATATTTTGAAACTGCACGTTTTGCTGCGACACTAAGTGGGATATTGACAGACGGAGAAATCTCTGAAAAACTAGGAGGCCTCATGAAACTTTTATTATTGACAAACGGTGTGAGAATGTTTTATGACTGTCTCAATGATTTACAAGAAGAAAAGGATGAAAAAAAAGAAAATCTACCTCTCTGTGTCTAAGATCCCTCAAACTGCATGCTGTGACACATCATCTTTCCCAAGCTTCCTTTCCCTGACAGTAATAAATCTTTCAGAAGAATGACTCAGACTGGCAGTCAATCTTTGATGTGAGATCTTTTCCTCAGGAGACTCGACAAGATCCTGACAAAATTAGCTCTGTTTTTCTTTCCTCCGTTCTTCAACAAATCTAATTTGCGCGACTGAAGTAAGCTGAGACTTGTAATTAAACTCAAGACTTGATTATAATTGGTGGTTCTGTGCATGACAAACATGCCAGCCTCAGATATCTACAGAGGAAGGTTGAGGCATCTCGAGCTTATCCAACTTTTTTGTCTTGCTTAAAAGATCCCTTACAAAAGAGGAAGGAGAGAGAAGCAGTCGCTTAACTTTCTGTTTGTCTGTCTAACTTAATTGATCAAGAAATTTATTTGTAAATCAGATATTAATTCAACTGTTTTCAAAAACAGAAATTCTCTGCAGATATCAAGTAGCACTTCAGACTTCCAGAGAATCCAGTGCAGGAATCATTAAGTTCTGAACACAAGAGGCAGTGAAAGAAAAAAAAAAAACTGGATTGGTGCCTGTCTATCTGATAACCTTTCGGTGGCCCCTTAATCAAGTGTTTATTACATTTATCAAAATTTAGAAACTCAAAGCCTCAACCCAAATGCTAAAAGTAGAGAAATGAATGGATAGATCACAGATGAATGGATCGATGGATGGATTAATGGACATGTGAAAGATGTATGGATAGATGGATAGCAGATTAATGTAGTATGGATGGAAGGAGGAGAAGGTGGTTGGATGGATGGATGCATTAATTCACTGATGGATAAAAGGATGATAACAATGGATGAAGTTTGGATGGATGTATGCATGGATGTTAGTGGAGTACAGATGGATAGCTTATAAATGGATGGATGAATAAATGGATGTATGACTGTATGGATGGATGAATTATGGATCAAGTGATGATAAATGAAAGGCATGTTGATTAATGGAAACATGGATGGATATACAGTATGATGGATGGATGGATAAATACATAATTAGATGGATAGACAGGGGAATAATGGATGGGAGGCCAAATAGATGGATGGATGATGGATGGGCAAAAGAAAGACTGATGGACAAATTGATTGATAAATGGATGAATAATAGATAGGTGCACAAATGGATTGATGAAAAAATTGCTGATGGATGCTTGATGGATGATATATGGATGGATGGATAGATGGATGGGTGCTCAGAATAATGGATGAATTGATGAATGAATGAATGGAAAAAGACAGATGGATGGATAAATAAAGAAATGGATGGACAGAGGAACAATGGATGGACAAATGGATGGATGATAAATGGACAAAAGAATGGCTGATGGACAAATTGTTGGATAAATGGATGGTTGGATGGATGAATGAATAAAAGATAGGTGGATAAATGGATGAATAACAGATGGATGAAATAATGACTAATGAACAGATGGATGAAAGGGTAAATGGATGGATGCACAGAAGAATGGATAAAAAGATGGATGAATAATTGAAAATGGATGGACAGATGAATAATGGATGGATGGGTAAATGGATGGATGGATGATTAATGGGTAAAAAGAATAACTGATGAACACATTTTTGGATAAATGGATTGATGGATGATGGATGGAATAAAGAATGACCAATAGACAGATTATTGGATGAGTAAATTGATTGATGGATTGATTGTTTAGAAATAGATGGTTGGATGCCACAGATGGATTGATTGATTAGAAACAGAAGGTTGGATGCAGGGATGAATGGATGGATTTGACTGTGTTCACAAGTAGTTTAATGAGGCCGGTAAAGGACTGTCAATCATGGCCACAACAGGAGGCCTTGGTGTGACGGTGTCACATGACACAATCACATGACACCTTCCATGTATTTTAAACACCTGTTTCGTGTTGTTTATCATGTCCTGATGAAGACTCTGATGAGTCGAAACGCGTTGACATGACCCTAACACAATACAGGATTTTAAGTTCATCGGAGTGCCTTGGATTTTTATGTGTTCTCAAATATATCATGTTGTATTTTAACCAATCTTACCATATTATTTTATATGGCCTTTTGAATCCCTCTGTTTTGTATTGTAATAATTTACCTGTAACCTTTGCTCTGCTTGTTTGCCCTTCATCCCAATCTGTCTGTCTGCTTGAATGTCCGTCCATCTGTCTGTGCACTCATTTGCTTTTTGCTTGCTAGCTTATTACCCAAAGGATATATGTCAATAACACGGGTAAAATGATTCAAGAAGATGTAGGCAAATACAACATAGACCCTTTTTTGAATTTGTAGGGACAAGGATTTTTGTGAGCATGACTAAAACAGTAAAAAAAATATCAAAACGCATAATGTGAGATTTTTTCTGTTTTTTCTTTTCTTTTCTTTTCTTTTTTTCCTCATGTTTAGACATCTCTCTGGAGACTGAATTTATGTCCCAGGGGATTAAAAAGGCTGTTCTGGAAGCCTAATGGGTGCATTCATAGTTGTTATTTGCAGACATTAAATGTTCCACTCTGCAACATGAAAATTATACTGTCATTTTGAAGCCATCAGCATGCCTGATTTTACATGTATTTATTCAAAAAAGTATTCAACCAATGTTCTTCCTGCCAACTATGTCAGGTTAACCTTCACTCTTTCTGTCATAAATGCCAAGTATCAGGGTTACTCGTCCAACCTATCTGCTCAAAGATGTGTTTAGGGTGTCTTTTAAAAACTATAATTAACTGCTCCATGCAGAGTTCAGAACTGTCAACTATGTCAATGGCAGTATCTTCTTAGAGGAGACCAAAAGGCAGACACTGGACTTGAAACCCTCTTGCTGGCTTTGACACTGGAACCCAAGCAAGAGAACAGGTTGGCATCAATGTGAGACCCTACTTTCTCTTTGAAATCCTAAACTGCGTTGGTGTTCTGTGTTATTACCACAATCAGCTGGCAGTTATATACCTCTTCAAGGTATACAACTGCTGAACAAAGCACCATGATGGGCAAGAAGAAGGGTTAGGGTGATGTTTGAGGTAGATTCATAAAAATCTCCAAATCAAAGGAAGGAACATGAAACCAAAAGACCTCGACCCTTTACCTCAACGGTCTGATCACGTCATCATCCAGCCACAGTGGCCATGTGCATGAAGTCAAAAGAAAATTCCTCAAATGGCTCTTTAAATATCATGCTTCAGATTATAGCCAAACAAAGGCTGTTTTTGAAACTGTAGACTACATATGCAATATCAATTTTGTCAAAATATGTTGGGTAGTGTGTAGTACGCAGCATGTCAACATCTGCAATATGCCAAAAATGCACATATGCCATATTATTTCAGCAAAACTTAGAACAGTGCCTCAGACCAGTCTTCCTATATTGTTACCCACAATGCAAAGCACCAGCAGATGACCACAGCATACATCTATGGCAACAGCCTAAGCATTTTTAGCATTCACATATATCCAGTTACACCGTGTCCTAACTGCTGGTATCGGTGACAAAAACTATATTTTTATTTTTTAAAATATATTATATATTATAAAATGTATATATTTTATGTATATATTTTTTATTTACATTTATATTTATTTATATTTTTGTTTACATCTATCTTTTTATATATCTCTTTATCTGCTATAAATGCTGCTACTGAATCTTAATTTCCCAGAGGATGTCTTCCAAAGGGATTAATAAAGTTCTATCTAATCTAATCTCTCTTAAAACAGGGTAATTACACTGAATCATATGTGAATGTCCTAACTGACTGTGAGTGACGTGTCATGATTCTGTGTGACCAAGCACAACATTTTGCCTTGAAGCCATGTCTCTATTTTTTCCCTCCGTTGCACCTCCTTCTCTCACTCAGCAGATCTTTTGTAACTGTTTAACTTGACGGGGATAGAGGAGCAATCATGTATTTGGGTGAGTGAAATGATTTACTCACACTTTCAACACGGAGGGTGAAACTTTAGCTCACAGAGAGCTGTGCATTGATGAACCTTTGAGACCACTCCTTGCATTACAGAGCACTCCACGTCCTTTCCTCCAGCTGTGCAGTAAAAGTACTTGATGGTCTGTTTACCAGGGGATACACAGGGCATGAAAATACATTTTTAACAGATGCGGTGTTGAGTGTGATTTGATGCAACATACAGTGTTCGCATCCAGTTAGGACATGGTGTTACATTTATTGAAAGGTAAAGTTAATTAAATCTCGGCAAACTCATATTTTTTTGAGTTTGTTACAAAGATGTTGCACATCTATAGCTTTGCACAGCAGAAGGACTTGCCTGATTCAATGTATGTAATCATGCAGATCCATTTCAGTCTGTCTGTAATCCATGCAGAGCTACTTATTAGTAGTATGCTGTTGGCAGTTTCAAAAAAGACCATAGATATTATGATCTTGATCTTTAACCTCAAAAATAAAATTAGTTAATTTGTAGTCAAAGTGGTCATTTTGCAAATTCAAAGTAAATCTCTTTAAAGTGTAAAGACATTGCATTTACAGGCAAGGGTTAACCATCAGGCTCAACAGTCTTGACCTTTGACTTCTGAAATCTAACTAGTTTATTCTTGAGTTGGAGGGAACATTAAGTTGAATTTTAAAGAAAATTCTTCAAAACTTTTTCAACCTATTGCATTCAAAACAACCTGAAATTGTAAGTTTGTATAAAATAAAAGGGGGAAATGTGCAGAAAGAAGGGTCTGTGCATTATTTGCTCAGCATGCAATCACCAACACATTGTGCTGCATGGTTAAATTATGAAGATATACAAGAGAAAAAGACATTTGGCAATAGAACAAAGACAAAAAAAACTTAAAATGAGATGGAGGATGAGTTGATGTCCTTATTATAAATCCTACGGCACACTGTTGGAGAGAATAATAATGTCTTCACCTCAGGTTCAAGGATCCTCTGAAACTGTGACAAAAAACAGACATACAAAACAAAAACTATGCAAAGAAAAAGCACTCAGGGACACAAGAACAATGACTAAAGCCAAATATTTATAATGTCTTCAGAAAAAGGGATGCTTTATGCAAATACTCGAAACCTCAGTGGGCACTAGTGCTGAGTACAAATTCAACCAAAATCCAGAGGAAGTTTTTCCTCGCTCGGAAATTGGAGCTCCCCGAGGCATCATTGGCAACACTGACTGAGTTAGCTCAGAGTGAGTGTCTCTGTTCCATCCTGTTTAATTTATAAAGCAACAGAATGATTTGATGTTCTCCAAATCTGACTCTAATTGTGGGAGAAACCAGCCAAATCAATTATTGCAGCATGATGTAGATTTATAATTATCTGAGCATCCAGTGCTGACATACACAAGTAGCTGTTTGAGTTTCTCTGAGTCTGTGACCTGGAGACTTCATTTAATACTGAACTTGCGTCTCCTTGTATGCTCTTTTGTGATTAGCAGACTTCCTGAATGGTGAGGGTCATCAGGTCAAATGATCACAACATGCATCGCTGTCCTTAACAATGATCAGGTCTTCATTGATCCTAATGCCCCATGGGATTCTCTTAGCCTATCGTACAATGGCAGACACAGTATGCTAACCTCTACAAGGAGTTCTGGTGGAAACTGCAGCAAATTGATAAATTAAGCTGCAGAGAAGAGTGTTAAAGGATTATGTGAGTGAAGTTACTTTAGAGAACTCTAATGTAGCAAAAGTGTTTGTCTCCACTTTAGGCTATATAACTTTTACTAAGCATTCTGTCTTTAATGTCCTGGTGCGTTTGACTGTTTACATCATGTCTTGGGTCACTATTACGCAAGAACTGGACTTAAGTTTGATAGAAAAAAATATCATCTCTCAGCTCTTTTCCCCTCCCCTATGGACATGCTTGGCTCTGAGGGGGTGGGGAGGCTACAAGAGTTTATGATAATAAGCTCTGCACTGACTGGCTGAAAAAATGATGTCTAATGGGGTAGGGGTGTCATGGTGTCTCCCTGTGACAAGCAGAAAACATAAATGCAGGGAGGTTGAATAGTTATGACATCACCAACACCAGGAAGTAAAAACTGTGCATTTTAAGTGGCATTCTATAAAGAAGCAGAAAGCAATCCTATTTGAACTTAAGAAATTGTAAAAGATGTCATTTTCTCCTGCTTCTCAAGCCCCTTCACCAGCATTAGAAGCAAAGAACATTGATTTGAATTTTTAACGGTAGCCAAGCACAGCAAACCTGCTGCTGATGTTCTCTTTAAAGCAGCCCCCCTCTCCTTTCTACTGTGCATAAAGGCAGGGGGTGCCACTCCTGAATTTTTACGGCCTATCAGTACAAATGTATCCTGATGTAAGCACTTATTACAACAAATGGGGATACAATTTGAATTGTGAATTGGTCAGAATTGTAACACATCAGAAGATTCACACCCTTAGCTGCCAGTACTTTAAATCATGAGTCACATGGAAGCCCTGTACAAGTAAAGGTTCACAGAAAATGAAGGAAAAAGTACAAACACCCACAAAATTTGAATGCTGAGTGTCATTATTAAAAAAAAAACTTACTTAGATAAAATTCCACTCAAGTTCAGGTAAAAGTACGAGACTAGATCACTTATAACTAGTATATTTTGATTATTAATTTGATCACACTGTCTAACTAGAAAAGCACTCTGAGAGCACAGACCTCTGCCAAGCAGCTCAGTTCCACCCATAAATTGTTATTCCCACCCAATATTATAGTCATATATTTATTTTATATGCACATTGTGGAATGAAAAATATCAATCTGCAAGAATTGTGATTATTGTTGATATAAATATCATCCAATAGAGTGACCTAGTTAGTAGTGGGTCTTGTAACTTGTTGACTGAACCAATTTGCTGATGCTTGTACAGATATTGGTGTTGTGCGCGCCGCGACGCTTCCAGTGGCCAGCCTGTTGGTCTGAGCAAAACGACGGTGCTTCGGTGCGCTGCACGTTCGCTCTATGTAGAGTTTGGGTTGGGTTAGGTTCAGGTTTGGGTTAGGTTTATACACTCACACACAGACTTCTGCTATGAGGGAATATGTCCGTCTTGACATTGTCAGCAGCCTCGTTTTAAGTGATTAAGAGGCTCCAATGGGAATTTCTTCCTCCTGTCCACGGTGTCTGTATGCAGAACTGTACATGCACAGTTTTCAGTGCTGATTTACCGTTCAGCGTTCCATGAGACAGCAGACGGAGCGGCATGGGGAACTCCTCCCCTGGCATTGCAAGGGAAGCTTGGAAATGTAGTGATACCGACTTGAAAAACTAGTTTGCAAATAAACTAGAATTCCCATGATGCCGTAAATGAATGGGATTTGCTGTTATAAACTTTCATGTTTTTTTGTGACGTCAATCTGGATCGGATCAGCACCAAAATGTATTGGTTTCTTCCTTGGACCAAACCACACCTCTGGTTAAAATTTCCATGTTAATCCATCCAGTTGTTTTTGCGTAATCTCGCTAACAGACAAACAGACAAACAAACACACAGACCCCAGCAAAAACATAACCTCCTTGGAGGTAATTATTTGGTCAGGCAAGACCTTGGTGCTCACACAAGTGACATCAGGAGACTATGTTGACAGATATAAGAGGTTTCATTGAAAAACACAGGTAGAAAGAGGCTGAAGACTGTTTTCTTTTGTACAACTTAAAAACTGAGACATAAACACTTACAGTTAGCTGCAGAATCATGAACAGTTTTTCTTGTCTACAGTTGCTTGTCAATATATTTCCGGCTTACTTGCTATTATCAGGGTGGGACCCACTCCCACTCAGGAAAGAACCCACACAAGCACAGGAAGAACATGCAAACTGATCACAGACAGACCCGAGGATTGAACCGGCAACTTTCTTGCAGTGAGGAATGTGCACTACCTGCTGTGCCGCCATGAAAAAAGGAATAATGGGTGCAAATCAGCTTCCTTTTGCTCTCACTGTGATAGTGAATGTTGTTGAACATTCAAAAAATCAAACATGTCAAAATGTCAGTCAGGAGCAGATGATCATGCCATGATTGACTGTACATGTGCTCCTGGACAGTGAATGACCATCAATGCACAGTTGACTCGACTTCATCCAGTGGTAGGACATGAAAATCAGGCCAAACTGTGGTCACCTTGAAACCACAGTGTATGCCCTGCTTTGCTGGATTAATGAGCTTGTTTTTTAAACTTAATGTTGTTGTTGTCTTAGCTGCTGTGTTGATGCTGTCATATATCCCCACTGAGTCTAAACAGCCACTGCTGGTCTTGTCTTTGCTGCATTCTGCATCTGTGTTAAGTCAATATTTGAATAAATAAAGGAGACTATAGGGAGATGGGTTCTAAAATATGGTACCAGTTAAATGTCCAACGCCCTACCAACCAGATGAAAATGCAGATTTCAGGGCTTTATTTCTGTCTCACTCACTGATGGTGCCAAACATGTCATCTCTGCCCTTAAATGCTCAGTGAGCTGTCAAGTACTGACCTCCATGCTGGCACAAGTTACAACACATTTTTCATATATCTTAAAGGTATTCATTTGGTTGTAAAGCACTTGCACCATTTAAGAGGTGTCAAAAAACAAAGAACCAGAAATGGGAAGAAAAAAATAATCTAATTAAAATATCCTAGAAAGATTTTACTTTTGACTTTTTTGACACTCTCGAAGCTTGCAACATTAAACTTCCTTTTGTGTTTGTTCATGTTAGTTTTCACTTTTATTTGATCCAAATTTTGTCATACCAGGGACATCTTAGGATGACTTCTGCCCCAAATTTTCTGAGTTTCATTCTAATGTCAGACAAACCTGCCGGAGTGTGACAGAGGTCCCTAGCTGTCTGAGATAAGCTTTGTATTGTTAATTCTAACCTTGTCATGTTCAGACAGTTGCTCTTGTTGATACTGCTCTCGCCAAAGCTTATCCATGACTTCAATAATTTCTTGAGAACAGGAGAAAAAAATACAGAAAAAAACACCCAGACTCGGTCTGCTGGAAGACATTAGATCTATTTATTGGGATTTTGACATCTCTTATTACTCTGTCTGTGTTCTGTAAATGGTTCATTTTCAGTTATTGAACCAATGGTGAAAGTGTCTAAGTGGATGAAAGCCCGTATGATTGCTTTCTATTTTTACTTCAGTACAGAGTATCTCCTCTCTCTCCATCTTCATTTCAGATGTAATTCTCCTTCTGTTTTATCACTGTGGCAAACAGTGATAAAAAAAAATCCTAATAGAAGACAGGGCCTACATCACGGATACTGTTTATGAGATGGGATGATCGTTATTTGAAGAAGATCTTTCAGAAACTCACATTTACATTTATTTGTTTATCATATATTTCTACTGACCCACAGAAGGTGTAATCAGCCAGTACAGTCCTTTGTTTGTAGACTGCCATAGTCTGAAATCGTAAAAACAGAGGGTCTGTGTTGAAACTTGGGTTATACCTTCCTCAGAATGTCTTTTTCAATGACCTCCACCTGCAGCCAGAGTGGCCCACACATACTCATGGGCCCACCACAGTGGCCAAAATCAACACTGTGCGGCTGCTTCACTCACACTTTTGGGTGAAGAGTAGGAGTTCAAATTTTTGTGTTTTTGTAAAATTTTCATGAGTGCAAATTGCTGTAAATTTACCTTACATAGAAAAAGAGTTGGAGTTATAAAAAAAGGAAAAAAAATAGGTGTCAATAAATGAAATACGTAGGTGTCACTGCAGCATCTTTAACTGAACCTGGGCAGGATGATTGACACTACAGGTGCAATATCAATGCATGAACGGCTTGTTTTCAGCTTTGGGTATGTGTTCATACACTTTTGATGGACACTTTTAATGCATACTGTACAGAGGAACAAACTGATAAACTCACGGCTATGCAATGACCAGCTTATTTACTTTAGATGTTTTTTATGCTTTGGAAAGCATTTTAATTATTTTGGTTCAAATGTCTCAAAATTAATGTGTTATAACCAAATACAGTATATTGATTTCAGCAAAATTTTCCAGTATGAATTAAATATTTTTTTAACAGTGTATTTATTGTTATTTTTTTGCACATTGAAAACATATACATATATACCCATTCATCTCTTCACATAAAACAGGTGTTGCAAATAAAATGGTATATGTACTCTATCTTTTCAAAGTAGCGCGTAAATTCATGAGAGGGTAAATTACAGATTTGAACAAAGTCCATAGAGTTTATTATCAATTATCTAGCTTGTCATCATGTACAATTAGAACGTTCCTCAGGTCAAACTATTTAAAAAAAAAAATACACAAACGATTTCCACAATTACTCATAGAAATTCACCATGCCTTTGAGTGTGTATGTAATTATTCCATAGCCATATTATTTTTTTTTTCCCAGAAAAGATCAAGCAACTTTTTAGCTTGCAGAAAACAGGTCTTTACAAATAAAGATTCTTCTGTCCATCAGACATTTGAAGGATAAAGCCCCAAAATGATTGCCATGGGATTAATGGGCAGCTTTACAGATATTTTTTTTTTCAATTATGCTTCTCACTTCGCCCCAGAAAGTATTTATCTTGGTACGCTCCCATTTGTAATGTAACAAAGTTCTTTGTAGAAGATCACACTTAAAACAAAGGTCTGGAATATTAACATTGAATTTATGTCATTTCATTGGTGTTAAGTAAATATACATCAGCCATTTTAATTGGATGAGCTCAAGGCCAGAGTTGGGTGTTTGTACTTGGGCTCATTTAAAGGCTTTACCCCATTCCTCAGACATGTTAAATAAGTAATTACATCAATGTTTACACCTTGCGGTTTTACCTTTAACTACTCAAGTGTAACCACTTGAATAGTTAAAAAAATATACTTTCAGAGTATGCATTTCTAACTCTACATTTAAGTGCTGATCACAAGTTACATCGTTAAGAGTTATAGTGTTACATTTTAGCTCCAAAAAGATAAGAATAATTAGACCTCATCAGTCTTAATATACCAACTCTCCAAAAATAGATAAATCAACTCTCTGAAGTATTGGCCCACTTTAACACTTTAGAACTGTGTATATTAGCTCAGGTAGTGTTAATTTGAGTATGTTGATATTGCTGTGTGTAAAGAAGCCCATATGTTAGTATGGGCTAAGTAAAATAGGATTCTTTATGCACTTAACCTAAGTTATCTTTAAAAGTTGCCTTGAAGCTGCATTGACTTCTGACAAATAAGGAAAGTATTAAAGTCCAGTTGTTCTGTTTTGAGAAAACTAATAACCCTAAAAATGAGAAGAAATTATAAATTGGATTTCAGCTGAAATGAATAAAATACTGGATTAACTTTAAATGAGCACCTTACGCCAACTTTCTGTTGAGTTTGAAGAGACTCAACTCATGTTGGACAGTCAATATATGCCAAGGTTTGCTCACTAGATTTGATAAAATAGTTCACAGAGAAGCTTTGAGGACTAATTCCTCCATTTTGTCTATCAGTGAACAGTTGTCATATCAGGACCAAATGCAGATCTAGGTAGTGTTCATTGTAATTCATAGAAAACAGTAACTACATTTGCAAAAATCTTTGATAGGCCTTTGGTGTGTTCTAAATAAGTAAATAAAGGAATTTAATAATTGAAATTAAAGCACTCAGAGACCACAAAATTCCGGCAAGGCATTTCTGACAGTTATTTTTTTGTTATTTTTGAAAATGTAGAAAACTGCCCAATCTAACAAATCCTTAAAAAATGCTTGACCTGCATCTCTTTTCATGACCAAAATTACCTGAAAATGTCTCCAAATCTGTCGACAACTTCTTAAATTAAAAAGAAAAAGAAAACTGCCCTGTCCAGCAATGTTAAGAAATCCTTTAAAGAATTTCTGGATCTGTATTCAGATTCAAATCATCACCAAAATATAAGCACTTCTTCTTCTACCATGATCTTTATTCCCAGAAAACTGGTTGAGAATTTTTTTTTAATTATTACGCTCATGCACAACCCTCTTGGGTGGAGAAATCAAAACTTCAAGTGTTTTTAAAAACAACAGAACATGGAGTGCCCTAAGAGCACGAAACTCTGCCATGGTATTTCCAACATTGTGGGCCAAGATATTGCCAAAAATTTAGAAAAATTGTGTCACTTCTCACTTGTGCCGTGACCAAAATTCCCCGAAGATGTCATGAAAATCCATTCAGAACTTTTTGAGTTATAAGCAAATATATGGAAAACTGCCCTGTAACACAGTGTTACACATCCTTCAAAAAGTTTCTGGATCTGCATCTGGATTTATACAATCACTTCTTTGTTGTGCCATGACCTTTATTTCCTGAAAATTTCATCCAAATCCTTTCATTACTTTTTGAGTTATCTTGTTTACAACGAACAAACTAACAAAAACCATAACCTATTCGGCAGGCAGAAGTAATAATTTCTTCAGTGCTGCTGCATTTGTTTATTGTCCTTGTAGCATTACTTAACTGTTTTAAATACATAATTTCATCGCAAGATACAAAATAAGACACAGCAGTTGAGCTGCGATTCTAAAAAAAAAACATGGGTCACCACCTTTAGAGAAGAACATAAAAATACCCTGTGTACTTTGTTTAAAAGCTCTGCCATCTACGTCTGCCCTGCCCCACTACATAGAGTTTGACATCCGAAGCCCGTTACTGACCGTAGAAGACCACTTTCCATTACCTCCACATGCCTGTGTTGACAGATGTAAGCAAGCATCTCCCCCATCAGGGTCAAATATTGATCCATGTCCCTGGCTCCTCTTTAGAAACACAGGATCCTTCAAACACATTTCCTTTTTATTGCTGAGTTTGCACCCGTGAAATGTTTTGTGTGTCTGTTTCTATTCTGTTGACACATTTACTGTTGCAGAAAACCACAGCTGCAGAAAGAGAAGAAAAATGGGGAAAAGGGAAAAAAGATTGTTGACTGAATTTATCTGAACATTGAATACTTTGAGTGACCTTACAGGGTAAATTGCTCTTGTAATTATGTTGTGATATGCAGGTTGTATGTATGTGTTATATTAGAGATGAGAACTTAAATCTGGTTCGAATGTGGCACCAATAGTAGCATGTTTGATACCTACCAAACCAAATCACAACACAGTCTCTGGCGCTTCAATTCAGAACCATTTACTTAAAGTGATACGCCAACATTTCTTTGTTTTCATGTCTTGCCTCACTCCGGAGTCCATGACAAGCAGATAGACACCATTCTTTCGAATGTTCGTGCAGTAACAAGAAAGAGGTGGGCAGAGCTTGGTCACCACTAATTAGCTTAGCTCAAACATTGAGAGTCAGTAGGAAGTATTAGCCTAGCTCTACCTACAGTCATCAGATAAACTCTTCACCAACTCTAAACGGTTCTGTGTGCTTGTTGTGACTCGTTTTTTTTTTTTTACCGCGTTATGTTACGTTATCTTCTACTTTCATGTTATTATCTTCTTCTCTTAAACAGAGGCTTAGTTTTGTGGACCTACTTCCATGGTGGTTTGTGCTAGAGGTTTGACGTGTGCGAACGAGTCAAGTCTTTTGAAAAGCTCTATTAAGTGAACAATGACAACTGACTCACCCAGTTGTGAGTGAGTTGTTTGTTTGCAAGCCATTCCTAAATTTGAAGGCAATTTGCATTTCAGAATGTCTCGCAAACGAACGGCTCACTCACAACTGCAAATTGGTTTTCATCATTCACTTAAAAGAGCTGTTCAAAAGACTCAACTCACCCAGTAGTTTATAACAGACCTGTTAGAGTAACTAATCAAAAAAAATAAGTAAAAAAAAGAAACATTATTGCAGAAATTCATGCTATAAGCTATAACACAGCCAAAATGATCATCAAATTATCAACAAAAAAACATGCAAAAACACCCGAGGGGTCCTTAAGGGTCAGTGGGCGGGGCTGAGCTCGAGTCATAACAATCATTCAGACATGTTGTAATTAAATTTTTGTGGTAGTTTCATCCTTTGAGGTGATTACTGGAGAGAAGCAGGATCCTGGGTCCACATAAACAGACAGTAACGGGGAACCACTGGTGCCAGGATCCTGGGGCATCAGTAGCAGTGGGACCAGTAGGAGAGGCTTGACATAGCTGCAATGTTTTGATTGTTCAGGAAAGTGACATGCAAGTGAGAAACCATCCCTGGGCCAGTCCTGGTCATCCTCCTGGATAGACCAAATTCTTGGTCAGACTGGCTCGGAGATGGCAGAGGGAAAAGTCAAGGGACAGTGTTGTTGTCAGGGAGACGGGAGGCCTCAGCAGCCAGTTAATCCATCAAACATTCAGCGTCTTGGATCTGATACAGAGTGGATATCTGACCCTGAAGTTCTGCTATTTTATGGTTAAGCCGATAGCATCCAGCACAGTCCGGCGGACAACAACAGTGATAATTTTGCATAGTGTGACAGTAGCCTGGGGAGAGGTCAGCACAGAGTGTGGCATTTAGGTCCCAAAATGCTGTTTTTCCTATCCACATAGAGACACCCTAATGAGAGCTTTTAAAAACATCAGCTTGGACTGAGAGTCTCATGCAGCCAGCTTTTGAATATATGACAGGAATGACACGGAGGAGGGGAAGACATCTTACTTCTGCCAAGGAGGTTATTTTTGCCTGCATTGGTCTGTTTGTCTGTTTGTCTGTTGGCAAGATAACTCAAAAACCTGTCCATGGATTTCTATGACATTTTCAAGGATTGTTGGTCATGGCACAAGAAAAAGTGACAACATTTTGGTGGTGATTTGAATCCAGTTTCAGATCGAGGGATATATTAAAAGATTTGTTAACATTGTAAGATAGGGCAGTTTTTTCTACTAACTCAAAAAGTTTGTAACAGATTTTGATGACATTTTCAGTGAATTTTGGTCATGGAACAAGGGAAATGTGATTGGATTTTAGTGGCCATCCAAATTCTAGATGTAAATCTAGGATATTTTTCAAAGATTTGTGAACAGTGATGGGGCAGTTTTCACGTTTTGATGCTGGACAACGTTGGAGATGCCTTGGCAGAGACTGGTGCTCTCAGAGTACTTCTATTTTGGCTATGATACGGCGAAGTAATTAAGAATTACAAGGGACCCAAAATATCGCATCACTACATGTTATACAATTGTGTGACTAAATAGTATTTTGATTTTAACAAAAACCAGGATTTTCTCAGGGCAGAGTAAGAGTAAGTAAGCACCAGATGAGGGACACTGTACTGATGTCCTTAAAGATTAAATCTGTGGTGCATTTATGAATGGTCTGACATGTATGACCAATTTCTTAACGTGATTTTGGAAAGATTTTGAAAAAGATGTCAAATCAAATTTTGAATTCACTGTAAATAAAACTGAATATTTTCCTCTTTATTTTACAGTACAGAGCAACAAGCTGAGGCAGCAGCATGTCATCACTCTCTCAGCAGGACTCAGGCAGGAGTATGGTATGGCTGCGCTGTTTCATCATCCACAACAAAACAATCCTCAGTGAATATTAATGATCCAGTGCCTGTCTGCTGTTTCTGGCTAGAAGCTTAATATGAACACTGGCATACCGCGCTCTGCATTAATCATAGGCCTGCCTCCTATGCTCCTCGCAAACAAGTAAAAGGTAAACTGAAAGACCTTTTGTTTGAAATCACAGCTTGCTCTTGTGGCTTCCTGAGACAAGATTATTGTGATGTCCTCCTTTGTCAGCTCTGATCCTGCTGTCCTTTAGTGTGGGGTTTTCAGATGAATAAGAAAATCAGATCAAAAAGCTGTCAGAGACTTCTCAGTGGGTGAAGTGTTTTGTGTTAACATCAGTTTCTGACAGAAGCAGCTCTCTGCTGTTCTGACATGCCTGTGTCAGGTATTAGATTAGTCTTCACACCCAGCCCTTTAGACAAGAGTGTGTTTGTTCCTGCTATAATGCTGTTATCTGCCTCTCTTTCCCTCTTCTAATCTGGACACCACAAGTAAGCGCTTCTGACAGGGGCTGTGCACAAATTGAATTTTTCTCCGCCCTATCCCTTTCGATTTATAATTCCCTCTCTCGCCCTGCAAGCAAACTCAATTTCTGACCCTTTAGACAAAAGGCTCAGATAAAGCAATTAGTTTGTGATTCTGTGTGAGCTTCTGACCTGACGGAGAGTGTGAGGTGCTAAAAGCAGCACGAACCGGGGTGATGACGGTCACAGGCAGACTCGATCAGCTCAACTGGGATGAACTCTGAGTCACAGGCAACAAAATAAAATCCAGAATGAGGAAAGGGAAGGTAAACATGACTGTAAAAGCAGTGAGAGTCCTGACAGCCCTATCAATATGTTGTGCTGCATGGTTTTGATTACTGCAATTTCCTCCTTTGACTACTTCAATTTTTCTTTGAATGGTCTGAACAGGCTATTCTTATTTTACTGCACTCTCACACTCTGGGGTGACAATCTTGCTTTTAGTGCAAAAAGGCAATTCATATGAGGTCAGTACTGTGAGATGAAATACACAGAGGGGAGGGTGTATGTGTGTATAAATTATTTTTTGAGTAAACTCTTGAGTACAATGAAGCTGCACAAAGTAAAAAAAAAACACATGCAGGTTTTGAAGAATGGCCAGAATGTCTTACTCTGGTAGATGACTAACCATGAAACTTTGTGTACAAGATGCCCCTTTGACACCTTCTTTGGTCTAGAAAGTGAGCAGAATCCTACATAGCCACCACCTTCATACACAACATGTCACAACTGAGAAGTAACCCACAGTGTTTGGAGGATTTGGCACCCAGAGCATGCTGAAAACAAAGATATGTGAACCAGGGTAAAGGCATCAATTTTTAATGTTTTTCCTCTCTCATAAGGTCTTTGCAATGTATTTTTTAAAAAAAACATCAGAATACTGTCATCAAAATAACCTCAGTGTCGATTTAAGGAGGTCAAATTAAGCCTTAACTCAGGTTTGAGTTAACTACCAAAAGCCGGCAAAAACATTATGGCGGCCATCCAAATTCTAGATGTGGATCCAGGAATTTTTTCCAAGATTTGTTAATAATGTGAGATGGGGCCGTTTTCACATTTTGATGCTGGACAATGTTGGAAATGTCTTGGCAGAGGTTTGTGCTCTCAGAGAATTTCTGTTTTGGCTATGATATGGACCAGGATGAAGGCATTAATAAAAATGTCTTTTCTCTCTCATAGGGTCTTTAAGTGTATTTTTCAAAAACAGTGGAATACTGTCAATCAAAACAACAGCAGTATACTGTCACCAAAATAAACATGGTGTTGATCTAAAGAGGCCAAATTAAGCCTCAACTCGGGTATGTATGTTGAATTTCATGACTGCTTGACTATATTCACAATCTCCAATGTTCAAAAAAACTGCAGTTTTCACATAGTAAGTGCCCCAATCCACCTCTATTCTCTTTCTGTCTTACACAATAATGTTTTAGCTACAGTCACTTTAACCTTCACAACTCAAGGGAATAGACAATAAAACTTTGCAATACCATTCACATTGTTTACTTATACAAACCCCGATTCCAGTGAAGATGGGGCATTGTGTAAAACTTAAATGAAATCAGAATACAGTGATTTCCTTTTCTACCCATGTTCAACTGAATACACTAAAAGACACAATTAAACTGAAAAATGTTGCTTTTTTTTGTTTTGTTTTGTTTTGTTTTGTTTTAACTTTTGTATTTAATGCCTGCAACACAATCTAAAAGCTGGGACAGGGGCAAAAAAAAACAAAACAGAGAAGATGAGGAATACTCAAGAAAAAAAAAACAAAAAAACACCTGTTTGGAACATCCCACAGGTGACCACATTAAATGGAAACAGCTATGTACCATAATTGAGTATATGAGTATAAAAGAAGCATCCCTAAAAGCCTCCGTCATTTACAAGCAAGGCTGGGACAAGGTTCATGAACTTTGGGAGCAACTGCATGAGCAAATGGTCCAACAGCTTAGAACCGACATTTGTCAATGCACAATTGCAGCGAATTTAGAGATTTCATCAACTACAATCTAAAGTGTCATCAAAAATTTTAGAGAATCTGGAGAAATCTCTCTAGCTAGGCTAAAAAAACAACAACAAATGCTTGTGACCTTCGACCCCTCAGGCAACCGCTATGCGCTAAACACTCTTGCAGATAGTGGACTCTGGATTCTGTAAAAGATATTACCATGTGGGCTCAGTGACACTTCTAAAAAAATACAGTTAACAATGTTGCTACATCTACATGTGTAAGTTAAAACTCAACCAAACAAAGAAAAAGTTCTATCAACAACCAGAAATGCCATCAAGAGTGTATGTGCCTATGGCATGGGTACTTGCCCATATGGGGCACCATTAAGGCTGAAAGGTACACACAGATATTGGAGCAACAACTGCATCAGCAAGACTATGCCAAGCCACATTCTGCACGTGTTACAACAGCATGGCCTTGTAGTAAATGACTGCGGGCACTAGACTGGCATGCCCGCAGTCCAGACCTGTCTCCTGTTGAAGATGTGTGGAGCATAATAAAGCACAAAATATGTCAACTGAAACCCCAGACTGTTGAGCATATGAAGTCATGCATCAAGCTATGGGAAAGAATTCCAGTTTTTCTTGAACGGTTCTGCTTTCCAAGTCCCACATTATTTCAATGGGATGGACATGAAATATATTTCTGGACATGTGAAAAGTCCATCTAGTGTATCATGTTTGGACTGGAGGTAGGGGGGGCATGCTGAACACACAGTAGGGCATACAAAACAAACACGAGTTCCACCTTTTACAAGAATGAAATTGTACATCGGGATTTTTGGGTTACCACTGAGACGGTGTATCAAAGTTTTGAGGTGGCCTTCCAGCTCCACCACTGAGTATGTCCCAGAGGCACAATGCCATTTTGTACTGTCAAAAACATGTCCACCGCCTACTTTCAAAGGGCTGGTAATATAAACTGAGCACATTGATTCAGAATTGCTTTTTTCCTGAATCTTCCTGAGGGTCTTGTGAATCAAAAGATTGCCCTGTATTAAATAAAGTTACTCAATGGAAGTTGAAAAGTGAGTGGACTGTTTTTTGCACTTCTTTGTCCTGCACTGGTATGCATACTGTCTGGATGTGTGCTCACTAGCTGTCTTTTTGCCACTTATTAGTCAATGAAAAAAGAGGGCAGACGAAGCTGGCAATGTGGTTTTGACCACCAGTGATCGGTGGCCCACACGTATCTGAAGATGACATTGATTATTGCTTTTTATGTTGCCATGTTTGTGGGTATTAACTAGGGCTGAACAATATATCGTTATCGTATTGATATCGAGATATGAACATTCAAGATATTAATATCGAAAAGCAACGGTATAAACAATATAGATTTCCCCCACGCTAAAACTGCACTTTCCACATTCTTTTGTATTATGCTGTTTTTATTTTTCTGAAAAATGCTTGGTTTTCACCGAACCCATGGTCATATCGTATTGTATCGATATTGAGATATCTGGCATGAATATCGAGATATGAAATTTTGTCCATATCGTTCAGCCCTAGTATTAACCAACACAACAGGTAGCTGTATACAGGCAGAGTTCCCTGTGCCCTTTTGTGGTATTCTCCAGGCACAGACATCACATATTGGCAAGTATATATTAAAGAGCATTTTTGAGGTTGACAGATGCAAACAAAAGGACAAGCAGCAAGAATATCACTTCCTTTACATACAGTTATCATTACTTCCAAAGTGATTCAATTAAGTCAGCCAAAACTTTGCTTAAAAATGCATTAAAGGCACAAAAACAACTGCATGGCAAATCAGAATACAAATTGCTGATAGTAAGAGCCTCAAAACTGCCCATGTTTTAAGAGTACACCTACAAATAGATTAGCTGCTTTCTGACTTGTTGGCATGACCATGGGGAACCAGGCTCAGAAGAAACTAAGTGAAGGGGGGAACATCTAAACCTTGAACAATGCAATCTAACCTCCTTTTGTCAAAAGATCAATTTTTCCATGCTGCTTTGTCACTTGGGTAAGAACAGAAGTTCACTTATGCGTCCTAACTGATTTCTTTACATGAACAAAACCAGTAATATGTTAATTTTGATAATTATTTTCTCCCGAAAAATATCCATAATCTTCAGTTTCCAACCTTCAATGCCACCATTTGTTTTCTTCTTTCAGAACTTTTGCTTTCAGTTGCCCTGTAATCCAAAGTCCCTCCTTTCCCTATGAAGCAGACTGAGCTATAACTCCCGACACAGAGCTGGTGAAAAGTAAAAGGTACAGGCTATTTGAACTTTGGACAGTTTTTAAAGTCACCCTGGCGATATCTCCAGTGTAGAAATTCAATTTGGCCACGGCAGGAGAAAACTGAAAACCGTAAAGGAGGATTTAGAGTGAAATACATGGCATGGGGGATCCGTTAAGCAATATAGTTATCTCCCAGTCTGGCTGAGGAGATAGGGAGGTGGCAGAACTGATGAGCTTCTCTGTCATTATCTTCAGGGTGATAGCACCATGTACTGTATGCATTTTTTAAAATCTCTTATCAGTGTAATTGCCTTGGGGAAATATTTTTCCTCCAATCAATTCTGCTGTTTCAAGAAAGTATATCTGATCATGTTGACATGAGATGATGCAACATTTCGTATTAATTTCACTTCATGTTAGAGGGGTTATTACTTTTATGGTTCATTGATGAAACAGTATGCTGCAATTGAATAAAGGAGAAGTGTTTCATCTGATACGTTTGTAGTAAAGATCCTGTATGGGCATAAAAACGTGCACTTCAAGATAGTTATGGTTGTTCTTTTTTCCTTTTTGTCTAAGCTTTTGTGCTTTGCTCCTGCCTGTTGTCGAAGCACTTTCTAAACCAATGTTTTTAAAAGTGCTATATAAATAAACTTTATTATTATTATTATTATTATTATTATTATTATTATTATTTTTATTATTTTTATATAGAAAAAGTCAATGTTATTAATCATCAGGCAAAATGTTGGTAATTTCAATATCAATCAAGGGTTATAAAATCAAAATACTAATAAATGGAGCAAACATTTATGTGCAAGGATGCTGTGAAAACATCCACTCTGAAAATCAAGTTTTATCTTTCTTATCTTCTGGAACTGCCACCTGTACATTATGGAACCACTTGACCCACAACCACTTGCACATTTAGACAGGCGTGTAGTTTTGGCTAAAAAAGAGCATTTTATTAGTATAGTAAAATTGATCATAATAGTTCATCCATCATTATTTATCTCCTTGACCCTATCTAGGTCATGGAGAAGGGGACTGGATTTATCCTTGGCATCTGAAAGAGACTGGACCCTGGATCAGTAGCCAGCCTATCACAGGGCCAGATAAAGTGAGACAGACAACCATTCAAACACACACACTTACACCAAGGGGCAACCCAGAGTCTCCAGCTAATCTAAAAGCTAAATGGACTTGAGCTTATAGCACTTTTCTCGTCTCTTTGACTTCTTAAAGCAGCTTCAAACTGCAGGTGACATCGACCCAGTCCCACCTATTTCCTCTCACATTCTCTCACTGATGGTTGGAGTTTCTATGCATGTAGTCCATCAGTATTACCAAACACGCTCATGCCCTTCCGTACTTATTCACACGCCACTTACGCAGCAGTGGGAGCAACTTGGGGGTTAAGTGTCTTGCCCAAGGACACATCACCATGTGACAGCTGTAGCTGGGCTTGAACCTGCAACCTTCCGATTACCAAAAGCGCACATATCTGACTATGCTACCTACCCCTAACTACCCCACTGGCAACTGAATAAGCAGGTTAATGGCAAGCGGCAACCTCTGGAGCTGAATGCAGTTCATCAAGTGCCAAGTGTCCACGTGGCTGAAAGAACCCTGGAGGTGTTATAGTTGTGTGCAGGAAAAGGATGGTTTTTACAGTCTAAATGGACGTCTTTACAGCCTGGTTCAAAAAATCCATTTCGGTCTTAAAATATAAATCATCTGTGAGCTCTCACTGTGAGGGAAGGGATTAAAATCTTGATCATTTTTATTTGGTTGAGGATTTATGGTCTTTGAAGTAAGGGACATGATGTACTTGGCTACATATCTGCGCAGACTCACTGTTTGTCAGATAGTCTTTAATCTTGCCTCAACATGGCCTCTGTGTCTGTGAGTGTGTTGAGCTAAAGTGTAGTCAAGATCATGTACAATAAGACAGCGTCCATTACAACACGTCAACAACGTTCAAAAGGCTTCTTTTATGATCAAGGCTTTCGGGGCTGTCAGGGTCATGAAAATACTTCAGAAAGATACATTTAAATTCTCCTTATAAAAATAACCCTGAGAGTTTCATCTAAATATCGCACTATTAATATTGTACTCTTTATACTAATACCAACATGATCATACCACATGGCTTTGTCTAATTCTTTTTACAGTCCAGGGTATGTGGTCCATGGAAGATGACCGGAATGCCCAAAGAAAACCCACACAGCCTCATAGAGAACATGCAACCTCCATACAGTATGGTCTAGGCCGACATGGGGAGTGAAACCAGAAACCGTCTTGCTGTTAGGCAAAAGCACTAACCTGTTGAGCCACAGTGCAGGACACTAACTGTAAGGACACTTACTTTTTCTCAACAAGTTTAAACTAGTTGCAGAGGTCAATTAATACACTTTTGAAGTCTCTTGCCTAGGAATCTGCTCAAACAGTAGATTTTCTGTACCTATGAACCAACCCCACTGTGTCAGCCTTGCTCAGAACAGGCTGATTTAGAGGAGATCCTTGCCATGCTGTGTCTGATCATGCCCCTCTCTAGAAGTGATTACGGCTTACCAATGAGACATCCCTAGACCTGTTCCTCCCTCTTGAGCTACCTGTGGGCAGAAAAGACACCTGCCTCAGAAGGTGTCTCCAGTCTGGGGGAGTTTGCACATCTCCTAATTACATCATCAAGGAGAAATTTCTCAAATGGACTATTTGAGCACACATTTTCTGAAATGTGTTTGCAACAAAGGGGGAGAAAGGGTTTTTTTGCTATAGAGTGTAGGTATGAATGAACCTTTGACACATATTTGTATAAAAGCAAATGTTTATTTTGCATAATATGTTACCTTTAATGTTACACATGTAAACAAGTTTTCAGGCCTTATAACATTGTGGTTTCTTTGATTTGAGGTTTGGTTTTTCTTTGGTTTGCCTTTCAGGTGTCTGAATCCTTCAATATAAAGGTCTAGTGTGAACATAAGAGGTGGGTACTTTAATTTTGACAACCTTACACCAACTGAAAGCAGCCCAGGTGAGTGTTGGTGACAATATCAGGTTAATCTAATGCAACAATAAGTGTGTCTTAACTGCCTGAAAGTAACTTGGTATGATGCTGCGCAATGTTGTCCAATGCAGCGTGGAGTTTTGGTCTCTATTACTCACTCTGTTGCATGAGTCAACATAGAAGATGAGTGAGGAAAGAGGGATATTGAGGAGTGCTGTAGGGATTTACTACTGCATTTCCCTTTTTTAATATCTGTATTGATGTATTAATGACTTTGAGTCTTTGATACCAACTCTTGTCAAAACAAAGCCCTTCAAAACTGTTTCTACAGCAGTACAGTAAAAGAACTTTATGTACTGTTTACAAGGGGAAACACAGGGCATGGAATTACATTTTTTACAAAAGAGTGTGAACAGCAGGTGTGTGACACTGCCCAACAAGATGCAACATTCGACACTCGTTTTCAGTTAGGACATGGTGTTAGTGTGAGTAGAGTTAGACTGTGATTAAAAGACTTTAACTCAATTCATCATCTTGGACTTCAGCCAGAGAGTGGAGTAAACATATCTGCATCTAGTATGGTTATGATAGTTTCTGCTGCTTGACTTTAAAACAACTTCCTCCAGCATGTAGGCTGCACCTTGACATAAGAAAGTCTGGCTGTCTGGCTCTCTGTCAGAGAAGCAGAGGTATTCAAAGTTGTTTTCTCTTATGGATCATTCTGTTGTGTTTCTCTCAGCTGCTACCATGGTTGGTAGGCTGGACAAATTTACTCAATACTTCACACAAGCAATGGCACTTGGGAGGCAGCTATGTTTAATCCCTGGAATAATATCATAGATAGCAAGCAAAACAGAGCACACCATACAAAGCTAAAGAGCTCTGCTTTTCTTCTTTCTTTTTTGTAATCACTGAATCATGGGGAGGCAGAATTACATAAAGGAACCCAAGTGTTTTTTTAGGCCCCCTCATGAGGCCTAGCCAAAAGCTGAAAATGGTTAAAAACACAAGTAGTCTGATTCAATAATCAGAACATAGTCATCTGTTTTTTACATGTCTAAAGAAACCTTATTCCTACAGTAAAATGTGCTTTGAGACAGACTGTGATATCTCCGTAAAAGGTTGTTAAAAATTAAAAACGTCTGACTGGATGCATCCCCACTTGTTTAACCACACACTGCAGCAACTTCACTGTCAGTGTGCAGTCCAGTCAGTAGGAAACATCAGTGCACATGCTGGCAAATGTAGCACACAGTGCACATCCCGCTGCTTTTGTGCTATCTGCCCCAGCACAAATGAGGGTCAAAGGGATGGGAGGAGAGCCATGCTGTTCCCCCTGCCAGAGATCCAGGCCTTGGGCAGAGAGATATCATGAATGAGGCGAGACCCTCTGAAATGAGCCTTTTGAACCAGTCCAAGATGAACAAAAATAGTACACTGACCCAACAATACAATCAAACAGGATATTTTATGTTTGATTTTACGATCAAAATGTGGAATTTGCTGTCTTTTGTTTAAGGCTTTTTGGCTGCCACATAAAAGCAATCCACACTGCGCAGCCTGTTTGTGTTGCTCTGAGATCCAGCAAACATTCAGAGTCTCCAGAGATCCATGCTAACACTGAATCACTATCCCTATTCAAGAGGAGCAGAGGGAGACAACAAAGGAGAAATCCTTGGTGTTAGAATACCCAGACCACAGACAAACAGCACACAGCGTCTGTTAAGTGAGAGTCTGCCTGTGTTTGTGTTGCCCTCACAGCTCTAGAGCATGTCATGGCGCTCCAAACAGAAGTGACTTTTCTTTCTGCCAACTTTTTATCAGTTCTTAAATGTCTTTTTTCAGTTACATTTTTCAGTGGGCCTCCCCTGGGTGAAAGTCTTCTCCATCGAATTTTTAAACCAACTTTTAAAATAGACAGAGGCCCAAAGGGACACTCCTCACTATACTTAACAATTGGTAAGTGAGCTGCAATTTTAAACTGAAGAACAGTTAAATTTGATGTCCATGGTCCCACAGCTGTCCGCTGAGAAGATTTCCCCTATGGTCACTCTAATGCCGGGTCAGTAACCTAGGGCATTTGCTTTTTTTGCCTTTTTTTTCTATTTAATTAATTAATTTATTTATTTTTGCCTTGTTTGGTTTTCTGTCTTTTATTTCTTTTCCATCAGTAGGTGGTATGTCCTGGCTCAGGTTCTCCATGCACATAAACTACTTTCCAAGTCGTAAAGAAAAAACAAACCAAAAACCTCTCTTTGTAGATTTACAGGTTTGAAATTAGTGAGATTTTTAATTTTCAAGTTATCATGAACTCTTGAGAAGAGGTGAGACAACACATTTTATTAACATTAACTTTGTGGGACTGTTAAAAACAGGTTTACAAAGTGGACCATACAAAATAATCTTGACATCCTGTTTGTGCTCAGAAACAAACTACCGTTGGTTGTTAAGAACAGTCACATCATTGAACAGCACAATTAATATGACATGACTTACAATAATGTCAAACACGTTTGGTTTAATCATTATGCCAAATGAGGATCAAGACTGCCTTAACCACAGAAATCAAGTCTTAAGACCACCTTATACTTAAATCTGTGATCATTGAGGATCAGACTTTGGAAAGTTTGTCTTGAACTTTAAAAAAAGTTGCTTGTAAAATCTAGACAGTGTCCACCTAAACAGATAAAAAAAAAGCATGATCTGACCTTTAGGTGCAAACAAAGGGGTGCAAAGCCTGAAATTAAAGAAATAACTAGAAAAGCACTCTGAGAGCGCAGACCTCCGCCAAGCAGCTCAGTTCCACCCATAAATTGTGATTTCCACCCAACGTTATTGTCCTATATTTATTTTATACGCACATTGTGGAATGAAAAATATCAATCTATAAGAAGTGTGATTATTGTTGATATAAATATCATCCAATAGAGTGACCTAGTTAGTAGTGGGTCTTGTAACTTGTTGACTGAACCAGTTTGCTGCAGCTTGTACAGATGTTGGTGTTGTGCGTGCCGCGGCGCTTCGAGTTGCCGATGTCACCAGCCTGTTGGTTGGCGCAAAACCACAGCGCTTCAGTGCACGGCATGTTCGCTGTATGTGGATATTAATATATTAGGTTTTTACACACACACACACAGACTTCTGCTATGACGGACTATTTCTGTATTGCCATTATGCGAGTTGTGGAGGATTGGGATGTTTATTACAATTTCGAGAGAGAGTCTGCTGCCTTAATTTGTCTTAGAAACCAAGGCTCCAGGAATAGCGCCGGGCTTTCTCCATTAACAAAACTTTTCCTCCTCTCTGCTGTGTCTGTGAGCAGAACTGTGCATGCACATCTTTCACCGAGATTGGCTGTTCGGCGTTCCATGAGACAGCAGACGGAGCGGCATGGAGAACTCATCCCCTGGCATTGCAAGGGAAACTGGGAAATGTGGTGACATAGGCTTGAACTGCTAGACGTCAGTTTGCAAATAAACTGCAATTCCCATAATGCCATAAATGAATGGGATTTGCTGTTATAAACTTAAATGTTTTTATGACGTCAATCTGGATTGGATCAGCACCAAAATGCATTGGCTTCTTCCTTGGACCAAACCACACCTCTGGTAATACTTGCAGTTGCAACAAGTAGTTTTTCTGAACTCAAAAGAAATCTAAAAAACTTTATAGCCACTAAACTGGCACAAAAAGGTAGCCTGTAACTGACTGCACCAAACATGTAAAAGCAGAACCACTGTACCACAAAATTTACATTCAAAATGTTGTTTTTTAATTGATAGTGATAAATTTGCAGAGTGTTTTTTTTGCTCGCTCATATTGTGATAATAATAAAATAGCATTAAATTGAGCAACCCCATCTAGGAAAATGGGCACAGCAGAGGCAGCAAGGTTGATTGAGCCCTGATAGTCTTAACAGTATTTGACAGATTCCCAAAAGAAAGTTATGAAAATATGTATGAGTTTATCAGAGTGCCTAAGATTTTTCTATAAGCTATATTTTGCTATATTGGATCGTTTATAGGGATTTTTATAGGGATTGTTCTCAGCTATATTTTGACATATACCTTTTTTTGAACAGCATTAGAAACAGAAACAAAAACAACACTTAAAGTAAGGGAACAACATATGCATGTTTCACAACATATGAAAAGTAGAACATGTGAGGATAAGTCAGTGTAGCTAAAATTTTCATTTCACAGCCTGGTTGTTGAAAGAAAAAACTGTCTGAGTTATCCTCAATCTTCTGGCAGCAAAAATTTCTCCCTCACCCACTTTGGTGTCTGGCTTCAGTGCTCCATCTCTGAAACCCTGTGAAGCATGCCAAGACCATGTCCCTTTGCATTGCTGTCTGGCACTGATGGAGAGCCCGGCTGCCAAACGCTTCACTCAGGGCCTCAGAGGTTCCTCTCCTGACCTGTACCTTTTTAGCCCGGGTTTCATGTCGGCCCAGAGATACTGTCTCATCTTACTCAAGTCATTTCAGGTCTGCATGGTTTCAGGGCAGCAGAGGTAAACAGTGTTTCACTCTCAGGGATGCAGCTCTTTGTGATCAAGAGAAAAGCTAATCAATTGTCCGAATGGGCACTGAAACACAAAAGGCCAAGATGATAACTGATGTAGTTGTTTCATGAGGCAAAGAAAACAAATTTCACCAACTTAAGTTATTCAAGGTTCTGCCAAAATGCAAATATCCAACTCTGCAAAATACATTTGAACACATCATGTTCTAAGCTTCGTCAAATACTTTTTTTAGCAAGCGAACCTAAATGCATCACAATGTTTGACTGGACCTCAAATGCATCACTAAAGACAACTTTCATTTTGGGGCAATGTGTTACTAGTTTAGCTTAGCTAATTAGCTTTTATGCTGCTGGTCACAGCATGAATTTCAGTACAGGCATAGACACTGGATTAATATGTCGGACATAATGGACTGAGGACAAAGTTTTAGAGACTGTGCTGCTGTTTTCTTTAAGAGAAGGACAGAACATCCATGAGTAAACATGAGGTTAATCCACAGGTGATCAGCGGTAGGTATCAGTGTTTAAAGTGATGAAATCTGATCAAGCTGATTTCATTGTATGGCTAGTTTCAAGGTAGGCCTTTGTTTAACAATGTTCATTGTTGTTTATCCATGATTTCAAATAAGGGCTATCCAATGACTTTTTAATGCAAACCACTGGCCCATAGGCTATTACAAAGTAAATGCTTGAGTGTAAAGCTGATATTACACAAAAATAACTGATTGAGTTGAAATCAGTTGCTGACAGCTTGGTCCCCCCAGTTCAAAAATGACGGATACTACTGATATACAGAGCTTTGAAACAAAGTTTTTGGAAAGAAAAAAAAAATGCTCAGAAGCTGAGAAAATAAAGTGATTCTACATGAAAAGGGTTTCCTTTCTGGATGATCTCCACTGCTCTCAGGGGGTTCCTCAAGTACTTGCAATGAAAAGGTAAGTAAAATCTATGCTAGATAATCTTAGAAATATTATTTATTTAAGGCCATTCATTTTTGTAATGGATGGTGTGTACTAGCATTAGTTTAGGCTAATAGAAACAATATCAGAGATTAGGAACATGATCTATGTGACAGTGCTGGCCCGACCCCCTGACCCCTCCCACAATAAAATGACTTTGGTAATTTCAAAATCCTGGCCACGGCCCTGGCTGGGGAATTTTTCTCTAATACTATTCATTTCAACTAACCGATATGATGTTCTGGCAAAGACTCTTTCTGTTTTAGGTGACAGTTTTTGTTTAAGAAACAGAGTAAGATATGGAGATAAGGTATTGATTTCATATTGAGTTTAGAGGATTTGCCATGCAATTTGTCCAAATACACTGAAAGGATAGATTCTGCATAATTTGGAAATTTTAATGAGAAAGATTTTTAACTGCTTAAATGTTGTCTTTCACAGAACTGTAAATTTAGTCTCTAATAAATGGTGATTGCAGTAGGCCTCTGTCCAGCAGCCTCCAATGGTCTACACTGCTATACAAAAACAAAATTCCCCTGCTGGCTTTTCCCCCTTTTAGATGAAAACAGGTGGAATTTAAGGGATTGAGCACTGATTTTTTTTGACAGTTTCTAAGCTTTTAAAACATCAAAACAGGAGCTATCTCACATAGCTGGCAGCACTTGAGAGCCATTTCTTTTTCATTCAGCTCATGTGCCAAGGTCGTCAGACAGGATAATGAGGTTTCAGCATCCAATGACTCAATTCAACACTGCTCTATTAGTTATGTAAAACACACAGGCCCAAGTTATTGGCTTTACCAAAAGCCTTATGTTAGCTTTTGGAAATTGATTTGTTCCACTTGTGGGATCATAGTGAAAAAGAGGAAAATGGGTGGAATAAATGTCCTCATCTCCTCTTTCTCTTGATTTATTTAAAGTTTAACATGTATTTGTGACAAAAACACAAAAAATCAAGTTACCACTTCAAGCTTGAAAACACTAAAGATAAAAGCTCTAAGAGGTTGTCATGATTCAAGAAAATAAATGAGATACTCAAAACTTAAACGGGGGCTGATGTGATCTGTTACCAGTTTCTAAAGTTTGGGTTGCAAAGCTTCAAGTTGATTTTTTTTTTTCTCTGGACAGAAAACTATCTGACCATTCTTCCTTCTGGTTGTCATGTTCTCCTCTGGGAACATGACTTAAATTTAGGGAGGCATGACATTGGAATTTTGATCATATGCTGATATTCCCAATCTTATTATTGCTGACACCAATATTTTTGTCAAAAGAAGAGAATCTTTACATTACAGAAATTGACTTGTTGCTTTTAATGTGAGAGTCTATTTGTGTAAGGAACAGATGTAAATAAGAAGAATATAGTTTAACTCTTGAAAAACACTGACTATAGGCTGTTGCCCTGATGGACTACCAAAGTGCTCCATGAATATGTGGAACAGTTTGCTTGATAGTATCAAACTAGAATCAACATGATTTGTTTCTAAAATAAAAATAGCATTGTATTGAGATAAATACAATGAAAATTCTGTTGCATGATGACTCACAAGGTAGAGTTTAAGCCTATAGCAGCAAGATGGCTGCTGCATCAACTTCCTGGGCAGGCGAGATTTTCTGTGTGCAGTTTGCATGATCTCCCCGTGCATATGTCGGTTTTACCTCAGTTTCCAAAGCTGACACACCAGATGGATTGTTTTCAATATTCATGGGATATATTTCACATTCATCTGGAAAACATTCTGAAGAAAGTGACAGGGAGGGGCAGGGCTTTTCAAGAACTGGAGGGTGTTTGCCTGAATGGTTTTTCTGCCACATTCATTTTGAACTATAGTCAGATGCTTGAGGTTGCTTCTTTCTCTTTGCACAACTAAAGCAGGTTTGTAGTTATGCCTCTTGTCCTCAAAAGGTTGCCGATAAGCCTGGTTATTTTTTGACCAAGCACAATTGTTGCAGCATGAATCTTTAGATGGATCTGCCTGATACAGACATGGAATCTTGGTAATCCAGCTGCTTTGCAATGTTACCAGTTTCCTTCCACAGACGAAAAACATGCTAAACAGGCTGATCTGTACCTCTAAATTGCAGATGTGAGTGTGTATGTAAATAGTTGTTTGGCTCTATGTGTCTGCTCTTTGATTGGCTAACACACAGTAAAATGCAGAGTAGTTCCTGCAAAGATCACACATATATTATTGTAGCCTTGATGACCAACATGAACAACCTGCTGCTGTGGACTCCAAGTGCTTCATCCTTCATCAACCATCGACAGAAGTGACATCATTTAACAACAAATTCTAAATTTTGTATCAATTAAACCCAATTTAATTGCAGATCAAGTCGATGGTGCTACATTAATCACTAGTCCTCTCCATCTTACAACCATTACAGCTGTTAATGTTAATAGTAGAACGATCTCTCTATCCGTGGTTGTTATTTATTACTCTTCCATAATAACTACCTTTACAAACATATAGAGAGGAAGACCCTCTTGAAAAAAAGACATTGCATCACAGTGGTCTAACCTCTGATAAATTTCACTGCAATAGAGACGAAAAATGATGAGTCCCTTTGTCTTTGCCCACCTCCCTGCCTCAAACCCCCAACATGGCTTTGGCAGATAAGTGTTCAACATGGGTCTGGTTCTGCTCAAGATTTCCTACTTTTTTTCAGAAGTTTTATTCTTGCTGCTGTAACTGTGGCCCAGTGTTGTACTCATGGTGGAATCATGTTGGGTTTGGGAGCATGTATGAACATGTATATGGGTTTATGGGTATTTTTACATAGATAAATGCATTCAAATATATATTTATAAAATTAGGAGTATGGGTTCAACCTGATCTATTTAAAGTGTCTTGAGATAACAGTTGTTATAATTTGGTGCTAAACAAATAGACTGTTAGATTGATTGATTCATTAAATGGCTGGCAACCAGTACCGTATATACCCAACCTCTCAGCTGGGTTAGGCTCCAGCCTCTCGAAAGGGTTACAGATCATGGATTGATTGAAAGCATTAATTCTCCATTTGGCCTTAGCATTTCATATAGATTATCTGTTGGTCTGATAGATCATACACATATTACTGTTAGTGTTTCTTATTGTAAACAGTCTTATTTTACTTAGCACAAGGTCTGGCATCTATATTTAATAAGCAGAAAATCTGTTAAATGATATTGTCATACCCTACATTTTAATTCAGAATATATCTGTTTATCTTGTGAGCTTGAAGTATTGCCCAGCCCTATCTCTCAATCGCTAGATTGTTGTCAGACAGCCACTGATTGTTCTTCAGATTGCTCCAAGTGTGGCTCAAGGCAACTTATCTCTCTGGGATAATTGCTTCTATTGATCAACGTCACCGACCTCTTTAATGATCCTTTCATTTGCATTTTAAGAGCTAATATCTGAAGATGTGTATATCTCTTTCTTTTTTTCCTCCACAGAAATGCAAAACAGGTAATTGTTAAGGACACACTACACAATTGATGCTTCATTTATTGTCAGGTCTTGGTTCACGTCCTTACTCAAATGAAATGTGCATGATGCTTAGTATTTAAATTTATGCACAAAATGTCAAAAATGCATTGCTGCACCTTGTCCTTCCATTTTTTGAATACAGACTTGCAGATCTGAGTTAATTTATACAGATAAAAGTAGGCCACCAGTTGAGCAAGATTAGTCACTAAAATGTGGTCACAATGGTTCGAATAGGAAAAACATGATTGAGAGTATGAAAACACTCCCACATTCTTCCAACTGCATCTCTGCTTGTGTTTGGAGTATTCCTGACAGAGCCTGTGACAGCTCTTTAACTTGATCTGAGTAATGTTTCATGCCCGGCTGTGTGCATGGAATTTCAAAGCTCCGCTCAGCCATTTATGGCTCAAATTGTCTGTGCATTCGCTCACCTACAAACACACTTTGTGCAGTGCATAACAACATGGAGGTTAGCTGATGAAACGAGACTGGAATTTGTGATGTGCTGCAAGGTCATTTCAAACCAGTCCTTGCATCATGAGGAGTCAAAGTGAAAAGAACATTTCCTGCACCGGAGCAGCCATTATGAGCACAGTTTGGCTGGAGTGATTCTGTACTTCTTGTGTCAGTGAACCTATAGAGGCTGATAAAAAATGTCTTTGGGGAGGAGAGGCCCGCCACAGGCATCCACAGACTGAGCATCGAGATTAAAGATCAGAGGAGTAGAGCTCTGGATATTCATATTTAGCCAGCATTTTCCTCTTGTGCCTTTTCCAGTGGGGGCTATGATAGAGAAGTGAACGAGCAGGGCTGACTTTATCTTAAGGATACCGAGGCAACAGTCTGATAAAAAGAACAGAGAAAAATGAGGTTGGACAGTCTTGTTATCGCTGCAGAAGATGATGCAGAGTTTAGCCAAAGTTCATCCAGATGTAGTCACAGCATGTTGAAAAGGCTTGACGTAAGCAAACTGAGTATAAATTACTAAAGGATGTAATTAAGTCAGCTGATGATACAGTGTTTTCCAGTTCATAAACAGCAAGAGAGCAGAAATACAGCACTGTGAATGTAGGCTTGCTCAAATCCTTCTGTCCATTTAATTCCAGACCCACTTGATAATCAGCTCTGTGGGGTCAAACTATCACTTTAAGGACTCTGTGTTCTTCAATGTAATGAAGATGGTTTTTCATGAGATTGTTGTATGTTTTTGGTGAAAGTCCTGCCACAGAATAAACTTGGGACCAATTTTACACCTTCCTGATGTTAAAACTACACAAAAAAAGCACTGCAAAAGCACAAAACCCTACGGAGGCATTTTCAGCACTATCAGGTGAGTTCTTGCCAGAAATGTGGAAAACTGCCCTCTCTCAAACTGCAAACAAATCCTGGATCCACATCCGTATTCGGATCACAAAATCAAATCACCTTTTGCCTGCATCATGACTAACATTTCTGGAAAATTTCATCAAAGTCTGATAAGAACTTACTGAGTAATTAGTAAAAGTGTGGAAAACTGTCCTCTCTTATTAGGATCACCACTACTAAAATAAAAAACACTTTTTCCTTGTGTCATGGCTAACATTTCCTGAAAACTTTATCCAAATGTGTTCAACATTTTTTGAGCATTCCAGCTCACAAAAAAACTAACCAGCTAATAAACAGGCAAAATATAACCTCTTTGGCAAAAGCAGCAATGTTGCCACAATTAGACCCTTCAGTAAGAACCTTAACAGCATTTTACTTTTCCTCAGTAAAGCCCTTGTGTTTGGAATTATTTTGTGATGCAACATATGACTTTAATAGTAAAACTTATGCTCCTCTGAACCAGCATGAGCTAAGAGAGGACACGGAGAACAGCCGAGGCCAATGTTTGATTACATTTCTCATGATGTATGCATATGCTCCATGTCTCCTTCTCTGGTTTTGGTGTATGTCTGCAGCAGCATCACAGCGCCACTTACAGGCCTGGCATATGTACTACAGCGTTTTCAGTGTTTTTATGTTGTTAGTATGAATTATAAGTTCTCTATGTACAGTATCTTTTAGCCTTCTATATGTGTATCTATGACACAGAGGAAGCTGAGTTGGTTCTAAGCCAAGAATAGAGCCACAGAAGCTAACTACTGACTAATGGACACTGTTGTCTAAAGTTAGAGGTATCCATAGAAGGACTTTATTGACCATACACAGAACCTGTGAGCATGCTGAGCAGATGTGGGAGAAGAACATTTCACTTAGTCAGCCATTCTTTGTCTGCACCCAGCAGTACTACGATTTCCAGATAATCCCCAGTTTTGTCTTTAAAACTTTACTTTGTGTATTAGGTCTCATCTCATCCTATCACATGTGGATGGACACATTTTTCTGAAACAATGCCGTCTTTACAGAGAACACTTTTAAAACGAAAATGTTTCTGTCTCCATGTGGACAGGGCCTAACTCTTGCAGTACATTTCTGAGGTTAGTTTTACTGTGTTCAAAACAGGCTGACATACCAAAAGCAAACAGAAACATTGTGCTGGAGAAGTACGACGTTTCTCAACGGCCCCCTGACTAATCTTAGATGCTCGTATACATTCACAAACATACATTTAATGCATTGATAGCATGCCAAACTTAGGTTAACTTCAGCCTAACATAGCTTGGCATTGCTGAACATTGTACATTTGTATTGTGACGTCACTCAATGAATGCAATATAAAGTGGATGTATAAGCTATTTCACCATGTGCAGTTGCAGCTGGTCTAAGAATTCCGACATCAGTCCTGTCCTCAGGGGGAAGCAGCTGGACTGAGCTGATCTACATTGATCAATGGTCAGGCAGGTCCCACTGTTCACCAACAGAGAAGGTAGCAGCTGTGAATGAGGACAGTGCAAGGAAGCAGAGGTCAACTCTTTTTGGTATTTCAGAATAAGGATCAGAAAAACTTTATTAATCCCCAAAGGGATATTCTGTTGTTTCAGTTGCTCTTGTACATAGTATAGCATATGAATATCACAAGACCTTAAAACAGATAAAATAGATAAGACATTAAAATAGATAAGAGCGTAACAATTAAGTAAAAATAAGAAAGCAGGTTGCAATATGAAGAATCTTTAAGCTATACTTCAACTTCCTTATGAAGGAAAGAAATAAAACAAGTAAAGTGAGACTATGAACAAGCCCAAGGAATTTACACTATAAACATTAACAATATTTGAAATATGAATATAAATTGAATATAAACATGACAGCACTGTAATCACATTTGACTGGGTGTTGCACTGGATATTATGTTTGCTTATTTACAAATTTTAACAAATTTTCACAAGCGTGTCGGATCAAATAGCCCATCCCATTTGAATATCAGCATTTTCCACCTGGCGTTACCTTAGTCTTTTTTGTAATGTTTAGCTTGACATGGCTCAACAATTCCCTATACGTCGGCAAATTTTGGCCAAAACATCAGTGTGTGAATGTGACTGAAGCGTTTGAGCTGCTTAGTAAAATAAGATAGATGAATCTCTTTGTTAAATGGCAATTATGTCCGTCATAGAAATTAACGACCCCTTCAGATGCCGCTTGAAATCAACATCAATACCACACTCATTGTCTGTAAACTGAGTGATGAAATATCACTGCAATGGGTCTTATTTGCTCCTATAATCAAAGTATACCAGCATGTTTATCTTCATTCTGTCTTGTAATTGTTGGACTGTATGCAAATGGATATGAAAGTCCTACACTGTCTCTAATGCTTCCATTAATCTCATATCAGTTGTGATTGTTGTTGCTACTTGATGAGACTGATGCATTTTCTCTGTGCTCAATCACCAGTTGATGTTTGTTAATTCTCGTTTGTTGTGCATTGCAAGGCTGATTGTTTGAGCTGTGTTTCTGCAACGAGTGCACCAATTAACACTCTGGCATCTGAGGAGAATGCCAACACTGCTGGCGTTTTCAGTGCAGAGATATTTTAGAGGCTTCAGTGGTAAAGCAACAGGAGGAGCTATGAATAAATACATGAATTCCTGCAGGCTAATGAAAGCAATCAGTGCATGCATGTTCTTTAAATTGCATCGCAGAATTTTTCCACCTCAACATTTATCCATGGTACAGCTTTCATTATGGCAATGCACTCTGATTATCTGTAACCCCCCATGCTGCATTTCATGCTGCTTCTGCTGCTGCTCTTTATGTCGCTTTTCAAAAGCCCCATCTAACACCTCCACTATAGCATCCACTTGTTTGCTTTGGGTCACTGCTTTTACTCCCCTCTGCCTTCTTTGCTTGGCTCACTTTATCCACTTTTTGCACAACCTTTAGAAGACCCTGACCACCACACTAGTGTAAAAAAGAAAAGCCTCCAATTCAACCCTTTAAGCGTGAGATATTAATAACTCCTGCCTCTGATTTGCCGTGCCGTGCTTTGTTTTTTCCTTGTCGGACACTAAAAAGTGAATCTGTAGAGCTGGTTGAATGTAGAGAGAATTCTTAACACTTTAATGTATGCTCAAAGTATGTCACAGTGCATCAGAAAAAGATATATTAAACCAAATTTTCTCAAATAATGGGCCATGACCCCCAAGAGCCACCCATAGGAGGGATGCATCTTGTCTGGGCAGGGGTGCAACCATTTTGGGGCTTGGGCTCCCTGGAGTTTTGATTTGGCCACCTCATATGGCAATCTAAAAGTCTGCGCTGTGATACTGAACATGTCAGAGGTGGGTCATGAAAAATATCATTATAGGCTAGGCCTGCACAATATTAGAAAAAGAAGTAATGTGCGATAACACTACTCAATATTATCAAGATGATAATTATCCCGATGAATAAAATAAATAAATGAAGTGTTAATTGTGCATTTTAGCTCTGAAGTTTGTATAATTTTCTTTCAATTTGAACCAAACACTGCTCTTTCTTCTCACTGGTTAATCTTCAAGATTTATAAACCTTGAAAGCAGATTTTCAATCATATGAAGTATGTTTTGCAAATATGTGAAATATAACACTTCAAGTAAAAAAAAAAAAAAAAGCTCACTAAGTCCATCTCATGAGCAATGTCTGACTCAGATTCATGAATGATGATTATTATATTTATTTGTATTTACTAAATGACAAGCAATGTCCTCTGTCATATCTTTGTTTAGTTTTAATTTGTGAATTTATTCTCCAGGTACACAGCAAAATCTGCATAAACAAATCGACATAATCAGAGTTAATATCAACACCTCCTTATATTTATATGGGTCCATACTACAAAGTGTTGTTTTCACTCATTTAGGAGAGTTAGTACTTTAATTCTCATCAAGTGTTGTTGTTGACTCATTTGGAGTTCAAATGTAAAACTCTCTAAAACTCAGTGTCACTTTTGATCAACACTTCAATGTAGTGTTAGGAGTGTTCTCTTTCTTTATTGTTTTCTCTGCATTAGCACTGCAAAGTGTAAACATTAGTGTAATTATTTACTGTATATTAATGTTGAAAGTTAGCAGGGATAAAGATTCCTTGTTTGGTTAGAACACACATTGAACAAACAATATAATGGAGTAAGGGTGTGATAATTGACTCTACAAGTGTCACTTACAGGTTCAGAGTTCAGTGAAAAAAAGTCCAGAGTTGAAGATCATACAGTGACACCTATGGACTTGATTAAGTGAAACATATATTTTTTACAATTTGACACCAACTCATTTTTAAACTGAGAGTAAAGGACCTCTTTCACAATAGATGTAATTTTGCCCACACCCAATTTTTTGTTTATTGTGTGGTATTTGTAGTACACCCAGAGACTCCCAAGAATATACCTTTAGAAAATCCAAAAGTCATCCAGGGCCTGTACTATGACCTATTTTATGATCATTGCCATAGGTGTGAGCCAGGGTGCACACTTTACCCCAAAACTTACTCAAACACAAAAAATAAATCATCAAATTGGGTCAAATCACCTTCACTGAAGTCTGGTGCATCTTTTGAAATCAATGTAAAGCTAAGTATTACAATTGAAAGAAGTTATTGAATTTTAACTGGAAAAAAATTAGTTTTTTTTATGATTTTTTCAACATATTCAATTCTTTGGAGATGTGTCTGACCAACTTACAGTTGCTGTACACCTAAAATACTTACAAATTATTTGGCCACATATATATTCTCAAAGTGGGAAAAAAATCATCAAATTCTGAGACCGGTAAAGTCGTTCAATTAACAGGTTGGGTTACTGTGGTAGAATCAGGATACTGTTCCATATCTTGTATATCAGGGAACCTTTAAAGATTTGTTCAGAATTCATCCTTTAAGTATGATTTCTTTTAGAATTTGAATGCTAGATTCAAAACAAACATTTCACATGAAATGTTATTCATTTTAATATTGAACAGCCACAAAGGGCCTGTATATTATGCCTTTGTGATGAGATAGTAATGAGCCATTGATACAAGTAAAAACCAATGCAGTTTTGGATTGTTGTAATCAGATTGTATATATCTACAATGACAGCAATACATAAACATTACTTCTGTCAATTTCTGTTTCTAGTACTTATATTTACATGTAATCTGTTTTATGGCGTTGTGTCTTTTTGCATAGCAACGGCTTGGACAATTTTAATTTGTAGACTGGAACTATAGTGAGGGAAAGGGGATCTGAGAAATCCATAAGATGTATGATTGGCTGGTTATTTCATAGAATGGAGTCTTTGAATTTGCTTGTGTATGGTTGGAGGGGTTTCTGATTTTGAAAATGTTTATAATATCCCAAATAATAGATTACAGATGCAACATGTGCACACATGCCAGAGGTTCTCTTTCCAGCAGGACAGAGACAATAATATGCCTTCACAGGATCATCTGATGCATTCTTGTCAAATTGAATCCAAACATTGTATTTTATTTGAGATCTGTGACGAGAATGAATCTGTTCCCTAATGAGATCAGCATCATGCTGGTAAACCCAAATCTCATAGTCACCATCATTTTTTTGATGCTCAGCAATGTAGCCAGGGGACTGTTTGATTTGGTATGTACCGCATGTTATGGTCTCAAGGTATTCCAGATCCACATGAGGGAACGAGATATCAGATGCTTCAAGCTTCTGCCATTCACTACGAGCTCTACGTGACATATTTGTTTTTTATTTTTCAAACCTTTCATGGAATCAAATGACCATGCTTACTAATCTTTCCCAAGCTACACTGTCAAGATATTTTCATACAATTGCAGATATTTTGAAAAAAACATGATGGTATATATATATATATATATATATGTATATATATATATATATATAAAATACAATGTTTGGATTCAATTTGACAAGAATGCATCAGATGATCCTGTGAAGGCATATTATTGTCTCTGTCCTGCTGGAAAGAGAACCTCTGGCATGTGTGCACATGTTGCATCTGTAATCTATTATTTGGGATATTATAAACATTTTCAAAATCAGAAACCCCTCCAACCATACACAAGCAAATTCAAAGACTCCATTCTATGAAATAACCAGCCAATCATACATCTTATGGATTTCTCAGATCCCCTTTCCCTCACTATAGTTCCAGTCTACAAATTAAAATTGTCCAAGCCGTTGCTATGCAAAAAGACACAACGCCATAAAACAGATTACATGTAAATATAAGTACTAGAAACAGAAATTGACAGAAGTAATGTTTATGTATTGCTGTCATTGTAGATATATACAATCTGATTACAACAATCCAAAACTGCATTGGTTTTTACTTGTATCAATGGCTCATTATTATCTCATCACAAAGGCATAATATACAGGCCCTTTGTGGCTGTTCAATATTAAAATGAATAACATTTCATGTGAAATGTTTGTTTTGAATCTAGCATTCAGATTCTAAAAGAAATCATACTTAAAGGATGAATTCTGAACAAATCTTTAAAGGTTCCCTGATATACAAGATATGGAACAGTATCCTGATTCTACCACAGTAACCCAACCTGTTAATTGAACAACTTTACTGGTCTCAGAATTTGATGATTTTTTTCCCACTTTGAGAATATATATGTGGCCAAATAATTTGTAAGTATTTTAGGTGTACAGCAACTGTAAGTTGGTCAGACACATCTCCAAAGAATTGAATATGTTGAAAAAATCATAAAAAAAAACTAATTTTTTTCCAGTTAAAATTCAATAACTTCTTTCAATTGTAATACATAGCTTTACATTTGATTTCAAAAGATGCACCAGACTTCAGTGAAGGTGATTTGACCCAATTTGATGATTTATTATTTGTGTTTGAGTAAGTTTTGGGGTAAAGTGTGCACCCTGGCTCACACCTATGGCAATGATCATAAAATAGGTCATAGTACAGGCCCTGGATGACTTTTGGATTTTCTAAAGGTATATTCTTGGGAGTCTCTGGGTGTACTACAAATACCACACAATAAACAAAAAATTGGGCTGTGGGCAAAATTACATGTATTGTGAAAGAGGTCCTTTTCAGAGGTTTGACTCCATCCAGAGTAGAATTGACTCTGCATTTGCTTAAATTTTGCCAACACCAACGTTTGAACTTCTCTGAAATTGCTCTGTAACAAGCCAGGCTGATTACTGAAGGGCTCAAATATGCAGTGTATACACATTGATATCCACAAAATCGATACCACACAAGAAAAAAAAAATGTGGTAAAATCCCTCTGCAGCTGGAAGCTGGTGTTCCAGTACGCAGAGTGGCAGTATTATTTGGTGTGAGGCCTGGAACCGTTTCCAAACTAAGGACCAAGCTCTGTGAGACTGGTGAAGTCAAAGATAAGATTTAAGTTGATACCTGATGGGACGTTTAACACAAACTGAGTTAAACTACCGGAGCATAAAAAAACATATTCATAGGCCTATGAGCTGCAAAATTTTACTTAGATGTACCATATGTATTTAAGTTGTTGTAAAAATGAGCGTCTATGTGACAATCGACCAACCAATCAATCAATAAGTCTATAGATAATACAATAAATTATAATCATTGTGCTTGTAGTGGGGAGAAGAAAAAAAAATCCACGTAAGGCGTCTGAGGCCACATTGATGTTTTTGGTGGTGATGCTGACCTGGGGGAGTGGAGCAGCAGAGTGAGGGGGAGATGTGACTTGTCACTGCAGAGCAGGTGATGGCCATTAAAAACCCTGACACCTCTGCCTGTCAGCTCCCTCTCCTCTCCCTCTCTGGACGTGCTGATGGGTTTGTTGATGGCTTTGCAGAGAGCCTTCCAGACGAGCAGACATTCAAATAGACAGCTGCCACAGGTTTTCTACATGGATTTACACTCATTAGTCAGGAAGAGCTCTGGCTTAATTGGAGTTCCCGACATTGCCTGTCGCAGTGACACTAGAGTCACCTGCTCTCTCTCTACTCGCTCCCTCTTGCTAGCCTCTGTTTGTTTGGACCATTTTTCTGAATGTCTTAATGTGCTATAATGTTCACTCCTAACAATATAAGTTTGGTAACGCTTTATCTTAAGGTCACCACATTCACAGCTATGCAGCTGCTTATTAGCATGCTAATTAGTAGCTAACAAGCTGTTTATTAGCCAATATTGAGATCTTATTACTACCCAATCCTGCATGATCATAACAAACAGTTAGTGGGTTATTAACTGAGAGATTCCCTTATTAAATACATAATTACAGCAAAATGGTAATTAGTTTAGAAGTTATTGTGTATGAATCATGATGTTCAGTAGCTTAGCTCCATCAGGCCTTTTTAAGATCTTAGCACCACAAGAGTATTCTCTCTTAATCACTCTTAGCTCGTGTGATCTATTCTTATGACACCAATGACAAACTTTTGGTCTTAGTTAAGTGTAAATTACTCATAGTAAAGTATTTGTTATTCAGAATATGTTTCCTAAACTAAAGTGAGGTCATATTCATACCTAATTTGCTTAAATTTTTCACTTAATAATAAGTATTTATTCCCTAAGTTTAAATGAGGTCTTATCTCTGGAGTGGGTGATAATTTTATATTTAAAATGTACCGACTTTCAAATTTGTTTCCACTGTGATATCATACAACCTAAGCAAAGTAAACTTTATTTGCTGTTGTTTGATCTATTTCTACAAAATCCGTTCCACAAAACTGCAAAAATGTGCTATTTAGAAATCATTAAGAGGGAAAAGAAGGCAACTGGAAAGAGGTAAAAGAAATATGAAAAGTCTCCAACTGATAGTGAATTAAGTAAAAACAGGACCCCACTTTAGTTTAGGAAACATGTTTGCAGTATCAAATACTGTCTTATCAGTTATTTACACAAAAGATCAGGAGTTTGTAACTGGTTTCATGAGAATAGCTCGTAATCACTAAGAATAATTTAGGGAATACAACTCTTCTTTTGACACTATGGCCTTGTAAAGTCCTTATGAAGCAAAGCTAACTAATCTTAACAGTCCTAATAGGCCTTCAGTATTGGCCAATATGCAGATAGTAAACTACTAATCAGCATGATAATAAACAGCTAATAAGTTACTAATTAGCATGTTAATAAACAGCTAGTAAGTGGAGATATACCTCAAAACAAAGTGCTAAAAATTATTCTAGTAATCTGCTTAAGATCACTTCAGGTCAGTGGTGTCAGTGGCAGAATCCACTACTTTCAGCCAGAGGGTGCAGGGTTTCGATCTCCTGCTTCAGCAATCAAATGCTGACGTGTCCTTGGACAAGACATTAACCCCCCACCACCTCCCCCCGCTGCATCATTGACATTTTGACTATAAACGGAGTAAGTGAATACAGAAAAGAAACTTACATTGCTCCATCATTAGAGAGTGAATGTGGACAGGATGATCCTATGACGTAAAACCTTTGAGAAGATATCAGAAAAATGCTATACAAGCTTAAATCTATTCATGATTTACGGTTCACTGTGAGTGCATAATCTGAAAGTAAATAACTGCATGATAATCAGGTTTTGTAAAATATTACGTCATAAAAAGGATATCATGGAGCAAAGCATTACTTTGTACGAGCCATCTGGTGGTGTGCAAATCAAAGACAAAAAATGAAGCATCTCCAACCTTTCATGACAACAACCTGTCAATGTTTCTGCCTCACAAAACAGGATTTAAAGGGTCCAGACAGACAGAGAAATCTTTTGTCTCAGGAAGTTCATTCACATATAGATACCGTTGTACATAGAAAGAAAAGTGGGATGTCAGCTTAACACACTTGTTGCAAGGTCATCAAGCTCTATACTTCATGAATTCAGATTTAGTATCACTTTGATTAAGTGATACATTGTCAGTAACACACAAGCTAAGCTGCCATAGCAGACTCACAGTGTGAGCGCCACGTCTCAAAAAAGTGTTATGCACTTGTAACTCCATATCTCAGCCAAAACAAACAGGATATTGTGAAACAGAAAGTCTTATCTACCTTATTTTAGCAGAAAGAAGGTCTATTAGAGCGATTACATCACAGACAAAATAAAGATGGTACAACAACAGTTTGTGAATTTCAAAATAAAAGTCATGTTTGGCATTTCTGTAGAGAAACTTGTATTGCTCAGTGCTTTAAACTGTACTTTTCCAGGACAAGCTTCAGTGTTGGGCAGCTACCAAGTTACTTGTAAAGCATTGTGATAAAATTTTATTTTTGAACAACTAGTGAGGATAAGGGTTACAACTGGGGTAAAAAGGAATTTTAAAAGTGGTCCTCATCAGAGTAATACTTACTTATTGCCATGGATGGGCAGCAATAAAATATTTACTTGGAGGCACTGTGAAGAGCTAGAAAGTTTAACACAGGTTACAGCACAGAGGACTAGAGTGAGCTGCGCTGATGAAAACTGAATATATGACATTTTATTTAGTACATTAGTACATCTGTTAGCATGTTTGCTTTAGTGAAGCAATCAATAAGCGATTGGTGGTGATCCTACTGTGGATGCAGGTCCAGGATGTTTTTAAATGATTTGTTCATAGTTAAGGGCAGTTTTACATTTTTCCTCATGACTCAGTAAGTTCTCACCAGGTTTGGGTGACATTTTCAAGGAATGTTGGTCATGGCACAAAGAGAAATGCTTAGATTTTGATGGGGATCTAAATTTGGATGTGGATCCAGAACTTGTTCAGGTATTTGGTAACGGAGCAGTTTTCTAGGTTTTTGAAAATAACTCTCTGGACAATGTGCATTGACAGAGGTTGCTCCTTTCTTGGAGCATAATAATCGATTTCCTTTTTTTAAATTTTATTTTAATTTCTTAAGTAAAGATGTATAAAACATTATTGTTTCTCTTAAACTGTCTATATCTACACCTACAGTATATATATATATATATATATATATATAGATAGATAGATAGATAGATAGATAGATAGATAGATAGATAGATAGATATGTAAAATCCGGTTACCATGTAAAATACATCTAAAATTCCACTCCAAATTGACTGGTGGACAAATCAACATTACACTGTTTCCTTGGATTTTTTTTTAGTGTTCCTGTTCCTTTTTTAACCAAACTACTCACATCTTTACATTGACAGTTGTTACTTTTTTTATCATAACAGAAGACCCAGAGAATATTCCTCTTCTCCACTGAATCAGCTATATTTTACATCATCCAGCCTCTGTTTATTTATGTTCTAAATTCTGGAGTCTAAAGTCAGACTCTGTAGATAAAACATGAAGGTATAACCATGCAGAACATTGGGGGAAAGAGCAGGTCTACATCACATTTGTTCACCTTGCATCACCTCATTGCTTTGTGTAGTTCTGGCCTCTTTTACATGAACCCACACTGTGTCCAGAGCGTACAGGGTCACTGGAGCAGGTAAATGAAAGTCCCATTTAGCAGTTTTTATAGACAGGGTTTGTCGTTAACCTTCAAACGTAATGGCACGGTCGCTCTTGTAATGGAACCTACTCACAGCACAGGGAGCAACAAAACCACCCATAGGTGTTAGATGCCATATAAAACATGAGTCTGACCACTGAGGTGGAACACATGCCTCTGTGAGGAGCTCAGGTGAGAGAGTAGCTGTTGGGTGTCATCTGTCTTATAACACATGAATACACAAGCCATCCCATTGGTCCAATCCATGTAACCTTGCCTACAGGCTACAGCTACAGCATATTCATCACTGTGAGTGTGTGTTTGTGTGTTCGAGGAGGGAGTGCTGGATTCTCTGTTCAGGACCAGTTTGGACATTTTCTGTGAATGTTTTCCACTTGAAAAATCAGCTTCAGCTCTAATTGTGCTTATGATGGAGCTAATAAACCAAAAGTTGCTTTTTATGATCATTTAGTAATGTGCCTAATGTGGCAATTATCTAGAATTTGCAGCCTCCCTTCCTTGGTCATTTATTCAGAAAAAAACAGAGGCATGGCTCCTTGGTGAAAATGAACTGGTGGAACTTTTTGGTCCGTCAGAATACTTTTCTGCTTAAAAGATGTTTTTATAGTGTGACTTTTGAAGACTAGCCTACATTCGACTGCAATTTGATGAAAACTTTTTAAAACAAACCTTTATGCTATTTTTCTTAACAAAGACTAGAAAAGCACTCAGAGAGCGCAGACCTCCGTCAAGGTGATCCGGATCAGTCCCAAAATTTAATCAGTTCTTCCATATCCCATTTCCAACAATTCCTGAAAATTGCATCCAAATCCGTTCAGAACTTTTCAAGTTATTTTGAACACAAACAGACAAACAGACAGACAGACAGATAAACGCCGGCAAAAACATAACCTCCTTGGAAAGAGAATATGTTTTTTTTGCTTTAACCTGTAACAGCCATGGTATAAGTGTCTCACTGTTGAATATGCAACAAATAATAGTTCATTATACTGAAATATTTACACTGTAGTTACAAATTAGTTTAATTATCGGCCTGCCCCGCATCATGTTAAAAAAAATCCATTTGACAAATGTTATGATGACCCCTGCCCTCGATTTCCAGTCAGAGTCCTGCAACGGGCAGGTACCTTCAAAGTCCATGCAGTTGGAGGTGAAAAGTCAAAAAAAAGATCATTACCTCTTTTCTGCTCGTCTATTTCTGAGCCAGAAAACTCAAAAAGTTATCAGCCAATTTAGCTACAATTTTCTCGGAATGTTGTCATTGCACAGGAGAGGAGTCAAATAGATTTTGGTAGTCATCCAAATCTGAATACAGGAGTATCTTTGTAAGACTGGATCAGTGGTACATGCATATTCAGCTGGGCCGCCGCTGGCCATCAATGCCTTGGCGGAGGTTTGTGCCCTTTGAGCATTATTTGCATCCAAAAATAAACACAAGCAGAGACCAGATGAGAGAGGGAGGGGGAGCAGAATGAGAAAAGGAGATCAGAAATTTAAATGGTTAGCAAAATTCAAAACATCTAAGCACCATACTTCTGTATTTGAAGCTCCAGTGCTGCTTATGCTGCTATTTTATCACCTGTGCTCAGCAGTTTAAATACAAACATACAAGGGAATGTATGTCAGCTTTTTGGAGCAATTCCAATTACTCAAAAAATTAATAATTTACAGTTATTTATGAAGAAAATTCTAAGTGACTCAGAGACTTAGTTAAATTTCATCCTTGGTGGGCTGCTTCCATGATGTGTGACCCTCAGTTACGGGCTCAAAGATTCAATGCAGCATAAAAGATGAGAAAGAAAGAGTGAGCTGTCAAAACTTAAAGCATCATCTTTACTTGAGTTTGTGTGGAAGATGCAAAGAACATTGTCACTAATTATTACTTTTGTAAGGCTGTTGTTAATAATTTTTTGAAGAGGGAAAAGTATAAGGTAACTTAATTGTGCAGGTATTTGGAAATTTTGTTACTAAGTAATCATACCCCTAATCCAGCTAAGCTGGGAGTGTATGTTTGGGTTAATCACAAATAAAGACTGAATACAATGAATTTTAAATCATTTCTACCTTCAATTGAACATGCTAAAAAGACAAGATGTATCATGTTCAAACAAGTAAACTTCATTGTGTTTCTCCAAATATCCACTGATTTTGAATTTGATGACAGCAACACATACCAAAAAAGCTGGGACAGAGGCAACAAAAGACTGGGTAAGTTTAGTAATGCTCGAAAACACCTGTTGTTCACAAACACGGATAGGGCAAGGTTCACCACCACCACAAAGGAATTTGGAGATTTCATCATCAAGGAATCCCTTAATGTAAGGCAAAAAAACAACATTGAATGCTCATGACCTTTGATCACTCAGGCGGCATTGCATTTAGAAAACATCATTCTGCAAAGTATATCACAACTTGGGCTCAGGACCACTACACAAAACCATTGTCAGTTAACAAAGTTTCATCTACAAGTGCAAGTTAAAACTCTATCGAGTAAAGCAAATGCCAAAAATTAACAACACCCAGAAACGCCACTGGCTTCTCTGAGCCCAGGCTCAGTTTTTTTTTTTTAAATCATGGACATTGTGTCCTTTGGACTGAAGAGGAAAAGGACAAGCTAGATTGTTATCAAAGCCAGCATCTGTGATCATATGATGGTGTGTTAGTGCCCATGGCATGGCTAACTTGCACATCTGTGAAGGCACCATTAATGCTAAAAGGTACACACAAGTTTTGGAGCATCATATGCTGCCATCCAAGCAACATTTTTTTCAGGGGCGTCCATATTTATTTCAGCAAGACAATGCCAGTTCTACACATAACAGTGTGGTTTGCAGTAAAAGAGAGTTGGTACTAGACTGACCTGCCTGCAGTCCAGACCTGTATCCCATTCAAAATGTGTGGCACATTATGAAGTGCAAAATACGAAAACAGAGACCATGGACTGTTGAGCAACTGAAGTCATACATCAAGCAAGAGTGGGAGAGAGTTCAAAGATTCAACAATTAATGTCCTCAGTTCACCAATGCTTATTGACTGTTGTCATAGGAAAGTATAACATAAGTGATTATTTACAAAGAATACTAAAGATTATCAATTTTAACATTAAATATCTTGTTTTTGTGGTGTATGTATTTAAATGTGGGTCGAAAGGGATTTGCAAATCATAAATGTAAATTAATAGTAAATGTTGTGTGACTTACTCAACACTGCTGATCCCTGCATATCTCTGCCACAGTTTGTCATACTTCAATATTTACAAGGTATTCATCTGATATCAAAAATTTTCATTAAGGATTGACACTAAAAAAACTAAAAAAAACATCTTCCTTTACTCTGCTTCTGACTGTCTTTAGAGTGCATGTACGTGCAGATTAGTCACTGCTCTCTGTGACATATGACTTTGGAGACCAATTAGATGTTAGTTAGTGGCACATTACTGCGCCAGCATGAGCAGCTTTTACCAAACTGGCGTCAGAACAACAGACAGAAGGTACCATTTTATGTGAAGATGTAGAGTTTAGATGTAGCCAACATGAGGGACTCAGCCCACATTTCCTAATCCTTAGATTCTGTGACTTTTCCACAGTCAGCAGAAGAATTTGCATTGACAGTTAAACAGACTTGATGGAGCAGGTGGAGATTTCACTGTTGGCCTGTTTTGTATTCTCTTTTTCTTCAGCCAAGAAGCAGTCAATTGTATCCAGAGATCAATGATATTCAACAGGTGTCTGATGAGTTCGCCAACAATGTGCTGTCAAGTCTCCATGTCAGAATGAGATTAGTCTTCCTGTGCCTTCATCACTTGGCAGCCTTCAACAAAAGGAGGAAATGTCTTCAACAACTTAGGCAGAGCTGACACTGGTGCTCCTTCAAACTCTTCTCTCCTTAGACGGTGTTTCAGAGCCCATACAAAACCTACACAACAAAAGTTTTAATTGAAAGATGTGTGATTTCTAACATACTACTTGACATCTGAGTTTTGGAGAAGGCCCAGGCTTACAGACTTGCTTGAGGAAGAAGGAATAAAAGTTTACTGTAAGATTCTGATTCATCTCTCTGATTTGAAACTTTCTAGAATGAAGAAAGTGTTTGGCAACTTTCTGCATGTTTGAAAGGTCGATGACCGAAAAGTCAAAAGACAAAGTGTTGATTCTTAAAACGTTTTCTTTCCAAACAACATATTTTTAAAGCTTATTTGTTTCATATTCTTAATGTGAACAGTATATTATCCAAAACATTTCTCAATTTTGAAACTAAAATATTGAAGTATGAATACATGCCTTTTAATTTACGATCTTAGGTGGTTTTCACACCTACGGGTCTGATTCAGCTGAAAGAAATGCAACTAATTTGCATATTTCCTTCAGATCTTTTCATGTTCACAATGCAGTATTTTGGAGTGCACCCAGTCCAGGCTGAAGGGCAAGATTTGGCCTTACGTCATTGTGTCACAGCCAGCGTTCCTTTGGGTACAAGTCATGCTATGCATTGTGGGAAGAAAGCCAGCAGGTTAAACTTCTCATTTACCTATTATGTAATAATGACAGTAGTGGAGATTAAATGTTCTATGTAAGATTATACAGATGTGCATATTTATCAGTGTACAAGACACTTTGCGATATAGGTGTAAACAAACTCAAAGAGTGGCTTTTAACACTCACCTGTGGACCATAGGGGAGAGCAGGTAGCATGGGAACTTATTAAACATAAGACCTGTAGAGGTGTCTGCAGAGAAACTGTCAGCATTGAGGAAAAGTGAGCAGCTTTGAAAAGGACAAATTGTCGAGCTAGACTTATTCTGTGAACTTAAATGGATGTCGTTGAGTCCTGTGATCTCTGCTGTAGAGACGGTGAGTGACGTTAACCTGTTGATATTTTTATGTTTGTTGTGCCTTTGCAAACAAAGTGACTCTGTGGGATCCAAGCCATTATGATTAAGTGGTACTTTGTTATCATGCTGGTTGCCTGGTGGCTATGATGAAATTTATTATTACTGCTGCTGCTAATACTCCAACAGCAGTGTGATGAGCTAACTCGTCAACCAGTTAGTGTTGGTTCCTGTGTGGATTGTGTTCTCACTGCAAACAGACCAACTCAACTGGCTGATTGGAAACAAGCTGAGACCACCTTTTTCAGGAAAGCTTGGTGTGGTTGTTTGTGCAGAAACAGGGATCGATTGCTGTGTTCACATTCAAATGAACCGTGCCACGTGCCTTGAATTGGAGCAACTCTCCCAAAGATTTTAGTGTGAAAATGACCTCAGTTAAATTAGTGATTGGCACAAGTTGCTTGTTGCAAGTTCAAGTCAAATCTAAAGTCTCTGTGAGCAAGTCCAAGCCTTTAATGAGATAAGTCTGACAAGTCTCTATCTTAGGTTAATTACTGAAAAATGAGTGATGCTAATATATAAAATAATGCTAGGTCAGGGAAGCAGGAAATACTGCCAGTATTATTATTTAGAATGTACTCATGCTGAGAGTTTGAGTATGTTAGTATTTATTTATAAGGGATTCTAACTAATTATTGTAGATTACATTAAGTAACAAACACAGTAACACTAATCCATTAAGCTTTGTTTAATCAGTGTTACATGATCAAGTGTAAACTTTTCCTCCTTTAATCACATCTGAATTGTTTTAATGATTTTAATATGAATATCTTTTAGATAGTTCTTTGTTCACAATGCTACCATTAATCATTTTGAGATGGTAGGGGGTAATTCTAACACTTAATTACACTTACTGCGTCCAACCTCAGCAGCAATGGCGCGCTGCGAGAGGCCTTGCTTATGCAGCTCAGCAATCCAGCTGCGTTCAAAGAGGGAGAGCTTTTTTTCTTTTAACATCAGGAGGTCGTGACAGTGTGAATACCTAACAGAAAATGCCATTGAATCCACATTTTTGCAAACATTTCGGCTTTTAAAGGCTGTGGTCTTAAACTCTTGATCAGCTGATGAACAGCCTATTTCACTTTCATTGTTGTTTGCAATAAATTGCTTACTCAGATTTTTTTTTTGTCTCCCTCCCATTTCTTCTTTTTGGAATTTGAAGCTCTACTTAGAACCTTCTTAAGATCCAACAGTGTGAAATGTAAATTCTTGCAATTTTTTAACTGGTTTTAAAATTTTGATTAGGAGTGTATGTGCTGCTGCAGGCTTTATTGTTGACGATAAGGAGTTTGGCTCCTCATGTACCAGATACGGAGGACTGTGCTTGATGTGAGGGTAAGACATATCATTAAAAGCTTGTTTTAGTTGGCCTGAGGCACAAAACATGATGATTGAGTCTCAAGTCCAGGTTGAGTCCATGTTGAGTCTGAAGTCCCCCCCCAAGTGGTCTGTGATGAGTGTGATTGGCAAAACGATCGTTCAATCACCAGCTGCAGTTGTTTTTGAAGGTTCTGCCCTCTGTAAACATTTTCTATGGGCTCTTCACAGATGGACTGGTGAAATATTTCTGTGGCGGATATATGGAACTGTCTATCTGGCATGTCAGGTTAGCAAGCCAGCACCCACAGCCCTAACCATTATTTGCATTCATCATCGTGTCAAATTCTCTCCCGCACAGTTTTACATATTTGACCTTAAAAAGTAAAGTGCTTCATCAGTTTATGGCTGCAAATGTAATTCAGTTCTTTAAACAATCCCTCAGGCTCAGAAGTTGTTAATTTCCAGACACCAGCTAGATGAGCAAATCAGTAAATTTTAAGTTTTTTCTTTGCAACTGGGGAAATAGAATTGATAAAGTTAAACTTGCAAAATTTATCTAATCTAAGACAACTTCCTTACTCTGAATTGATGCATCTAAAACGTTCATGCCTGTATCATTCCCAGTGCAGCTCTCAGGCCAACAGTTCTGGCAGGGAACAGAAGTCTTACGCTAGCAGCAGCTAACATAGCCTGAAGCTGCTAGCCCAAAGAGGAAGGAGAGGCTGCAGAGGGCTTGTAAACTCAGTACTTTATTCTCCAAACCCAAAGACTTTTTCATTTTCAAACTTGCTCTTCCTGACTTGTGAGGATAAACCATGACCGTTGGTTGTCAGAGTTCACACAGCTCCCACTGGAGACACAGAAAACTTTAGTCTGTTAAGTTGTATTAGAAGCTCTGATGAACATTGTGGGAATTTAATGTGTTAAACTGATGAAATTATATTCAATGCTGGAGCTGTGGTCCACACAACAAACATTTGATATGTTACGATATGTTTTAGGAGTACTGATTATGCTTGCCTATATTTATATGAACAGATACTTCCCCATATGGTTGCTGATCTTATGCATATAAATCCAACCGTCATTAATCTCTAATGCTTCTCCCTTTCTGGGGAATGGAGCCTATCCCAGATGACATAGGGCAAGAGGCTGGGTAAATCTTGGATTGTTCACCAGCTGATCACAGGGCCAACATGTAGAGACAGACAACCATTCACCCAAACACTCACACCTAAGAGCACTGACGAGTTATCATTGAACCAAACAAGCATGTTTTTGGACCATGTGAGGAAACCAAAATACCAGCAAAAAATCACACATGCACTGGAAGAACATGCAAACTTCACACAAAAATGCCCCAGTCTAACTTGACAGTCCCACCAGCAACATTCTTACAGTGAGGTGGGGGTTTGACCAGTTATTAGCCTGGCCATGGCCAATATTTAGTCTTTTGCACAGTTTTGGACAGTTGACTTTTACTTTTGCCCTCAGCCAATAGTATTAATTAATATTGAATGTGTTGGTTTGGCTATAATCTGCTGCTCAGGTCACATCTCCCTGTATGTCCATGGCCATGTGTTTTAGTCTGCCTCTTAACCTCTGTCCCATCTGCAATAGTACCTGACTGTCTAAATGTCACAGGAGTCACAACCATTCAACACTAAAGCTAACTCGAGTTAACTGGCTGTCACACGTCACACAACTTGAGGTCAATCAACACCATAGCCTTGGTGCTGAGAGGAGAGGCGAGTGTCACTACAAAGTCTAAGACAATAAAGGCATCCACACTGAAGCTGGAGAATCGCCACCATCCTGGGAGCTGTTTTAGCAATGAGAGACCTGTCCAGTTTTACACTTTAACCATGGAAAATGCCAGAAAAACAACCTCTGTCGCAGTCATCATGTTATGTTGAGTGTACTGAATTAGTATCAAAGGTGTTTAAAATACAAGGGGCTGAACTGATTGCCAGCCAGTAGCAGGACCACATGGAGGGAAAGACAACCATTCTCACTAAAACTTACAACTATGGGTAGTTTAGAGTCACCAAAGCATATTTTCTTCTGGAAGCTGGAGAGTCACAGGAAATCCACACATGCACAGGGAGAACATGCAAAATCCACTCAGAAAGACCCTGACTGACAGGGATTGAACCGGCAACCTTCTCACTGTGAGGCACAAGCGATACCTGCTGCACTACCATGTCGCCCTTTTTTTATATAAAAACAAAAATATTATAAAAATACAGCAGATGTCCTAAGTTTCCTCACTCTCACAGAGCCCCATCCCACCCACATAGAAAATTTTACAAAATTGCTCAACATGTCAGAATATGATTTAAACATGGGTTTAAAAGATATTGAGACAAACACAGCAAGTGCACCAATCTCCAAACTTATACACAATTTCCTGACTTTTTAACAATAAATATGCAGAAATCATGCAATGTGTGATTTTCCCTGTCCTTTGTGATATTTTCCACTGAGTATTGAATGTCAGAGCGCTGCCCCTGGCTTCAATACCCTCATTTGCATTCTTGGTCTTGGCTCCGTGCATTGCTGATTGAACAGGACCGAAAATCCTACTTAAAGGTCAACATCTGGTGAAAAATGGTCAAAATTACTCATCATGTATCATCAAATCAAAATGCAATGGTTCTAACAAATTTTATTTTCTTAGGCAAAACAACACAATGTCCATTTTTAACTTTTTTTCTATTCTTGGCAGTTGTTTACGGAGCATGATATGATGCTACCAAGTAGCCCTGGGCTTGTCAGCTGCGTCTGATAATCTGACGGATAATGTTGCCTGTTTTCACTCACATAATGTTTCCCTCCCACCCTGTGCCCTCTCCTTCTGACAGAAAGAAAAACAGTTTGGAGGGATGTTGAACAGGTCCCTGACGTCTTTATCTTACCACTAATTCACTGCGCCCTTCACCTTCTACATCTTTTCTTCCTGCAGGCTGCTTGTTATTCCATGCGTGTGGTTCTCTCTACATCTGTTTCTGTCTCTCTTTTTCAGAGGCCTGCTCTGACCCCAACACCCTCCATTCTCAATCTGTCCCTCTTGTCTTTGCTTTTCTGGTCCCAAGGTCTGATTTCTGAACCAAAGAGAAAGCCATAATGAAGCCATTACCATCTAAATGAGCAGCATTTTTAATAATATAACATCTGATGCCTTCAAATAGAAATCCTCCATTTTTGCTAGCAAAAACAAAAAATAAAAACAATGAGAAACTTGAATGAAGGCATAATTTGAATTTGACGAAAGTTTGAACCATGGAAGCCCTGGAGAATTAAAATAGAAAAAAGACGTAAGTGCAGATCATTTTAAAGTGATCTAAAATGTACAAACTCCAGTTCCAAAGGAGTTGATATAAAAATAGTAGGCCTGGATAGAAGCATGCGTTATCTAAAATCAGTCTGTGCCTTTAAGTATTAGCCCTCACAAATGTGCCAGTTCACCCACCACATATTTGATGCAGGCTTTTTGACTTTGCATTGACAGCAATCTGGATGGTTCTTTCTTCTTAAACTCAAAGGATTTAGTGACCATCAAACTCCAGCGCTCTTTTTCACCTTAGGTTAGTCGACCTGAGATGAGTTTGGCCCAGAGAAGATGATAGTTATTCTGAAAATTGTTGACACATAACTTTTTCCACTTGTGGAATCAGCTCAACTCTGCCTTGGATGCTACCTGTTCTGTTTCCACAACAGAATAGACGGTATCATTACCTGTCTAAGCTCTGCAGGACCATCATAGTGTGACTGTGCGAATTTACGGTGGTATCCTCACAAAAACGGAGGAGGAAACAGAGGGGATAGAGCTGCCAGTTCTTTTGTGGCTTCTTGTCAAAGTTAGTTCCAAAGACAGCTACAGAGGACTGCAGTAGACACTTTGGGAAACTGTGCCAATATTCTGACCTGTCAGAGGTCAGCGCTGCCTCCACGTCACGTTTAGTCTCAGCTCAGCTCACTTGGAACCCTGCTGGACCAGGCACTTGGTACGATCCCCCATGGAAAACTGAAACAACCAGTGAAGTCCTGTCAAGTCAAGTCGTGCAGATACCATAGTGGAAAAGCCCCATTAGGTTGCTCTTGCGTCACAGCAAGAAGGTTGCTGATCAGACTCCCTAGTTGGGCTGGGCCTTTCAGTCTGCACATGTCTTCTCCTGGTACTCTGATTTTTCTCCCACAAGCCATAAACATGCTTGTCAGGTCAATCTGTGACTCTACATTTCCCTCTGGAGTGTGTGTTTTGATGGCTGTCTGTCTCTATATGTCGACCGTGTAATTTGCTTGGGACCAGTCCGGGTTGTTCCCTACCTCTTAAGCAAGGACAGGTGGGATAGGCTCCAGCTCCCCCTCAACCCCCTCAGAGTCCCTCTATATTCACCAAGGGTTTATGTTTTGTCAGCATTTGTCCATTTGTTTACTTGTTTCTTAGACTGTTAACAGCAGAAATCTAAAAGTTATGAATGGATCTGGTTGATTTTTAGGGGAATGTTGGTCATGGCACATGAAGAAGTGATTGCATTCTGATGGTGATCTGAATCCAGATGTGGATCCAGAATTTCTTTTACAGACTCAGCAAGAGAGGGCAGTTTTCCAATTTTTTGCTAGTAACTCAAAAAGTTCACTTCAAATTTTCATGACATTTTCAGATAATGTTGGTCATGGCACAAGGGAGAATTGATCAGATATTGATGGTGATCCAATTCCAGAGTGGATCCAGGATCTTTTTCAAGGATTTCTTAAAAGTGTAAGATACAACATTTTTCCACATTTTTGATAATAACTGTTCAACAATGTTGGAAATGGCTCGGAGGAGGTCTGTGCTCTTTGAGCACTTCTAGTTAGTCAATGCAATAATGTGCCTAGTGCACTGAACGATGCCCTTTTGAAACGGTTGGGTCTTAAGGATCAAAGGTCATGAGCATTTAATGTTGGTTTTCAGGCCTTGAAATTCTCTGAATCTTGTGATTTTATGTACCATAAATGGTAAAATCTCCTAAATCCTTGCATTTTCAAAATGGTTGGCATTGTTGTGAGAGTGTTAAACTATTTGCCCATGCTGTCTTCCACAAAGTCTGTGATTGGCTGGTGACCAGTCCAAGGTATGCCCAATGTCAGCTGGTATATAGGCTCCAGCTCCCCGTGACCTGAAAAGGGACAAAGCAGCTTAAAAGATGCATGGACTTCCACAAAGTGTAGAACCTTGTACCATTGCTGAATGCAAACAAATGACAAGAATGAAATGACCCAGCTGAAATTTGGACCAAAAAATCAAATCAACAACGTAAATAAGTAAGCAGGTGCAGACACTTTGATTAGTTTGATTCATGTTGTGCTCAGGTCACATTCACATCCACTTTGCTTTGGCAAGGGAATTTGCATAAAAAAAACAGCTAAATATCTACCAACACGCACAAAACCTCTATGTGACACTTTCAGAAAGTGGCCTTCACGCTATAAAATAGAGCTCAATAAACAGTGAATCAAAAATTCCAGAGAACGGAGTTTACAACAAGACTTAATGTTTTTTCTACTCAGCAACATTCATGGCATTTTCACTTGTTGTATTTTGTGCCTCAAAGAAATACCATTTTCACTTAATGCCTCCTCTCAGATGCACTCAGTGTTGAACAGCTTGCACACCTTGGAGGAACACACCTTGGATGCAGCCCTGGAGAATCTCATCTGGACCTCTTGGCTGACCACTGAGGCATATACTGTATATAAGAACGTCCTTGCTTGGATCCCCACAGCAGTCGTTAGAAGGCAAGGGGAACTTTCCTTACTTTTCTGCCTTCGTGGTCTCCCACTTCAGCTCTATTACCTCAAACCCCCTGCATTCCTTCACAGCAGACGGCTAATGTATGCCTCAGATTGTAGTTTATCTACAGTGAAAGGCTTGAGAGTACAGCAGGAGCACTCACTAAACCTCACCAATTCCTATAAAGATGTCTGCACAGGACACACAGCTGGTGCAGCATCAAAACAAATGCTCACCAATGCAGAAAACACGGTTTGGATCCAGGCGTCCATACCTCCAGCTCTGTATTTAATAATGAGTGAACGAGCACCAAAATTACTCTTTTTGCTTCCATAAACACCAACTCATATGTTCCATTGCACCCACCTACACAAATAAGTTTATCTGGAGCTTTGCAATGGACAGACAAAAAAAGGTACAAGTCAAGTTCATGGGGTTATGAAACATGTTAAAATCACGGCTGTGATTTTAACATGTTTACAGCTGACAGAGTGTTGGCACAAAGACAGAGACACAGCAGATAGAAAAAAAGTTTGATCCAGTAAAATACATTTATGACTTCATGGTTATAGCGATTTTCACACATGATCATGGTCTCTGGATCCAGAGATTACCTCATCTACTGATACAACATGAAGTTTACATTTACTGTTCAAAGTGATTTCAATAACCACCAGATAGATCTTAATGTAATCTGAATCAAGGCTTTATTAATTGTAAAAACTGATTGCAGCAACTTTGTTATTCCTTACTTTTTTGCTAGCCACATTGTTTTGTTAAAATGTCAAGGAAGGCTTTCAGTAGTGTGCTAAAGCAGAGACCCAAAACCACTGAGTCAAGGACTGGTGCCAGGCTGTGACCATAGAGTCACGGTGAAACAAAATAATTAATTAAATTACCTTTGATCAAATAACAGAGATCGGAGGGTGATTTATTGTGAAAAGACCCGAATCCTTGTATATCCATCTGTTTAGCTTGACTGCGCAGACTATACACACAGGCTCTCTGACTCTGTCACCGCTCTGATGGACGAAAAAGTACAACTTGAGATGAACTTATGGTTAAACCTTGTGCTTATGCACTTCTCCACCTGTGCTCTGGATGTAGTTGTAAAAGTTTTTGATGCTGCATGATGTGTGTAAAGTCCCTTTTTTGGGGTCCATGAAGACCTTCTTTAACATTTTGGTTCTGTTCTCAGAGCACCGACCTCCATCTGTGAAGGGGTTGAAGTGCAAGAGACTAATACCTGACTTTGCATCATGAAATATAGCTAGCTTTTTTCTTTAAAAAAAGAGTAAAAACTAATTGATTGTATCTCCATCCAACCCGGTGACAAATGTTTGACTGCTTTGTTCCAGTCTGCCCCCTACAACAAATTTCAAGATTTTAGAATTTACTTCACTCCTCTTTTGTCAAGATTCAGAGCATGAGCCTTAAAGGATAAGTTCGTTTTTTTGACACCTGGACCTTATTTTTAGGATTAAATACGCTCGTAGACTCACCCAGACAATTTTGGCGGAGCTCGGAGCCGTTTTCGAGCAATTTAGATCTATCCAACGGCATTTTTTCTCATGCCATAGTAGCAGACGGGGCCAGAAATCGAAGCCCCTAAATCAGACATTATCTGCTGCAAAACTCGCTCATTTCAGCTACATTTTATAAATGAATGGCCAGTGTTATCACCATGTCAGCTCAACTTTGTTGTTATGGTCATCCGGGGCTTTACGAGGATGGGTAACTTTTGGTGACGTCATAGACAAGAACATGAGTAGAGCCGCTGTTGTTGCTTGGCTACACGGCTACACGGCTATTTTTGTGCAACATGGCAGAATATTTATCCGACGTAGAAGTGTCTGACGACGACTTTGAGTATAATGGATGCCCGTATCGTTTTGAGCTAGAATATACTGATGAGGAGCTATTTGAAAGGAGGATGCAGAGGGAAAGAGCCGAACAGCTGGCCAGAGAACAAGCAACCACTGCACGTCCATGAATGGGGGCTAACTGGTGGTGTTGTTATGGACATTGCACGGCAAACACAACAGAGGAGTGCCTTTGCTGCTCAGAGTGGGATTTGAGACCAGAGGAAACACATATTGATGCCCCCCAAAATACGATTTCAGGCCCCGTCTGCTACTTTGGCATGAGAAAAAACGCCGTTGGATAGATCTAAATTGCTCGAAAACGGCTCCGAGCTCCGCCAAAATTGTCTGGGTGAGTCTACAAGCGTATTTAATCCTAAAAATAAGGTCCAGGTGTCAAAAAAACAAACTTATCCTTTAAATGTTGCAGCTATTCATGACAATATAGCAAACAGTAATTAAAAGTGATACAGCAACATAAATGTTTTTAGATGTTTTTAAAATACCAAAAGTCTAATTGTCTGTGGTAAAAATGAAGGCATGGCTCCTTATATTATTACTGTTTTTCAGCTGTAATGTCTGGTATTCCTAAAAGTTAGCCTGGGTACAAACAGAAGTTCTTTGAAAACTGGTGTTGCTCACATGATAAGTACTTGTTACTCATGTGTAAAAGACACGTAACACACTAAAGGACATATAAAACTGGATAAAAAAGACATAATAAGAAATCTTTGACAAGCAAAGAAATATAAATAATTTATCAGTTGCTCTAAAATGCCAAACTCTGTGTTAAATTGTCTGGCAGAACTACGGAAATACAGCATTCTGTAAGAACCAGGGAAGTTTCTCTGTTAAACTTCCTGGCATACTGGGTCAGTCATCTTATAACTACAACAACAATGTTGTTTATCTCCAGTCAAATATGATCCTGGTTTTGACCGACATGCAAAACTTAAACCATATTAAATAGGAAAAAAAGATGCTCCATAACATCTTTACCTCTGATGTTTGAGGTAGTCATCGGGGAATATTTCAGCATTAAGTTCAAGACTGCTTTTTCTTCTAAACAACTTCAAATATTCTTTATAAAGGTGTCTATTTTTCCACAACACTGCCAAATATCTGAGTGAAAGAACTGTCAGAATAGCTAAAGGAGGTCTGCTGAGGTTTCTGTGGACTTGTATGTATTAGACATGATAAGATTCTCCTGAAAACTAAGTGGCAAAGAGAATCAGTAATGACGCCATCCAAAACGACCTTGTAGACCACCGCCAGGAACTGATGTTTTAAACATCTACACCCTCTCTGACCTCGCCCTGCTTTGTTTGAAGTCCTCACACCTGCTGTTAGAACAACCATCTGTGCTGCTCACCGCTGTAGGGCACACTGCTGGCTGCCTGACAAAATGGTTTCCAATGGCGAAAAAAAAACCAAAAAAACATACCTTCACCTGTATGTTCGTAGCTAAGACTATAAGTCAAAACAGATGTGTTACAAAGGAATAGGTGTCAGTGCGTTCACAGTGCAAACCTGACTGAACTGGAAACATTCTAGTTCATTATCAGAGTCTTCACTGTGTCTATGAACAATTTAATAATTATAGTTGTCAGGAGAACGTGCACAATTTTAACCATAAATGTTGCTTTTCGACATGTTTATTGCCCTCTTTGAAGTCTCTTGCATTACTATGATTTCATTTAATACTTGATTTTTTACACAAGAAATATGACATTACACTTTTTGTTATACCCAACTTAGAAAATCAACAAAATAATAAACTCCAATGGACCTGTTCCCTGACCCCTTGTCCATTCAGCACCGGCACACTTGGAGAATACTGAGTAGCACAAAATTTGATTGTGCATTGCTTCTACACTGATCCACGTACATATAAATGATGTCTCCTGGTATCCAATTCAATTAGGTCCATTTCTTTGCAGACTTGTAGCCAAGTAAAATCTGACATAAACATCTCAATAATAATAAGACAAAATAGCATTAACACTATATGGCAGCAAATTAAACTGCTGGCTTGCCTGGAACACACTATGTTTTTTTTTTGTTTTTTGTTAAATATTCTACTATAAAGACAAGTGAGCACTACAATAATTCTTAGCATCCTATATTAGCATGTCTTTAGTAAACAAAACATGCATTTGAACAGAAATCCCAGATGTAATTGCAAAAAACACCTTTTACCTTAGCAACATGTTGTACATTACTTGTAAACAAGTCCTGTCTTCCTCGACAACACTTGAATTAGTTCATCGTATAAGGAAAAACAGAAAAATCCATTGATCGCCAGTTGTTCAGAACCTGACTTCTAGGTCCAAAGTATAAAAATATTACATATTGAACTGGATTTATGCAAAGAGACTGCCCTCTACAGGGCAAACCTTGCTGCTGTGTTTCCGTTTTTACTTGAAGCCCTCTGCTTTTAATGCAAAAATGTTATTGTGCTAATGTTAATGTTAATTGACTGACAGTGTCTATTGGGCTGTCATTTTTTCCAAAAACTCAAATGCAATCTGTGTTTGAGTATTCATGTTAATAAACAAAGAGATTCAACCGCTCCCTATTTGACTATTTGCATCTCTTGAGGCTGCACTTGGGGGCTGCTTGTTTCTGCGTATGAATCTTGCAATCTTGTCTGTGGTTGCCGTTTTCTGCATCTCTGGCCGGGGGCCTGCTGAGGAGGACACAGTCGCACGGGGCTAAGAACTCAATGATGCGCCATTAGACTGTGGTGGGTAGAGGGCCAACGAATGGGCCAAGGACTTGTGTGGATGAGGATTGGGCCAGCTGCTTTATACATTATTGACCCACAGCCTTCATTTTCTCAAGGTGTGCTTCACTTGTTCTCTACTGAGGTCAAGACAGCAGCATTAGTGTCTGGACCGACAGGTTGTGCTGGGAGTGTTGGATTGGGTGGTTCACTGCTACGGGCACAGTAATATACTGCCAAACTGTATTTTGTCAATTTGGATGTTTATTTCCAGTTGAGTACAGATTTTTACCCCCATGATCGAAGAGATATTCAAATATTGTGTATAAGGTGACAGTCCTAGTGTATATGTGTTTAAACTGAGACTACCCGACAGTATAGTGCAAATAAAAATACCCACAATATACTCTTGTTTATTACACACGGCTGTTTGCATGGAGGCACAGACACACACATCATCTAGTATATTACTCACAAACAGTTGTTATGGATCATATGAGGACAGCAGCCTTCACTACCTTTGTCTTCATAGGGTAATTATTGTGACTCTACAGACCTGGAGTGCAGAGAAAACAAAGGACAGGGACTGTCTCAATATAGTCAACTGCACTGATTAAAGGAGATTGCAGAAAAGTACAATAAAAAGACTTCAAACATCAGACAAAACAAGAGATAAACAGAAGAAATAAGCAGCCAATTCACCTCAGATGTGTCCTTCTCTCAGTACATGAAGCTGTGGCTGATTAAATAGACAGAATACTTGCCTTAAGACTTTTAAGACCATTTCCAAAAACAACAGTGGTGTTCTGACAGCTTATTAGCATTCCTTCATGGAGGGTAAAATATTCAGTTTTACACTTTTTACATCCAAAACCTCCAGAAAAGTTGACACAGGCTTTAAATCTACAGACTTGAACAGCACAGGGTGATTAGAAATGCTCTCTACATCAGCAAAGTTCCCTTAATAATGCAAGGGCTTGTAAAATGTTTTCATAGCTATGTGCAAGCTAAGCATAATAATTCTAAAATGTTAATAAGTTATTGTGCACATTATGAGCATTTATGATATCATTTTAAAGTGTTGTAAAGCATAAGGTAAAATGCAAAGTGTACTTAGAGATGCTTCAAGGGACATTTAAAAGTGTACATTTATGAATAATTACTTGAAAGATATGACTTTGTGCTTAAGGCTACGTCATAGTGCTTTTTATCATGTGTTCAGTAGGTTTTTACAGGAGCTGTAAATGCCATGAACTGCCCCACAGCTAGATATATTTTAGTCTGATTAGCATTTGTCAAGTCACAAACCAGGTGGGTTTGGTCATATTACACTTGTTTTAGTATCTATGACTCACACAGCTGTTCTCTGACACACTGGCAGCCAATGCAGGGACTGGAGAAATGGTGCAATGTGATGTGCTTGGTTTCCTAGATGTTAGTTTTAATGATCCATGGACTTCACCGCCCTGAACGAGTGCATGATAAGGGATGCACCATACTTGATTTTTGCAGATACCAAATTTGCCGATATTTCTGCATTCGCTCTCGCCGATACCGATATCAAGATTTTTTATAAAGAGCCCAAAGCCTCCACTTCACCTAACTTGACCTGTCCTTCATGGTGACAGTTTATTTGTATTAGAAACAAATTTGAAGGAAACATTGTTCTTTGATAAGTGATACTTTTGACGGTGGGATTTACTATTAGGGTACATTTGTTTGTTTGCCAATATTATAGCCAATATAAAATGTACTGCCAAAATATTAGCTGTAATTATCGGAATAGTTTCATATCCCAGATATAATCAGCTTTTTAGGCAGTTATCTGCTGTAACTGATATTCTCCTGATAATATGCATCTCTTAGTTTGATGATATTCCTTTTATTATTTTTGGAGACATAAAAGAGTGTCACTGAGTCTATTATGTTAGTATGCTGGCTCTGTGATGGTTTTTAGCAACTTTTAATTCAAAAACTGAACTGATTAGAATTGCATGCCATAAAAGTCAGTTTTTATTTTTGGGACATTATTTTAGTGAACTATTATTTTGTGCTGAGACACCAGTTGTTAATTATGTGACCTCCAAGTCGCTGGTGTTTGAGATCACTGATTCTAAAAAAAAAACGTTCAGCCAGCTTAACCTTTACAAAGAAATGGTCACACAAACCTTTCATTGTCATCACAAGACACATCTTATGTACAAATCACCAAAACAAACATAATCCTAAAGCATTTCTTGCTTCCTGCAGCTTCTGCTCTCTGATTCAGTTATTCCTGTCATGTTTAAGAAGTAAATCTCCATGTAGGTCATTGAGGATTCTGCTGCATCATTCGCAGGTCATGACCCACTATCACACCTTCTCCTCAATCCTGTCAACAATTCACAGATCAGGATAGACCTTTGGGAAAGTGACTTTGCAGGAAGGAAGACGAGGTGGGCTGTTCGTTGCAAAAAATGGTGAATATCTTAAAGGGATAGTTCAGTTTTTTTTTGAAGTGGGGTTGTATGAGCTCTGTATGGCCACTAAGTACATTAGATGCAGTATAGCGTTCTCTGCTCTCTCTCTCAGTAAGTCACAATTTATAAAAGTTTGTGACGCAGAACCAGCCGCAAACAGGGAAGTATTGTACCAAATGCAAAGGGTATTTTCTGCGCCTACAAGAACTCCCATCAAAAAATAATATTACAGTTTAAGAGTACGCTACTTAGACATTTTTTGAGTGCATTAACTTTTTGGAAAAATAAAGTTTATCTGGAACTTACTGACTCACGTCATGTATTCCTCCGCGCAGTGCTGCCATAAGTTCCAGATAAACTTTATTTTTCACAAACTTTTACAAATTGTGGCTTACTGAGGGAGAGGAGAAAACTTTCTACTGCATCTGATGTAATTAGTGGCCATATGGAGCTCATACAACCCCACTTCAAAAAAACTGAACTATCCCTTTAAGTTGGAAAAAAAAGGATCCTCAGTTCAGAGGTGATCAAAATAAGGCTTACATATATTTACTAAACCAATAATAACACACATATGGCATACTGTCTTCATGGTTCTTTGGATGAGATCCTGCCTGTTGGCCAATATCTGTTTTTTGTTTTTTTTTAGAAATAAACCTTTTAAATGTATGTTTATTTTAGACCATGAAGTATCATCTTTGGAAGTGGAACAAGTTGGCACTCAGTCCAAGGTAGACTTAGAGGTTGATGACAGCACCAAACAAGATGAAAAGCTTGTACAAGCAAGAACTGGCTAACATTAAACTGAAAAGTGGCCACCAGACCATGGCATCATACTTCTGAGCATAAAAATGGCAAAAGCACCACAATGAAAGCAAAATAAGTGAGTTGGGTGACAAAAATAATCATCCAGGGTCTTGGTGGCTTAGACTACAGTCGGATGCACGACCATTAATGGGAAGGTCAAGGGTTCGAGCTCAGCTCCAGCCTTCACATGTTGATGTGTCCTTGCATCACACAGTTGCTGCAAATTTGTTGGCAGCACTCCCATGATGCAAATCTACAGTTCCACAACATCCCAAAGGCGCTCTGCTGGATGAGATCTGGTGACTGTGGAGGCCTCTGGAGTACAGTGAACTCAATGTCATGTTCAAGACACCAGTTTGAGATCATCTGAATTTTGTGGCACGTCGTGTCATACAACTGGCAATGATAGTGAATGTAAAGACTGTGAAAGCTGTATCCTTTACACAGTTGTGTTGGCACGGTAGCAGGTAGTACATGTGCCTCACAACAAGAAGATCGCTAGTTTGATCCCTGGGTCGGTTAGGACCTTTCTGTGCTCTCCCTGTGTGCTCAGGCTTCCTCCCATTGACCAAAAACATGTTCATTAGGCTGACCGGTGACTCTAAATTGCCCTTAGGTATGAGTGTGAGCATGAATGGTTATGTCGCTCTATGCTGCCCTGTGATTGGCTGGCAACTGGTTCAGGGTGTACCCCACCTCTCGCCCAATGTCAGCTGGGACAGACTCTAGTCCCCTGTGAACGCGGGAAAAAAAATAGGTGAAATAGACAATGGATTGATGGAGGGTTATCTTTCATACTGTTTCCTTGCTACAGCCCCGTTTTGAACTTCACTCTGCACTCAACAGCTAAATGTTTAACAAAATGTACCTAAAAATAAAAAAACTCACAAGACTCAAGTATAAACTAGAGGTTTCACAAGTTCATTGTTGCATGAGTGCATTACACTTGATTTTTGAACTTGTTTGAGTCCCATCTGTCTCCCTTAAATCAATAGCTTCATAAATTTAAATACAAAATATTGTATTGCTTATGCTTTGAAATCTTGTGATTGACTTTATAAGGTCTAAGGTGAAATGCTTTTTGTCTCTTGATGAAGGCACAGAATTCTTTCGAAATGCATAATTTCAATTTTAAATGTTTTGTGCATAATTTTTAGATTCTTCCACATGGATGTTAAATTTCATGAATAGCTGAATGTTTGCGAGACTTGACTGTTGAACCCTGACTGTCCAATAATCCCACTGACAGTTGTTAAATCAGAGCTGATGAGAAAAGACGACCAAAAAAAATATCTAATACATTTGCTCTGTTGATAAGCTGTCTTTGTGTTTTGGCTGGAGAATCAGATGAAGAAACATCCACAGCTTTTATTCCATTGTTATCGGAGAGGAACGCAATTAATTCTGCATCGACCAGACCTTCATTTAGCCAAGGCCTGGTAGTTTGTATTATTTGAGCTTTGCTTGTTCTCATTTGTGAACTCAATTCATTTTTGATCAATATGCTATTAAAGGCCTTGGTCCTTGAGCAGAGACTGTTTTTTAAGGCTTGGCAGCTCCAATGTGGAGTAATGTTTTTGTGTGAAGGCCCTTCAGGGTTAAAATGACTGACATGAGAGTTAAAATGAAATTAGTTTTATGCTGGTAAAGAGGGATGATGTAAAGTATTGTGTGTCAAGTTGAAATCATTGATTCCTGTTATGCTGTCACTTTGTAGCCTCTGGCTGTTGGAAGCTGAAATATTGGTCACGCTGAGGTGAAGGTGCTCAGTTTGAGCCTTTAAAATTCATCTGAAAACACTACAAGGTGGTATTTCTCCCTTTTCCTCTATAGATTGTGTATTTTTATATTGATATTCTCTTTAAAGAGCTACTTCTAATTTCTTAAAGTAGGGTTGCTTTGAGGCCTTTGGCACTCTTTTAGGAATTGTTTTAAATTGTTTTTATCTTACCCTGTAGCACTTTGAGATTGCAAAAATGTAAAGTGCAATACAAATTAAATGTATTATTATTATTATAGTAAACATGACTGCCACGGAAGCATCCGGCCAGCTGAGGACAGACAGAGCAGGTATTGATGCCAGGCGATATATACCAGTAAATGGGCCACCAAAAGCCTTGTAATTAACCCACTGTTAGAATTAAATAAAACACATAAAACAAAGTTTGCTCAGCAAGATGCAACAGCAAGAGTCTCTCTTACTTTTCTATGACAAATCCCCTGTATTCAGAACTTGATTAATGTGTCTTTCAGCTGTTCAGGTCCTTAGAAAAAACAACATTGACTTCACAGATTCAACTACAAATTTGCGATTTTGACTCAAATGATGTCAACATGCTGTTATTTGTGAGCATGAAAATGAATCTTTATGGAATATACCGAGGAAGAGCTTTTGCAGATGGACAGAAGTGACTTGGTGGTGCAGATGCATGAACTGTGAGCCCATGTCTGAGTCCAGACGCCTATTGCTGATTTAAGTGGGACTTAGAAACGCTGCTTCTCTTGGACCTTTCAGGTGATCTCCTTAATTTTGGTCAGCCCTTAAAACTGCCATTGTGTTGTCAACCTGATCGGTAAAATGGGCACTACAAACTCGATGTTCTGTAACTGCAGAGGGGTGGTTATGGACGTCACTATTTAAAACAAGGCAAAATTGGTGAAGGCCCATGTCACACGACAGAATGCTCTGATATCAGAATATGGTCATCTCTTTTGCCTTTGATTGTTTTTTTTTGATTCAGGATAAATACTGAAGAGACCTGTCTTTGAAATCTCCAGGGAGTTAGAACTATATCAGATTGTGCTCCAGCGCCACTAATTGACCCCACTGTTGTCCTGCAAAGCTGATAGGAGGAGTTGCTAGTGGAAGGATACATAGCTCATATGTTGCATGAAAAACAGTTCCAAACACGGGGTGGGGGGATTTGTGAAGGAAAAGTAAAACGCTGTCAAAAGTTCTTACCATAGCATCTTATCGAGACAATTTTGAATTTAGTGTTGTTTTAACCTAAGAGTGGGTTCTGACAAAGCCTTGGGTAGCACCACTGACCATTATATTTTGCCTAGCATCACTATCAGGCAACCATCTTGCTGTGGGGCAACAGGATCACCTGCTGTACCCACCACGCAGCATGCTTAAACTAGTAGATATTAATAATCAATAGCCCAATTCATGCTGCCATTTCATTAATATTTACCCCTCTGTGATGTTTTGCCTTTACTGTGAACGTCACGGAGACTGGGGGGAACAAGTTGACCCCCTCTATGTTCTGTCTTTAGAGGTAGTAACAGAGGCGTGATATCAGAGAGAGGGAGACACAGACTCAGCGGGAGACAGGAGCGCTAGGAGTGAGCATCTCTGCCTTTGTGTGTTCTTGGGGGTGGGGGCCGTGTCGCGCATTCAAGGCACATTACAGCATGTATTGACAGAAAGTGCGGCCTCACAGAATTAATGTGAATGTCTCTGGATGTAAATATAGTGGAACCTTGTTGCGGCACTTTCTGCACTGTGATTTGAGCTTATGAATGAGTTGGAGCCCTCCATTGTCTATGGCTTGTCCCTTTTGGACTTGTGGGTGGTTGAAGCCTAGTCCAGCTCTCACTGGGCAAGAGAGGAATTACAAAATACAGGGATTTGATACCAGAAATTCGACTTTAATCTAAGAACTGAATTTTTAATCCAAGATTTTTGACTTTCATCGTAGACTTCTCAATTTCCTAACACTGTAAAAACCTTTGATTTGTTTTTGGCCTTCATCCTCTTTCAGACTGTAGGGATTAGTGGGTTAAGAAAGCAGCATATTTTCAGAGGGCATAATTTCAAAAGTGGTTGCCCAGGGACACAATGTTGAATTAAACTGGCCCTGCTTGAAATGATTGGCTCCTGGTCAATCCAGGCCTCTTTATCACTAATTTAGATTTTAAAAAAGTAAAGTATATCATTCAAAATATCTGAGTATGTTTAATTCCCTGTTTTATGCTGACAATAATCCCCTCTTTAGCCAAACTGAAGAGTCTATGCTCCTCTTAAAATAGACCCTCCATTTAAAACTCACATATCTACTCAGTTTTAAGTCTAATATTACAATAATAATAAATTAGTCATGGTATCATTTATCAACCATTTGCATTAGCGTTGATGAATAATTAAAAACTTTTGCACAAGTTTCCAAAAGGAACATGTAATATTAGAGGAACATCATTTTCTTTCACAGGATTGTTTCAGAGGAGAATATTGAGAAGCACAGGGACTGATATGAAGTGATGTCATGATTAATGGATTTCTCCAGGGGAAGAGATGAGGAAAGGAATACGAATCATGGCCAACATTATCCAAAACATGGTGAGTTAAGGTCTATTTCTGCTGGCGTTATGGAAAGATGTGCATTTGTCCAAAAAAGACCTCACGTTGATACATTTTTTTTAACAAGTTTGGCCACTTCAACACAATTTTACCCTCAAGAGACAGGTTAATGGAGTACGATAATGATTTAGTATAACAGGTGATGAGGTAATTATCCAAAAGTCAGTGGCTCAACTCTTCAGGGAGATTTTGGACTCTGAGGGTGTCTGCTCTGAGCGGTTCAAAAGATAAATCCCCCCTATGGAGTCCTGACACAAAATGAAGGTGGTGGCTGATGACTTCTGCTGATACTAATGAAACAATGAAGACGATGAAACTGCCAAGACTGGACGGTGACAGTGAGATAGAGGGTTTAAATAACCATGACATGAATGAACTAAAGGCAGAGAAAAAGTCAATGATAACTTCTGATGGATTGAGTAAAGGGGAATGTTATTATGACATGATAAAAGTCCACCTTTATAATTAAAATATGGAACTTCTGGCATAGTTAGACCTTGCCAAGATAGACAACAAGACAGTATTTTAGTTTTCTTTTCATGGTGATTACCTTGTTAATTAGCTCATTAGTTTGCTATCTAAGAAGCAATGTAATTTAGCTAATATTGTTTGCTAAAAATTAAAAAGCTTATATAGCCTACTTAGTAGAATGGATATTTTCAGTATCCCCAGTACTACTCACTTAATTTTACATTACAGTATTTAATTACCTTGCCAGGGTCTGACTGTTTGCAAGATTACGCAAAAACTACTGGATGGATTTACATGAACATTTTACCAGAGGTGTGGTTTGGTCCAAGGAAGAAGCCAATACATTTAGTGCAGATCCGATCCAGATTGATGTCACAAAAACAAACAATTACATTTATAATGGCAAATCCCATTCATTTAAATCATTATGGGAATTGTAGCTTATTTTCAAACTGATGTCAGTGTTTTTCAAGCCTGTCACAACATTTCCCAGTTTCCCTTGCAATGTCAGCAAAGGAGTTCTGCTAACACAACGGCTAACAATAACCTGGTAGATCGGCACGACTGAGCTGCTCGTCAGAGGTCTGCGCTCTGAGTAATTTTCTAATTTCAATTACAATTACTGCCTTCCACAATGCTGAAAACAGAGTAATCCAGATTGAAATATTACTGCACCACATGATATGTTGAACTTCTTTTTATTTTACCCTTATTAAGCATACTGCTCCGTATTGTCCATTCTTAAGTGTTCAAAATGATGGTGTCAAAATCACGTATGTTCAATGGAGGCATGTGGTGTGTGTTTTCATGTCTGTTAGTAATCAAGTTTCATAATCATGATCTAAATATGTCTATCAAAATAACTGTAATTGGAAGTTTTGCCTTTTGGACATGTACGCACAGAACAAGAGAATGCTTGAGTCAGTTTGGGTATAGGGTTGAAAAAGTCCTGGAATTTTTAAAGTCAGAAACTTTCCATGGGAATTTACGAGAATAAACACAGAATTCACAAAATTAAAGGTTTGCCCTTAACAAATCTATGCTATGTCCAATCATACATAGCACACTGTTTACTGCAGGGGTGTTGAGGCTCCTCCTACATGCACTGACTTTTGCATTCCTCTATCACGTGCACGGATGGATCTAGAACCCTGGACTATTGAAGCCACTGTTTGAGCCTGTGAACTATATAAAGTGTTGAAATTGAAGTTGAAATTGATTTTTAAATAGAATATTTAATGCTCTTTGAAGTTCAAATGACAAATACATAAGTTGAAATGTAATGTTTTTTAATTGTATCATTTTGCAGGGATGTCTGCCTGTGACAAAACAAAATGTTCATATTTATGTTTGGATGTGCTCCAGCTCTTTAAATTACCCCCAATTTTAAGTTCATTCCCATTTATTCCCATAAATTCCCCTAATTCCCTTTGAAAATTTCCATTTTGTTATATTTCCAAAATTCCCTTGCGAAACTTCCCATGGAGAGTTTTCACCACGCCTTGTTTTCAGACAAACTCACCACTTGGCACAAACAGGAGTACATACGGCATTTAAATGACACTTGTGTTACGAGGAAATTAGGGATGACACCTGCACTTCACGCCAATACACTTTGCATTAGTAATAAAATCGAACTCTTAATCTCAATCTTGGACAGAAAGGCAGCAGGAATCGATGAAGGAATTATTGCATACCTTTTGGTGTTAAAGGAACTCCAGAAAGTGTTTAAGGTTTCCTTTACCTCGGACAGTAAGAGCTCATCACAGTATGGATTCACTGGATTTAAGAATTAGTTTGTTCTCCACTGTGGTAACAGGTAAAACAGGAAGCCTTTATTCAGAGCTTTGACATGCTTGTTTGTTGTGAATATATTCATCACCGAGTATAAGCACTGATAATTAAACATGGTTGAATATGTAATTTGGCTGTAAAGATTCATTAATCCACGGATGATTGGCATATATGTTCATTAAGCCTTGTTTCACTGCCATCAGTCTGTTTGCACATTTGGGATTTTATGATGCCCATTATTTCAGAGGCTGTCTATGTAAGTCAGCTCATAAATGCATTTTAATGATCTTTTTGACCGTGTGATGTCACACAATCTGGTCCATCTCCCCCTGTTCAAGTCTGTGAACCTCCAGTTGGAAAAATAAAGCAGTGAAACCAACATATTTTTCATCCTCTGAGTAACATTGATGAAGAATTCATCATATACTCGAGGCCTGAATCTTCTGATAGCATGTTCTCTGAAGTCAGTTTAGTCAAACTATCTTTACAGTCCCCTACGTTTGCCCTGCCATCAAACAGAGCAAAAGAGTCTGCCTCATCACTTTGGGGAATTACAGGCTGCTGCAGAAGTCCTGCAGTCCCCTGGTTAAATTTTTCAAGGGAGACGGTGAATGTGATTGAGGTGTCAGCAGCTGGCATCTTTGGATTACAGAGATTGTGGGAGCAGCAGGTGGTGCCTCAGCCAGTAATGGAAGTCTCATTTTCCTTGATGTAGAAAGGCGAGACCCAATGTCTGATAGCCCTCAGCTTGAAAAGGACAGGCCCTGCTGGCTGGGGACTTTGCAAGTAATCGAAACATCCTGGCAGCAGAAATGAGAACATTTCTAATCGAAGTCATCTAAATGTGCATGTTTTTGATCTTATAATGTACGTTTTAAGTCATGTCAAAACATTGCTTATTGAAATGAAAGACATTTGGACATTGCTTAAAAACTGAAAAGGAAAAACTCTGCTAACCATGGGAAACATTTTACCATGTATGTTTTTCACTCCAGCAACCAAGGAGGGAATACATCAAGATACAAACAGCAACTGTAAGTGTTGATGTGAAAGGTAAAGAGAACTTAGGTTTTGTTTGCAAAACCAAAATCCCTCTGAAAAAGGACTCCTAACACACAGTGCTGTGTAGAAGTTTTGGGGTCAGAATGAAAAAACTACTTGAAGTCAGAATTAGTTCCCAGGCAGAAGTTTTACTACTTTATGTTGACAGTTAAAAAGTGCAGAGTGAATGAACTGAAGAGAAACCAAAATCAAATCAATATCTAGTGTGATCACTAGATCTTTGCCTTCAAATCAGCATCAATTCTTCTTGATACACTTGCACACACTTTTTAGAGGGACTCTGCACATAGGTTGTTCCATACAGCTTGGAGAGCTAACCAGATCTTGTGTGGATGTAGGCTGGCTTAAAGCCCTCTATGTCTTCATGCACTCGACATTAGTGCCTGGGATTAATTCATTTTAATTATAATTAAGGCTTCATTAAATAGAGTAATCATAATTAGACGATCACTGTGCTGCATGCCATTCTCGCTCTGTTGTGTGGATGAAGCGTTCTCCCTCCCTCCTCTCACAGTGCTGCTTATCCACTCTGCAGAGTTGAGCCTGAGCATGCTGAATAAAAACACACTTGTATTTTTAGGATATACAAGTCAATGTTTGAGTCATGAATGAGACCTGAGCGTAGTTTACTGTACAGACAGTAAACAAATGTGTGTACTTCAAGACTAGGAGAGTATCAAGCAGTGTGTTTTCACTTGATTCTTTTTGTCTGAATGGGTTTCTGTTGCAGATATTCAAATATTGATGTGAATTTCAAAATGGTTTAGCACTTTTCTGTCATCTCTTCTAACCTCTCTTCAAAACATTAGTTTTTAATCAAAAAGGTGAAGCATACACTCTTTAGCTGATGTAAAAATATATTATAGTGGTGAAGTTTAACTAAATATCTCCCTCTCTACCTCCCTATCTGCTTTTCTTTGCCTGCAGATTTTTCTTGTACATGTACTGTACATCAGTCAGGTCCATGTTTTTAATGTCAAAGAGATCATGTTACTGATTTCCTGAAAACCTTCAAAACAACTTAAACTACCTCTGATAAGATATGACACTCACCGGTTGTCTTTTATATATTCAACTATATTGATTACTGTTTAGTTTCAGATTATAAAACAATACAAAATAATCCGCAGACTTTGTAAAAGAGCTATGGCTGCCTCTCAGTACAATACGATTCTATTAATCATTTAAGATTCTCATACAAATGTTGTAAAATCAGTGAGTAATCATGCTTGATAAACACGATCTCAATGTCAAGCAAAATAAGTGTTATATTTTTTATTTCCATAATTAAGCAGCCCTTAATGACGTTGAGACTGGGCTCTGTGGGGGTCCCTGCACCATCACAGTCAGGACTGGTTGCTGTTTTTAAAGCTGATGATAGTTCCTATGGACACTGGCTATGTGCTTTGGGTTGTTGTTCTGCCACTGAATAAATTTGGGGCCAATCAGATGCCTCCCTGATGGTTTTGCACTATGGAAAAGAATCTGCCTGTGTTTCTCAGCATTGGGATCACCATTAATCCTGAGCAAACTTCCAACTCCATCTGCAGAAATGCAGCCTCAAACTTTCAAGAAACCTCTACCTCGCTTTACTGTTTCCTACACACACTCGTTATTGTGCTGCCCTCCTGGCCTTCGGTGAGCACACTGCCCTCTGCTACAGCCAGACATTTCAGATTTTGACTCATCAGTCTGGAGCACCTGCAGACATTTTTCTGCACCCCAGCTCTTCTGTTTTCATGCATTGTTGAGTCACTTGGCCTTTTTTGCACATCAGAGTTATTTTACTTTGGATGCAATTCTTCCAGAAAGACCACTTCAGCCAGATTTCTCTGGACAGTAGATGGCTGTACCTGGGTCCCACTGGTTTCTACCAGTTCTGAAAATCTTTTGATTTGAAACGTAAATAAACATGATTGTCTTTTACTTTCTGCACTGAGTGTGGTCCACCAGTATGTCTATCTTCAGTGTTGTGTTTTGCCTCCCCTAAAGAGCAGCACGTCTCTGAAAACCCAGTCTGCTTTGAAATCTTTGCCTGCTGATGTAGTATATCTGTTTTGTGTCTTGTTGTTGTGCTTAGTCTTGCCATGGTGTGTGAAACTGTTTTCCACAACCTCATCGTGGTTGCAGAGTTTGGCTGTTCCTCACTCACCTTAAAGCCTCCTATACAGCTGTTTCTATTTCAGTGAATAGTTGAGTCTTGACCCACACACATAAATGATGATCATTAGCGCCTGTGTGGTTAATTCATTAATCATACACCTAAATGTAATCCAACAAAATGTCTAACTTTGTGTAAGTGTAGTGGAAGAATTGAGGCTTGTTTGAAGACAGAGAGCAGTCACACCAAATGCTGATTTGACTTCGATTCTTCTTTGTTCAAATAATCAAATGAACATGCTCTACAGCATTTTTTAACACCTGTCTTACCTATTCAAACTTTTGCACAGTACTTTTATTAAATCTGACCTGCTCATAAACACAGCTTGGCAACCAATTTCACCTTTGTTGTGTTCTGAGCTCAAGAAGCAACAACCCATTAACAGTCTCTTGGCGGCTATTTTAACAGTTTTGACAAGTAAAACTTTTATCCTTTAACCCTTGTGGGTCACTTTAATTTACAACCCACTGAGGTCACCAGAGGACATGAATATCCTTTCCCAACAACTGCTATCACAAAACAACAGATTAACATCTTTTGTACTTTTTTTTTTTTGCTCAAATCATTCAGTCAACTTCAGCCCTAATCAAATATTTCCATTTTTTTTTCTTTTATTTCAATCCTTAAAATGCCAATTTGATTACATGATGTCACTCATTTTATAAAAAGAACATAAAATAAGAAACAAACTTGATTTTCATGAATAGTTATTTGATTTATTATTTATTATTATAATTATTTTATTTATTTATTTAGTTTTTTTTGCAGTGTCAGATTCGTAATTTCCAACCCTTTGAGGTCACCAGAGGACATGAATGTAATCTCCCAAAAACTTTTATAAAAATATAACATATTAATATTTTTGCTTCTTTTTTGCTCAAATCATGATCAACTTTAGTCCTAATCAAAAATAACTAATCTTTAATTATTTCTTTTATGTTAACCCTTGAAATGCCCATTTGAATGAAAAAAAAACACATAAAATGAGTTATTTTCAATATAATAAAGGTTTGAGGGTTGGGATTTTTTATTTAAAGATCAGGCTTAAATATACATTCGATTAGTAACCAAATTGATTTTGGTGCATTGTTATTTTTTGCAGTGTCAGATTCTAACTTACTACCCTTTCAGGTAAACAGCACAAAAGTGTCCCATTGAGTCCCATTATAACCACAATTTTTAAATTATACAGCCATTACACAATATATATGCAATCTCTAAATTCAGTTCAGTTCAATTTTGGTTCATGCAACAGGTTCCAAAAAAGAGTTGAGACATAAAGAAGTCATAAAGAAAACGTCTTAAAACAAAATGGTTAACATGGTTAACATTTTGCCATTTTACTGTTTTTAATCTCAAATAAGTTGAATGAAATCTGAAGATCCCTGTTTTCTGTTTAGGGGGAGCACGGTGGCACAGCAGGCAGTGCATGTTCCTCACAGCAAAATGGTTGCTGGTTCAAACCCAATGTCAGTCAGGGCCTTTCAGTGTGGGGTTTGCATGTTCTCCCCGTGCATTTGTGGGTTCTCTCTGAGCTCTCCAGACCAAAAACATGCTCATTAGCTTAATAGGTGACCCTTAGGTATGCGTGTGAGCTTGAATGATTCTCTATGTGTCCCTGCAACTGTCTGGTGACTGGTCCAGGGTGTACCCTGCCTCTCACCCAATTTCATCTGGGATAGGCTCCAGCCCCTCAAAGGGAAAAGCAGCATAGATGACTGATGGATGTAAGGATGTTTTCGTTTTAAGATCACATCAACTCAATGTCCCAACTTTTTAGGGATTGTAAATATGAGATATAAAAGCATTTTAAATCAAATAAAAATCACAGGGGATTAAAAAAGAACGTGTTTGAAAAAGAAGTGTCAAATTATTCAATGATTTGATACACCAAGGTCATTGTTTTAAAAAACAATCCTTGTAATTTTATCATTTTCATGGTCTTAAATGTATTGCTTATTATTCAAATCTCAATGATTTTCAGTTATCTTTGAAGAAAATTGTCTTACGGGTGAAAGCAATGGAAACAAGGTAATAAAAATAATGAAAAATAACATTTTGTATTAAATTGGAATTGTAGTTTAATAAATTTGCCTCAAGTTAACTGAGTAACTTAATAGCCTGGCAGCTTACAAGGATTTTCATCACTTTTGTTTCCTCCATTGATTTGATCACTCCACATGAAGTGTGTAGAACAGCAACAATGAAAATCATTTCCCTCATACTTAACTTGAAGTTTGGAATTTCCTAAAAGATGGTCTGAAACTATATTGCTGGCTCTTTCGAATATCATACAATCCTTTGAGAAAATGGTTTCTTATGTTTGTGTGCAGTATGTCCATGAGAATAAGCACATCCCTGAATTTTCACACCAGAGATGCCAATTAGCCATTGGAGATGGCAAGAGAGCACAAGTTGGCTCAGCAGTAACAAGCTGCTCCAGCAGAACCTCTCAGCAACCTTCTCACTTCCTCTGACGCTGTTTCTCCTTCCCCGTCTCTCCAAAACTGACCATTTTCATATCACCATACTCATATCTCTGTTCCTGCTGGCCCATCCCATATTCCCCTCCTTTTCTGTATTGCAATAATTCTCCTTTCCTTTCCATTTTTGCTGCTGCCTTGGCTCTGTCATTTTGTGTGAGAATCCAGCTGTCTTATTACAGCGCTGTGCTGTGCTCCTGTGCTTTAGCCTCCCTGCTCTGTCTCAGACCTCCTGCCTCATACAGCCCTTCTCCTTCTGATATTCTCTTTAATGCTGGCTTTTTGTTTGTTTCCCAAAAATGTTAAAGTCTCTTTACTTTCTTATGGAGTCATTATGGTTACACTGTTTGTTTTAAGAAAGCCCTGACACCTGGTGTTGATATACCTTCTTTGCAGGAGAAACTTCTTCATGACATGCTGGACAGTCAGATAAGCAACTTTACTGGGCAATTTCAAAAGGCAGATTAAGCTCAAGCCTGTGTCTCTTCACTCTAAAGAGCCCGTTGTCTTAACTCTGGTTCATAAATATATTTTGGATGACTTCTAATGTATGTTCACCTGTATTCTCTTTGTGTCTAAGATGCTCTTTTAGAGTTCCCGCCACTTCCAGCTCACTTCCCCCTGTGTGCTAGTCCACTCTGATTTATTGACAGGTCAGCTCTGTCATAACTGGTCAAGACTGCTCAGCGTCCTATTGTAAACAACTCAGTATTCACTGTGAAGTCTTTGCTTTGCAACAGGCTTGCAAAGCCAATGTTTTTAAACTGATGATGAAACAAGGCATGACATCACTCTGGTAGGTGTATTTGGGGGGGGGCAGGGGGAATGAGCCATTTCAAGCAGCTACTAGTTCTGCAAAAAAGGGGAGAGGGAGAAGTTCAAATGTCACAGATTTTGTTCTTGTTCATAGAAGTGCTCTGTCTCCTAGATGAGACATATTAAACACAGATCATACTGCAAACCTGTAAGTATTTAGGTGTGTACCTTGACAACAAGCTGGACTGGTCTATGACCACAGAAGGGGCAGAGCCGACACTTCTTCCTCAGGAGGCTCAGGTCTTTCAATGTATGCAGTGAAATGCTGCATATTATTGTGCTCGGACCTTTTGTGATGAATTGTTATCCTACGTGCATGGGTGGAAAGTACTACACACAACAAGGAATCTTCAGTTACAGCCTTTTCTGTACATCAGTCGGTAAGTACATAATACAAGCATCAGGAAACACTTTTCTGTTGGGTTGAGGTCTCTGGCTCGGGCACAGGACAGTGAGCTAGCATGTCCATGCAGTAAGGCGCGAGTACCGTTCAACATCCAACCATAAACTGAACACTAAAACAAGGATCTTGTTATGTCCTCATGCGCACTCCTGTGAATCTCAAGAACCAATTAACTTGCTATTTTTAGCAACACGTAACACAGAACAGCATAACAAAGCATCAAACCTTAGCTATTGCAATCTGCCTTATGATTTGTTTTATCAGTCAGTGGCTGACAGCGTTCTGTTGGGGTGATAATATGACTGGTAGGAACACCAGGAGGCTGGACAGGCTGGTGAAGAAGGCTTGCTCTGTGTTTGGCAGGGAGTTTGGACTCACTTGGGACTGTGGTGGAGAGATGTACACAAAGCATAGTGAAGGCCATCCTTGACAACAGTAACCATCCCCTCTACTATCAAGGAACAAGGCTCAAGAAAGGACACAAATGCTCAGCACTTCACCAGTTTGACAAAGGTAGTTGGTTTATTGGTAAGACAGGCAAGGCTCAGTACACAGAAGGCAAGCAAACAAGGCTAAGGTATCCAAGACGTGAAGCAAAAGACTAGATCAAAGACAAAACGGGTTATACCGGCAAGATGTGACAAGATAGAGTATTGGGACAAAGACTAAAGAGTGCGAAGAACTGTCAACAAGACAGGGGAAGACATGAGGTTTAAATTCAAGAGGTGATTGGGGTAAGACACAGCTAGGGAGGAAAAAACAGGAATCAGGTGTGACGAGACCAGACAGGAAGCAAAACCTACGGGACAAGGACAGATGAATTTTCAAGTACAAGACCAACATGAAGCAAAGAAACAAAATGGGCAACTTAAGTAACAAAGTACAAGATTATGACATCCACAACATCTTGGAGGGACAGAGAAGCAGCAGCAGTGGGAGACCCATCGCACTGCACTGCAGGACAAAGAGGTTTAAGGAGGTCCTTTGTTCCCAAAGCCATCAGACTGTACAACATCCTGAACTAAGGCAGTGGCTCATGACCTGGATTACCTACGCATGACTTACTATTGGACACCTGATTTCCCCTAAGGGGATTAATGAAGCATCCATCTATGTATCAACTAAAGCCCAGAAGCATAATATGGGTTCTTAACCTGTGGTGAAAGTATGAAAGATGAGGCAATCTGAAGAGCTTGACTTGGACCCTCAAAAGCAGAATCTGGACTCTGGAGAGCAGAACTATATCCCCAAAGACCTGGACACAGACATATAAGATGATAGGAAGGAGATGGAACCAAACTGAGAGCAGGAAAGAACAGATTTAAATTTGGCAGCAGCAAAATGATTGGTCCTTGAAGGTTTGTCTTTCATAAGTAGTTGATCCCCGGAGCAAGAAAGAACAAAAAGGGAGAAAGTGAGGGAAATGGATGAATATCAAACAAGCTCTCTGACTGCACGTGTCCCAAGCTTCATAGTTATTTGTGTTTGTGTCCTGTTAAATGCAATAAGTGGTTTTTACAGTCAAAGTTGTCCGTCTGATTTTTTTTTTGTCTTGAATACATCAGCATAACCCCAAAAAGTAAGGGCAGGCATACCTTACAAAATCTTTATTTGGAGTGAAACTGACCTTAAAGCAATGACTTTCCCTCATATTTCATTTTTATGACTTTTACTAATTTAATTCTCTGACAATTTTTGCCCTCTTCACGGCTGGCTGAGTGTCCTGTAAGATTTCCACCTCGGAGGCTGTCCACTAAATCAATCAAAGTCCTCTCTAAATCTGGCATTTCTTGTCCCCCAGGATCCGTCCCAGAAAATTTGACATCCTGGGGAATTATTTGGTCAAGAAAATTGACACATCCAGACGGGCGGGTCTGTGGGAAAAGCATTCTTTCTGATCCCGAGAGGAGAGCAAATTTGGATGAATCCTTGATGTTTGAACACAACCCCAACAGGAGGTGCTGTTTCGAGACCTCTAGACAACATGGAAAAAGAAATCCAATATGGTGATCACTGGCCTACTTAAGGCACTGGTCACACTTCAGTGTGTCGAAAGCTGTAAAAGTACTAAGCCACGATGAATAAGACACATCTGTCCCCATTCACTGATGCATGGTGACATATTGCAAAGGCATGCTAAAACATTTTTCATTGGATAGTTGTGGGATAAGAAGATCCTGGATCGTGAAAAACTCATGTATCAGCGATCTACCCAAGCAGATAGGTTGGAGGATCATCTTTGCTGCAATCCTCTGCTCCCCAACTTTCCTCAGGGTAGAGCAGGATTCACGATAAAAATGAGACTGAAACTCAGTTTAAATCTAAGAAAAAAAACTCTCTTTTCTTATCCCATATTATATTTGCTTTTCAGAGGCCTGTCTCTCCAGACTATTTATGTTACCAACTAAACTCCTGCCCAATTTCTGCCCTCTCAGTCCATCTCCAGAGGCCTCTGTGTCCTGCAGCTGGCAAAAGTACCCTAATGACCCTGTAAGTGCAATAACTGAACAAGCAGGGGTGAACCCTAATTTTCTGGTTGGGGTGACCGAGGTCTTGACTTGGGAGGGATGGATGGAAATATTGACTCTCTTAGAGATTTTACTGTGCGTTTTTGTTCTGATTTTTCTCCACGGTCGTTAATGAAAAATACATTCAAGTGTACTAAGTGCAGTTTCACAGTTTCATACTCAAGCAACATCCACAATTGATTAGAACCACTACGGTTGTATAGAGCAATTTACAGCATTACCAACTGCACTTAATGCTACTATTAGCTATTTAATTGTACTTTGGGTCAAAGCACTCAATCTACATGTAAGCCTACATTCAAGAAATCCACAATAATTAACTTACTGTCAGTATAAAACTGTTCCTAAATAGGGCCGCAACAACTAGACAACCTAGTTGATGAAATCAGTGGTTAATGATGGGTTTGTTGTAGGACAGTCAATAATTGACTTTATTCTATATTTTTAGTGCAATGAGTGGACATAAAATTGTTTTTCTGGAGCAGGTTTTTCTGTGGAGTAAGTCATCCTACCCCTCTTACTATCTGTCATCAAACAACGACCACAGAGCCACAGAAAAGCCAAACTTAAATTCATGCAATGATTTTGTAGTCATTTACATTTTTCTCCTTCCCTTTAAAACATGTTTCCTCCAACACTTCTGTAACTACTCCCCCCTCCAACACAAACACACACCTCTTACATCATCACACATCTCCACTCCTATCACTAAACAGTAAAGCAAGGTCCAGTTATACTGATAAATAAAATGAAGTTACCAGTATCGCATTAAACAGAATCATCCATGTTAATTTAATAGTAGTTATGTTAAGGACACGATTAATTCAAATTAATGCTGCACATGAGGTAAATAATAATAATAATAATAATAATCATAATGACAATAAAAACCGATAACATATAAATATATATATATATATATATATATATATGTATACACATATATGTGTGTGTGTGCGTGTGTTATATGTAATGTGATTTCAGATTTATCAGTTCAAACATTCTTTTGCACAGAAACTTGTTACTGTGCAAACCCAATTTTTTTGGCGATGTGACATTTAATGCTATTCTCTGAACTTAATATCTTAGCAGGATTCTAAAGATTTCCCGTATAATCAGCCTTGCATGCCTGCAAGACAAAACCCATGTACATAAAACTCTGTACCGCTGCGAGGTAGCAGACAGGATGCAGAACACCTGCCAGCTGTGGGTAAAACTGCTTTTGTGGTTTTATCTGCATTTACATATTTAAAATCACAAAAACAAGAGCAGAAATGTAACATATAAACGCCTTAGTCTTGCAAATGTGTACCTGAGTACCAACCTGCAAAATAAGTGCAGCAATGAAGACTCTGTTTGCCTTCCAGGTTGCATCTAAAGGTGTGGGCTGAAGCGTCTCACCTGAGACAACCTCAGGACAACTGCCCCTGGTCAAATGTTCTGCTTGAGGTGTTGTTGTTCTACAGTCTTTTTAAACAGTCTGCAGCATGAAATGAATTCCCAAAATTATCATTAACATATCTTTGTCGATAAATTTTACAGGAGAAATTGACAGAAAGGCTGCCACCTCTTTTTGGGTACACAAAATTTACAATAATTGAATGTACGGACAAAGCTCAACAACAATATGTACAGAGTGACGTTGTCCTTATGGTGAGAACCAATAAGCACGGTACAATTTAAGTGGTCAGTGATTCTCAGTGTTTCATTAGGAGATTGTTGTTTAGGAAAAGTCTTCTTCTGAAACACAACTATAATCTGAAATGAACCCAAATGAGTCACTCTGTAAAAGTGAAATCATAACACGTGAATCATGTGAAAACTTCAATCTTAAACCTACCTTAGCCCCAATGCTTGACTAAACACGCTTTAAGAATCCATAACATGAATTTTATTTCAGGAAGGGGCATTGTAGGTCCTTGAAAGCATAACTGGAAATCATTCATTATATAATTTTCTCCACCTGCACCACAGCTTAGTCACAGTTTCCTCCACTTACCCCCAACCATGTCATTAAATACATTCTTTCAGTCTAAAATATGCTGGTGTGTTTTTGTTTTAAATAAATAGTCGGGTATTTTGACATTATACGGGGGTGAGAGCTGCTTATGTTCCCCTGCAGGATTGAAGGATTCATTTATTCATTGGGTTAGTCAATACATTTCTGAGAATAAACGTATTCATCCCCACTGATCCATTCATGGTGTTAGACTTAAGCACCTTTCTGCAATTCTCTGAAAGCATCCATGCAGGTAATGGAGTAGCTTTGGAGTCACAGGTTGTTGCTAATAAGAGAGAAAATTCTTGCTTCTTTGTTATGGTGGCTGAACCCACGGCAGTGTGCACTTTGACTAAGAATGGAAATAATTCAGAATCCCATTAATGACAAGCAAGGGTGAGGGTGTAGAGGACTTGAAAATCCACTGCAGTTAGAGCTTTAAGCAACAAACTGAAAAATGAACGCCACAAAACTTTCTTTCCATAGATAAAGACGAAACCTACAGTACTCACAGCTCCATAATATTGCAGCATACAACAGAGAAGTTCAAGTTGGAGTTGAGTTGCAGATAAACTCTTTGAAGAACTGATTATCTCAAAAGGGAATCAATTCTAATATACAAAAATGTAACGGACCTACCAGTCTGGGGGTCTCCCACCACAAGGCTACAAACCAACACCTTGCCTTGGATAATTTAGTACTGGGCAAGAGGTATGCACTTTTGCAAAAAAGTGACAACAAAGCTCCAGACATTCACAGTAATTCCAGGAGGACATGTTAACTCACAGTGCAGAATCGCTTGGAGGTGCATGTGCCTCATACACAAAGGCAGACACACACACTCGCAGTGCTACAAATGCCCACTGGGTCGATGTGCCCTGCTCTCATCAGTGCTAAGCTTCTGATGGTACCTGGCAAATGGGGTCCAATTTGCTCCCCTTGTTTTTTCTCTCCCGCACTTATAGTCTAGGTGAAACATCACAGGGGTGTACATATAAATGGTAGCATGAATAGGACAACAAATTTTTAATCTTATCTACTTTTTTTAGCAACTGAGTCTGTGGCTGGTTTACAATAAACCCCGATATTCTCTCATTTGTCTGTGAGTCTTGAGGGGCAAAACTTGACAAGTAGGCAGCCTGTCTTACTGTGTTAATGTCAAAAAGTCAGGCCTGAGGAAAAATGCAGTTTGACCTTGACCTTGCATACTCATCCTTACTTACTAGTGGTCACTCAAGGCATATCACAGAGCTCAGGTGGTACACAACTACCTTACATAGGGGATTTAAACTAAAAAAAAATCAAAGAAATTCAGAGATCTGAACTAGAATAATAACCATCAGTTATCAATAACATTAAATCACCTTACTCTGATGACTTTTTACAACATTCTCCTCCAAAATGTATGTTCATGTGCTATGATTTAACAAGTTACCTAGTCAGAGATTTAATGGCATCTATACAACCACCTCTGTTTTAAATCTGCTCCCTTCTCAAGAAGTAGACATGGCCTTAGCTTTCCACCACTGGCCTCTAATGTTTACTGTGGCTGCACTGTCATGCTTTGGCATATTGTCTTTTCTGGAGCTGACTGTGGGCTGTAAAAACAGCTGGCTCTGAGAGTGTTTCTCATCCAGGAGTAGGCACATATCCCCCAGTGACCTCCTTTAGGGCAATTTATCAAATGGGCTGTTTGTTCTCACATTTTCTGAAAGGATATGCAAGCAACAAGGAGGGTAAGAGGATATTTCAAGAAATGGGTTTAAAACACATTTTTGTTTGAGGTGTAATTTGCATAATATGAGACTTTAGGGCAGCTGGATCTTTCGGGGGTTTGAGTTATTAATCAAACACAAATGATGATTTATCGTAGGACCATGGTCCTACTAGCCTTAACTTGGGTTCCATTCCAGTGAGTGTTAGGGTATGTTCTCAATAACTAATGTTCAAAAAACATTTTGTTTTCACATACTGAGTACCCCTGATCTATCTGTATTCTCAATCAGTATGAGATGCTCTGTTTGAGCTCCTTTTATGTCAAGACTCCCTTTTCCATGTGGGCCCAGTCTGCCCTGATTGGTTGACAAGTCTACTCAGCATTGAATGGTCAGTTCAGTACAACTCTGCATTCGCCCCACAGTCTCTTTTCTGCACTGGAGTTGCTACCCCAAGCCAACAAGCTTAAACTGCTGATGAAAAAATGGTAGGACATAACACTGGCATAACACTGGTAGATCTATTTGTGGGTGACAGGAGTAGGAGCCATCTCAGTCAGCTACTGACTCTGTGAATAGGTGAAGAGGGAGAAGTGTGGATGCTGAAGACTTTTGTGCATATTTACGCTTAGGTGGAGCAGACATGTAAACAGACTAAAGGGCTTATAAAGTAATAATATGACCTCTTTGACTGACACCAGGTAATGCAGTACTCAAAAAATACTTTATAACAGTTACAACAATGATACTAAGGAGAAAAGCTGCTGAATTCAGTCTTCTAATTTTACATTTATTAAAACTTGTTTGCGACTAGCTGAATAAACAATGCTAGACCAACCAGACCCCCAGAGGGAAAAACAAAGACGAAATACTGCATTGGTTTTTACAGTTCAGAGCACAGTCAACCTTCCACCCAGTGTGTGCCGGCAAAGAACTGAGCCTGAGCAGCTCTAAAGAGGTAAGTGGTTTCAAAAATTGGTAGATGGATGGACTTTGTAGAAAATGTTGTTTTGGGGCTTCAGAGTGAATTATCGTTAGAAACATTAGTAACTTGGTGCTGTCCTTCATCTTTTTAGTGTTGTGTGGGTTATTTGTGACAGAGGGATACTGGCAGGAAGTTTTCCAGGAAGAGTTAGGGTGGGAGATAACATTTTCAGAACATAACTGAAAATGGCAGTACAATCACTCATATATTGGAACTGATCAACAACCCACACTCATGTATCCTGGTCATTTTGAAGATGGGACATTAGAAGTGCACTTACAAGAGCCCACTCTGTTGTTTTTAAAGGTCTGCTGAGTCACTGTCCTCTGAACTGCTGCGACGGTTATTCAAAGGTCATTCGTTACAGAATAAAAGGGAATTCAGATTTGAGATTTGGAAAGTTCTTTGTGTTTGTACCATTAAAAAAAAGGTGCTCCAGTGGCCACTTGAACACCAGGAAGGCCCAAACTAGTTGAAAAGAAGCTACTATTGCTTCTTTTGCAAAGTGACAGTTTGATTTACTGAGAAATTATTATCACATTGATTTTTGACACCAAATCTTTCTCAATTGAGAGTAAATTTTCAGGGATTTGACTCCATCCTATAACTACAAAACCACTGTGAGAGCGCAGACCTCTGCCAAGCAGCTCACTCCCACCCATAAATTGTGACAATCAACATTATAGAGCTATATTTATTTTATATGCACATTGTGGAATGAAAAATATCAATCTGCAGGAAGTGTGATTATTGTTGATATAAATATCATCCAATAAAGTGACCTAGTTAGTAGAGGGCCTTGTAACTTGTTGACTGAACCAGTTTGCTGTTGGAGTTGTGTTTGCCGCAGCATTTCCAGTAGGTGATGTCGCCAGCCTGTCAGTCGGAGCAAAACCACGGCGCTTTGGTGCGCGGCACGTTCGCGCTATGTGGACTCTGGGGGTTAGCTTTTTACGCTCACACACAGACTTCTGCTTTGACAGACTATTTCTGTATTGACATTATCAGCAACCTTCTTTCAAGTGAGTAAACAGCACGTTTGGAGGGACTGCGAGCGAGCAGCCATGTTTGTTTCTATAATGTTAATGGGCTCACAGTAACGTTACTAGTGGCTGTGAGTTGTAGAGGACTGTGATGTTTATTACAATTTCGGGAGAGTCTGCTGAGAAACCAAGGCTCCAGGAACAGTGCCAGGGTTTCTCCATCGGCACAACTTTTCCTCTTCTCTTCTGCGTCTGTGGGCAGAACTCTGCATGTCCCAGCTTTTCACTGCTGATTGGCTGATTGGCTGATCGCTGTGCCGTGCCTCTGCGTGTAACCAGAAAAGATGGTCCAGTGTTAAGTAATGGGACTTCATGATAAACTTAAATGTTCTTTTGTGACGTTAATCTGGATCAGATCAGAACCAAAATTTAATGGCGGCTTCTTCATTGGATCAAAACACACCTCTGATAAAATTTTCATGTAAATCCAGCCATTAGTTTTGGCATAATTTTGCTAACAGACAAACAGACAGACAAACAGACAGACAGACTCTGGTGACGATATAACCTCCTTGGCGGAGGTAATTAACTTTGCACTCATTAAAATTTAGCAAACACCAACATTTTAACTCTTCTCAATTTGCTGTGTATTTATTTTTGTAATCATACATTTATGTAGCACAGTTTATCTGAAAATTTTGCAAAATAGCATGGAGTAAATGTACCAATCAGCTTAAGTGTGAAGATGACAAGCAGCCAATATGTGTATTGTGGCTGTTACCCTTACCATTGAGAAGTTCCCCATAAACTCCATTTTGTATGTACAAAACAATCCCTTAAGTGTTCAACTTTAGCCACTATAAGTGATAAAGCTAGTGAAGGTTATGGGTTTAAATCTGAAATTTTGTCAGAGATTTTTTTTCCACTCGTTTACAGAACAGCTGTTGCAAGTTAGAAAATCCCCGACACCCCTATTATATTGCTTTAATTCATTTCTTATTTCCCAGCCCAGAAAGCAGATTTGCCATTTGATCATTCAAAACCATGCTGACTAAAATAGATCAACAGTAAATCGATACATATCTGGACACAATAGCCTGAAACCACAAATGCATTTGCAGAACAATAGTCTCAACCTGTTCTTGCTGTAACCTTAATCCCTGACGTCAAACGAGTTATTAGATGAAAAGCCATGGCAAAAAACCTCAGGGATAGTATGGGTCGGATAAAATGAATGGGAAATCCAATAACTCTTGTCGTGGTTACCCTTGAATTTGATCTGTGGCTGGTTGGAGAAGCCTCAGGTTCATGGGAAATAAAGGTAATTTAATTGCAAATGTCTGAGTGGGTATTATGCTTTGTATGTTTGAAAAGGTTGGCTGGTGTGCTGTATTGTTGTAATGGATGGATATCTGAAGGATGAATTACAGAAGACTCACTTTGGTGTATTTTTTATCTCAAGCACCTGAAGTGACTCAAACATGATTTTCATTTAGCTCTGATTGGACTGATAGACGCAGCCTAGACAAGTCACAGCTATAAAGTCTTATCACGGACCCTAGATTCAGTTTTATGTGACAGCAACGAGAATGTGATTTCACATTTCTCCTATTTTCAGTGATTTGATGAATTTCTTTTGTTGGCTTTGATCCAAAATTAGTTCATAATTGTTTTACAACAGCAGCAAAGCTATCTGTGCACTTCATCCAAACACTAAGCTTGAATGAGGATGCTGCAATGCTTACTTAGAGAGGGAAAGAGTATTTTCTTCAAAAAGTAACTTAAACACAGAGTTTTAGCAGAGATGCATCTACCCTGGAATTTTAAATAACGCCACCAGGACTTTATGGACAGTGTAGAAAGAGGGAGGGATAAGACAGGCTCACTGGAGCTGCCCCTATCAGCCACAACATTTTATGCTGCTTTGCAGATTGATTGATGATGAGCCCTATTATCATGACTAAGGATGTATACTGGCAAGAATCTGGTGATACAATAAATAATGCAAAACATGGATGACAATACAATCTACCACAATGTACTGAGGTAATATATCAGATTAAAGATCATGATTTTTTTCACTAATTGTCTTTTTGCCACATTAAGAACCCACAGTGCGGTATGCAGTAAAGGTACCCCAATGAGTATCTGTTGATTTTTGTCAAAAAAAAAAAAAAAAAAACTTAAACTGTTGCATAGTCTCCATAACTATGTCTTCAATACATTAAGTCCAACATATTGATCCAGCATGTATGTCTGTACTGAAAGTCACGCTGAGACCAACAGCATAAAAGCTAAAAGACTGACACTTTGCTCGGAAACAAATGCACTTGTACTTAGTGATGCATTTAAGGTCCAGTAGGAAACACTGTGATGCACTGAGGTTGGCTCGGTAAATTTATTAGTTTCTGATGAAGCTTAGAACATAATGTGTTTCAATGTATTTTACAGAGACGGAGATTTAGATTTTTCTTGAACCTTTATAGTTGTGTTGTGTTGTGTTGTGTTGCGATGTGTTGTGTTAGGTTTGGTTTGGTTATTTGCACTGTTCTGCCTGTTGGATTTATAGTTTTAGTCAGTCTGTCAATAATTTTGTTAATTCACAAAATAAAAATATTGATAAGTGATAATAACAAATATAATATAATTGTTGAATTCAGATGTTCGTATTTTATGATGCTTGTTGCATTGGTCCTAAAGATCTTTTTGCATTGTTTTGCTGAGCAACACTTTCAACCAATTTCTAAAAAAAAAAACAAACATGAAACAAGATCCAAGCCCCTCTCCATCAGTGGTTTACAGACGCTTACAAAAAAAAATCGAATAACATTGTTTTTACCGCTGTCTTTAATGTATAAGATAACATGTCACACAATTTACATGCTTAACAAATTACAAATAAATACAAAAAAATTGGACTCATTTGGTATTACCATTTGTTATATTAATTGGGCATTGTTTTACATTTGAATCAATGTGAGTTTTTCAATTTTAAGATTTAATAGTGATAACTAGTTTTAATATATTTATATAGAAGGTTAATTTCTTTTCCGATTTGTGGCACCTCTTGGAGGCCAAGGTGCCCTGTGCATTTGCCTATATTGCCTAAAGGGCCAGCCAGGTCTAACCCACAATCCTATAGTGTCACATCAATGTCTCATATAGGTAGATCCTGCTGTTTACCACATGTTCAGCAATCGTCTGCTACTACTGCAGTTTACAGTCCTGGACAAAGTGGGTGGTCAGTGTCAAGCTCCGTTGTGATAAAGGCTGTCAAACTAAATGTCAGCCGCCTTCAGACCGGGTTAGTGAAAAACACAGCAGCGTTAAACAGAGTTGAACCTGAGGAAGGTAGTGTGTAGACAGGGTAGTGTCTTTGTCAGTATCTGGGCCCTGGCAGTACCTTTAAATGTCCATGTGCACTGTTTCTTAGCTAAAAAATGGGGTTTACTTAGTCTTTTAAGATTGATTCACACAGAGGTAAAATGTTATTGTGCTTTTCTTGGCAAGCCACACTGCCAAGTTTGTCGCTTTTTCCAATGAGACTTGCTATTAATTTGCTTTACAGTGATGTGTGACAAGCACAATCGGATCAGACTGAATCTTTAAAGGCCTTAAAAGCAATCTGTTCCAGCAGTTTCAGTTAATTAAGGTAATTCAGTTCTTTTATTGTTAATAGGAGGAAGAAAAAGACTCAGGAAGTGTGGAAAGAGCTCTGGGTCATTCACAGGGAGAGTTGTATCTATCCATCCTCACTCCAACATTATATGCAGAAGATGAGTCAGTGAATGAAGGTTTCAAATCATGACACCTCATGTAGACGGTGTCATATCTGTACATAAGTGTTTCTTTTATAGAAATACTGTTGACTGTTGAAGTCAGGTATGAAAAGTGCAAAGGTCCCCAAGTGTTTTCAGATGGGGACAATGGCAGTTGGCTGGATCAATGACATAGATTCAGGGCTTTCAAGTTTTGATCTCAGGTCAGAGTGAGATTTTTGCTGGCTTGCGACCATTAAGCATCCTTATGCACTTATCATATTTTAAAATTAAAATTGGGTTTATTAGTAGGTGCTGTTATGTTGCCCCCCTCAATTTAATGGGTCTTATTGTTTCTTTGTCATGTTAGTATATTATATCAAGTAATAATGAAACATAATAATACAAATATTATTGTACTTTTTTATTATTTACCTCGAACATTTGACCATGCTCTTTTAATCCAAAAATGTGCAGTTTTTATTTTAATTATGGCCAAACATTTATCATGTTCTTAGTTCAACTATTAACTTAACTAACTTAGCATTGATGATTTTGTTTTAATATGATGCCTGGTAACCACAGTTTGAATGTCAATGTGATTAGACTTTGCTTGACTGTTTAACGGTAGGTGTGGAGGAAGAATAAGAATAAGCTCTCATTGTTTTCCTTTTGCCTTATACGTAATTTCATGGTTCAGCAGGCTACAAAATCAAAGGATGAGATAACTTACTGTACTCATGGGATAAGGCGCTCCCACCGTGAGTGTGAAGTAGGCATCCTTATCTCAGAGCGTCGCTGCAGTCAGATAAACCGCATCTTACCCGCATACAGCAGTGCTATTATCTGATTGGCTGCTATATAGCTGTATGTTATTTTTTGATCGACTGATGGGTTGTTGATCTTATGGCTGGGTCGCGTCAAGCTCCCGTTCAGCTCTATGATGTTTGGAGCGTCTTGCTACACGTTCCATGAATGCATATGTAGCGGTGTAACCTGGTGGGCGTTACACAATAAATTTTCATGCGTGAGAAACACCAGGTTTGTCGTGTGAGAGTGTGAAAAGGTTAAAATACGTGTCACATGCTGAATGTGTGAGACTTGAAAGCCCTGTAGATTGATGTATAAAATTGAAAATGTGCAATAATAGGCAAATATTTAAATTACATTATAGAAAAGTATTATTAGATCTATACGAGTAATTGAACAATAACTTGGTTCTATATACTTCTATAATTAATTTTAAGTATATATATTAACACTGATCAGTATTAACATATTCAATTAATTATTGTAGTAACATAAAATGTTAGTTACATAAAATGTTAGTTTAGAACAGATATTTTGTGGAGAAGCTTTTTGTTTGTAAATACTTAATTAGGAGTTAAATGATTATGAATACGAGAGTGTGCTTTTAAATAAGTATTCATTCTAACATTACAGATGATATGTAAGCATGTGTATATACTATATATATAATATGTGTATGATGTGTAGATCTATATAGATATATATTCAATATATACATTAATATTTTACTGAGGTGCTTGCAAATTATTAATTAATGATGATAATAACAAATATTATTATGGTTATTATGTTTTTTTTATGGATCTGATTTGTAAGGAAGGGGCAGGACTAGATAAGGTTTTAGCTTCATTCTGTCCCTTCTCAAACAGGGTATTGTGTGACACATACGTGTATGTATTCACGTGTTTAAGTTTAGTGTAGGACATATACTGATGTCCAATGTACATACGCATTATCTTGCCCTGACTAATTGTTGCTTGTTTTTTTCTTTTTTTTTTTTCATTTTTAAGTTTGAGATGAATAAAAAAAAAAATAGAAAAAAGAGTAGTGCAAGTGCCTCACGGCAAGAAGGTTGCTGGTTTGATCCCCATGTCAGTCAGGGCCTTTCTGTATGAAGTTTGCATGTTCACCCAGTGCATGCATGGATTCTCTCTGAGCACTCCAGCTTCCTCCCACAGACCAAAAACATGCTTATTATGTTGACTGGTGACTCTAAATTGCCCTTAAGTGTGAGTGTGAATAGTTGTTTCTCTTTTAATGTGGCCAAGCAACCAGCTGGTGACCGGTTCAGATCATACCCTCGTCCCAGTCCCCACAACCTCGAAAGGGACAAGCGGTAGAGACAATGGATGGATGGAAAATGGGAAAGAAAATGGAATGAGGGCTGCATCAGTTTGCACTCTTATATGGTTGCACAATCTGAGCTTTACATGAACACATTTGAGTTCACATTTGGTCAGAGGTTAAACTGCAAGATGAACTTTGTCATGATTAGGGATGGGAATCAATGCTTTGCAAATCAATGACGTCATGCCCTCATCAGAGACAGTCAGTAGAAATGAAAACAAATTAGTCAATCTTTTTTTGACACAGTCAAGCAGGCTGCCATGCTGACTGTCTGTTTTGACTGACTTTTCTCTCACTGGTCAGGTGTGGGCTTCGAAAGATCGACCACAGTCATTAAAAAAGACACTGTTTTCTGCAGTGACTAGGGATAAAAATCAATACAATATTATTGATACAGAAGCCATTGACGATTCTGCTTACCGATCCGATTCCTTTAGCGATTCCTGCTGACTTTTTGTGTTTGGAAAACGTTGTCATTCAGGGTTTTCAGACACATGACTTTCCTAATATTCAATGCCATCCAGAATAATTCTTCTGCAAATTTCCACTTACTGAAAGTCTGCTGTAGCCATTTTTACATCAAAAACTTAGACACAATTCTGCGCCCTCTATGCCATGATTTTTGACTTCTTTGTTGTCATTCCTGCAAATGCCTCTGATTAGAGCATGGTGTCTTTGATTTGCAAAGCATGCCGAACAAAGTGGGAGGGGCTGATCAGCAAAATGACTATGATAATGATTCCATGAGGGAGTTGTTAATGATTCTTAACTGAGATTGGTTTTCAATTCCCATCCCTAGCATGAAAGTTATATTGCTGGTATCTAAACTTGCATTGGCTGGCTATAGATTAGTAAATAAAAAAATAAATAAATAAATAAATAAATAATAATAATATATAAATAATAATAATAATAATAATAATAATAATATTGCATGAAAATCATTTGCATGAAAAAAAAGTGCTTCTAGTGTGTAAACACCTTTCGTCCACAGACCTTCATTTGAAAGTATAAACTGGTTTTATTGGTGGGTTTTATTAAAGCTAACTTAAAGCTCAATTTCGTAATATGTTTAATCTTCAGGTTTTGCTACTTTCACAGTCCATACAGAAATTAAACCATAAGAGCTCAGTCCAAGTGGCCATTTATGACAAATCTGGCAAAAGATATGTTGGAGTGGTAGATTCTCTCAAAATATGGATTTTTTTATGCTTCCTTAAGCATTGCTTTAATTATATGAGATGCAGAAAATGAGAGTCCAGGCTCTTGTGCTTGGTGGTTAAAATTAGTCTGTGTTTTGACATTTCCCTCTTCTCGTGTGGTGACTCTTCACGCTGGGTCTGCTTGGCACCAGCTTGATGCCATTTCAAGGCACACAGCTCAAGATAAGTGACACACACTGGTAACCTGACCAGCAGACGGGAGAAGGGCACTGTTTAAAATGCCACTTCAGCCCCGGGGCAGGAAGCTGCACAGCGCTTTAAGCAAGAAACAGAAGCTTGTGTTAAAGTGGCACGTGGCAGCAGGAGGAAAAAGGCAAAATCTTATCTTTGCACTGCTGTGTGACTGATTCCCATGTGGCGCACAGACTGCATAATGAAGCTGGACTGTGAAAACCCACAGATGTTATTGTGCGCCACTCTGCCAGTGGTTGGCAGAGAAGCCCGCTGCTTGAACACTGCTACAATGTGTTGACTGTGTGTGGGAGTAAGCATCAGAGGGAGCAAGAAAGAAACCTACTGGTTTCAATGTGCCATGGCATGCGCTGAAAGAACAGGGGTGCTTTTGCTGATAAAAGCGTGTAGGCAGGCTTCTCCAGGTGTCCTTCAGGAGGGCGATGACCTGTGTGCAAATTTAAGTCTGTGTTTACCTTCACCCACCTCTTCAATAGATGAGTGCAGAACTTATAGAGCTGCATGTTACTTCTGAAAGGGAAAATGATCTACTGACATCTTCACACTGTAATCTAATTCATGTCAGGGAGCGACTTTGTAGACAAGATCCACAGGAAATATTGGTCTTCATGTTTGGTGCACATGTTGGTGAATTTTTTTTTTCAAATGAAAAGGTTTGTTGTATTTGTATCTACAACCTACTCATGCTAAAATTAAATAAAGGTGATACATTTTTTTTAATACATAATACTTAAATTATTCCAATTCCAAAAGGATTTTGATGTTGCATAAAATCAAAATAATAACAGAACACACTGATTTTCAACTCCTTTTAAGCCAGCGCTCACTGGAAACTTCATAGGGTACATCCATTCAAATGCTTGTCCATGCAAATAGCTAATAAGCCAATCACATGGCAGCAACTCACTGCATCAAGGCATCTAGACATGGTGAAAATGACCCACGGAAGTTCAGACCAAGAATCAGAATGAAAAACAAATGTGTTTTAAGTGACTTTGAAAGTGGCATGCTGTTGGTGCCCAAAATTTCAAGAGGATAGTCCAAAAAAGAGAAAGTATCCAGTTAGTGGCATATCTAAAGGCATAAACGCCTTGTAGAGGCTAGCTGACAGAGGAGAATGACAGAAAAAAGTATATTTTCCCTGCATACAATGATTTGGGTGTCAGGTTTCTGCAGCCAACCTGACGTAGACACTCGGGTTGCTACAGCTTTTGGCACTTCCCCAAGTGCCTCCATTGTCAGCCTCAGAGGTTGCTGCCTAAGTAGCACACACCACCAGGCGCCACTCTTGACAGCAAAAAAACAGAAATTTGAGGCTGCAATGTGTATGCACTTACCAAAATTGGACAATCGAGGATCGGAAAAATATTGCCTGGTCTGATTAGTCTCCATTTCTGCTGGGACATTCAGATTGAAGGTCAGAATTTGGCAAAACAACATGGAGGGGTGGACCCTTCCTGTAATGTGTCAACAGTCAGGTTGGTGGTGGTGGTGTCAAGCTGTAGATAAGTGCAGTTTGTCCTTGTGTCTGTCGGAATCGAGAGCATTTTTGTTGATATACTCACCTGAATGTGACACGTGTTATTATAGAAAACCACTACAGGGCACAAAATGACCTCAGGCTGTATGCGACAACCTGCTATGTTAAAAGTAAACTCTAAACATGTCAGTAGTTCTGAAAGAAGAAGTGACAAATTAAACAACAATAATCAATTTCATAATCAAAATTTGTTGACAACTGATGACTCGTGTTCAGACTTCACCATCTGCACTCTATTCCTTCAATTTTTCTCCTCAGTGAACCCTTTTGATGGTTTGGGTGTTATGGTCTCATGAATGACTGTGTTAAATGATGACATGCGGCTGACTGTGCTGATATAGGTCATAATCAAAGCACTGGCAAAAGTAAAGGATGTACACGCGAATGCTTCATTGTGAAGTGTTGTTTTAACACATTGTCTAAAACTGTGTCAAAACTAACAATCAGTTGTTTTTAAGTGAGGAAATACAGCCAAAGAAACTAAGCAAACATGAACACGGACAGTCAACAATGGTTTCAACACAAAGTCCCCAATTTACACATTCACCAATTGAATGAATACACCAAACTTATTTTCCTAATTCCTGCCTTCTTCAATAGAATTTGTCTGATGTGTTTGTGTCAGTACAGTCTCTGACAGTGTCAGTAACTCTGAATCACTCATGTAGCCCCTCATCAGCATCAGCAGACACTCACTGAGAGAGAGGCCAAGCCCCCAGCCCATGACCCCTGAGAGGGCAGGTAGGATTCACTGCTAAGATGAATACAAAGAATGCAGCTCAGCACTTTTTATTAGTGGAACAGACCTGAATAATAATTAGAATATGTCCACGTTCAGAGTCATGAGTATAACATAACTAGAAAAGCACTCTGGGAGCACAGACCTCCACCAAGCAGCTCAGTTGTGCCGATCTACCAGGCTATTGTTAGCTGTTGTGTTAGCAGAACTCCTCCGATGGCATTACAAGGGAAGCTGGGGATTATAGTGACATAGGCTTGAAAAACGTTGACGTCAGTTTGCAAATAAACCACAATTCCCACAATGACATAAATGAATGGGATTTGCCATTATAAACTTCAGTGTTTTTTTGGGACGTCAATCTGGATTGGATCAGCACCAAAATGTATTGGCTTCCTCCTTGGACCAAACCACACCTCTGGTAAAATTTTCATGTAAATCCATCCAGTAGTTTTTGCGTAATCTTGCAAAAAGACAAACAGACAAACAAACACACAAACAGACAGACCCTGGCGAAAACATAATCTCCTTGGCGGAGGTAATTACTTTTTTTGAAACAAGTATGACTTTAATACCTCAAAGTCGTAACTTCCTGTTTTATAAATATGACTTCCCTAAGATTTTTCTAAATCAATGTCAGCTTTTCACTAAAACGTAGTGTCGTAAATGGGTTTAATTGACTTGAGCAACAATCTAAACAATCTAAAAATCAAAACTTCATTTTTTTGACAGAAGTTCTGAAAGGACCCAGCAGGGTTAACAGTTTTTTCCATAAAGTATGAATAATAACACATGATCACTTTTTGTTTCAGTACCATCCATCCAACCATTATCTATATTGCATATCCTTTTCGAGGTCGCAGGGAAATGGAGCCTATCACAGCTGACATTGCGGGGTACCGGTTGCCAGTCAATCGCAGGGCCACACAGAAAGACAGACAACCATTCATGCTTAAACCCATACCTAAGGGCAATTTGAAGTCACCAGTCAAACTAATGAGCATGTTTTTGGTCTGTGGGAGGAAGCTGAAGTGCCCAGAAAGAACCCACACATGCATGGGGAGACCTTGCAAACTCAACCTAGAAAGGCCCTGATCGACCGGGGATGGATGATTTTTATTTATTTTTAATTTTATTTTTTTTTATCTATCTATCTATCTATCTATCTATCTATCTATCTATCTATCTATCTATCTATTACTTGTAATGCTAAAATTATACCTACAAGTTGCAAGCCGACAAGGGCTGCTGACAGCGGAAATTTCTTTTTACATGGAGATGAAAACAAAAATGTTTTCAAAACTTTTTACTCTGGACCCCGGTTTCAAAAGTTTGCGGATTCAGGCACTCCGGGCACCGTTCTTGTGTAGACGGAAGGCGCAAATGCAATGAAAACTCTCCGTTTTCATTCATTTTGATTATCGTGTAAACGGACCCTTAGTGAGATGGGGTTTAGATTTAAAGTTTGATTAACACACATAAAGGACACTGTATCTAACCAGTGTGATTTCCTTTAAAATAATCACAGTTAATATTACAGGATGCAAAAATGCATTTGTTCAGCCTTTAAACAGAGACAGATAACGTACACATACTAATGAAATAATATGGCTCAAATAAGGGGTTGTTTTGTCTATTTTTAAAGTTAAATGAAGTAATGTCTGCTCAGTAAAAAAAAAACCTCCTGTATTTAATATGTTGATCATTTCTAGACAGATGATTTTAACCAAATGATGTTGATTAGAGTCCATTTATTCCCACAGCATATGAAACCATTCCTTCATTTACAAACTTGACCCTTTTCAAAGGTTTCAAATATTGGACCACTAAAAATTTAGCATCTGGTAATGTGTGTGGGTTTTTGTGCAAGTGTGTGTGAAAGAAGGGAAAATTTGGACCATCTGCATTCACACAGTCGTAAAGCCTGAGCATATTTTTAATTGGGTGTTTTCGGCGCCATAATTTGTGAGCTGAATCGCTGGATCTGCTCCGCCGTCCGTCCTGAGTTCAGCTGCAATATGTTTTAGACGGCGCTGACAGCTTGTTATCCGATCAGTTTCCATCTAATCTCACAGCTCACGTCCTATCGCTGAGAAAATCTTGCAGAGTTTAATCCTTCATAGATGACTACTTTCCAGCTGGAGATGAAGTATGGGGTGTACACAGGATTCTCCAGGTTGATTCATTTGTGAGAGGATCTTCTGTTAAAGTTTAAACGAGGTGGAAAAAGGTTAAACTTTACCTTACAAGAATAACCAATAATTCACCGTATTTTAATGTGTCAAACAAATTAGAAAAAAATGATTAAGCAGCAAGTTTCTCATCTGATAGAGGCAGGTACAGTCAGTTTGAGAGAGATATAAGGAGTCTTTGTTTGCTTTTTGATCTTAACCAGCTTTGAAAGATGAAACCTATTGCAATTTCCTATCAAGCTCTGGACCTTTTGTTCTCCTGATAGAAATGCTTTTTGCTGCCTTACAATTCTTGTCTGTATACTTTGGGTTTGGTCTCTCTGTAATAAAAGAAAACTGTTTTTAATGATTATGGGGAGCTATTAATTTGCCTTCAAAGCAATGGAATCAAAGAAGAGAGATTACAGAGAAGCAATTCAAGTTATTGTAGGTGGTACACAACATAATGGTGCGTTCCTTTTGATCTCAGAGGTCAAAATGTTTCAGTTGCAAATTATACTTGTCTCTGAGAGACAACTACAGGTCTGAATTTCTAATCAGGAGGTTGTATGATCTTCAGGTACCCCAACTTTACCAGCTTGTACCTTGAACACTGAGATTTAAAAACAAGTCATGACAAAGCTCCAAGGTACATGGACACACCATAATTTCACTCTGAAGTAGGTCTAATGATACAATGCTGTACCTGAAATTCAATCTAAGCAGGTTTGATGTTGCTGACTCTGGTGTGCAGTGGAGGTGAACGACATAAAGACAAAAAACTTACAGAGAAGGTTTTTTTTCTTTTTTCTTTTGTTACTCTCTGAACATTACTGATGATATCCAGAGGTATGTTATGAGATTTACAAACATAAATAAATAAAGAGGTTTAACCCCTTCATCATTAATCTTCTCACTCACTACAGCTACATCCCTCCTCCTCTCTCCTCATTCATTCATCTCGACAGTGAGTTCTCCGGGGTCTCAGTACAGTACACAGGGGCGTTCTCTGGACTTGTATCTAAAGAAAATGTTTTAAATATTTGACAACATGATTTATTACAAGAACAGGGACATGAGCTCAGCAGAGTTTTTACCTGTGTGACGAGAAGTTAAAACATATGCTACCACTACCTGTTGCTGTGGACGGGGATCATGACACACTGAACATGGAGCAGAGGTCCCAGATGAGCCCAGAGCATGATGTGTCCACTCACATGTGGGGTTTTCCATGCCTATAAACCTCTCTGTTTCATCCCTGCCCAAAACGGATGCTTTTAGTGTTAATCCTTATTAGCTGTGTCTAAACGCACGCTCCCAAGGAGAGGACTTGGCTTTGGACAAGTGTGCCCTGCTCTAATGTTTACTATGTTCTTTCAACCGTAACCCACAGCAGGTTGAACACCTGAAGCAGGGAGTGTCTTCAGTCTGGGGAGGTAGTGTTGCCCTTTAATGACATTATTAAATGAAATTTCTCAAATTAACCATCTAAGTTAGTGCTGCTCAAATAGTGGGTCGCGACACCAAAGGGGAATGTGGCCACGACCCAGGAGGTTCCAGACTTACCTGGGCAGGGACTTGGCCAATTTGGGGTATGGACCCCCTGGAATTTTGATTGGCCGCCTCCCATGTGCCCATTTAGTTGTTAGATCTTGTAATTGTGACCCTGCTCTTAAATCTGTTATTTGAGTCTTGTAAGAAATAGGTTTATGAGTTGGTAATTTGTATCTTTGTAGGACAGAATAGGGTGCGGCTGGTCAATATTTTGATTTAATTGATCAATTTAAATCTAATGTTGCTAGAGATCTGAAAAATGAAAGTCTGTTTTTTAACCCTGACTTAATTTGTCACTCACTTTGTCATGCCTGTCAATGCTTTGTGAAAATAGTGCAGCTTTCAGTGCTAATGTAGATGAGCCTGCTCACATCCAAACATAATATACCTATGATTTCAGAGTTACAGCCTGCAATCTATTTTTATTTTTCAAGGATTATTTTGGGGGAATTTGGTGCTTTTATTTGATAGAGAGAGCGAGACAGTGGAGAGGCTTGTGAAGGGGGTCAAGAGAGAGTAGGGGAGGACACTCTGCAAACTGGCCACAGGCTGGATTTGAACCTGTGCCGGCTGAAGCATGTAAATGGGTCATGCCCGATTGCTTACTACTCCGCCAAACCATTACCCCAGCCTGTAATCTAATTTTAAGTTGTAAATTCTTTTGAGTTTGTGAGATATCTTGTTTAAATTAAGATGATACTTGTTTTTTGTAATTTCTTTGTCGTCATATTTTTTCTTGAGAGGAAAAACAATTAAAATCAGAAAATCAAGTTTTGTGAGGAATAATCTGGAATTTTGGATAGAAACCATATCTCCCAGCCCTAGAATGAGGGTTAGAATATTAAGAGGGCACTGAAAACAGGCTACAGACACAATTTCTGTTTAATACCCATTAAGAGTGTGTATACGAAAGAATGTTATCTTTATTTCTGTATCTGTTTCATTTGAATGTATGTACTGTCTTCAATTACATTTTCAATCATATAATTTTTTTAGGGACAGTTTTTTTTTGTGTCTTTAAAATATCTCTGTAATTAAATCTAAATCCCCTCACACTTTGTTTTGTTGACATTTTTAACTCACTGTAGATTTACAGTTCAACAGAATTAATCAGTGTCTCCGATATTGATCAGTCTGTTGCCCTAAAAGACTATCCCAAAGCAACTATACCAATTGTATACATTTGTCACTATGAACTTTTGCTCCCTGAGACTACTGCTGACGTGGATACGTTTATATTGGAGTGAATTTAAAGTAAGATCAAAGGTCTGTGAAAACTCCAGTAATGGACCACTTGTTATTTAGAATTGGGATACAGCTTTTAGACAACCATTCTTAGAAAAGGTTTCACAGCTGGCTGAGATTCTAGTGACTTTTCATCTGTACAGAAGAGATCAACTTTGCAGGCTAAGGCTAGAAAGAAAAGAAGAAGAAAAACATGCCTCTGCATGAAAGCAGCAATACTTGGATGTGAAAATGGACTACAATTGAGAGGGATAAGGGACCCTGAAACAATACTGCTGTATTGTCTGAGGTAAAAAGACAACTCATCATTTACAAAAACTTTAGGGAAACTTCCAAATGTCCAAAAGAGGAAAGTCAGTTCTATTTTCATATATCACAGATCCACTGTCATAATTGAGGGATGGCAGTTCAAACCATATTTGCAGCTATCTTGTACTTGTACAGGATGAAGAAAAGCAAAATAAAGCAGGCCAAATCACAGTCTTAAAACACTGCCTCAGATACTTTTGACTCATATCACAGCCCTATTTGACTGCCTGCTTGGCTGTAAAATGTGTGCCTGTAAGAGAAATGTGGCAAACCTCTATCAGAACAAGGCACCACTATCACGTCTCCTCAGTTTTATTCAAGAGTTTTGACCTTCTGTTCAAAGATTTAACAAATGGCTGAGTGGATCTTGCAGCCTGACAGCGTACGAGTGTCCAATGAACCGTGATGCATATTTAACAGGATCCAGCGGGCTGCAGTGCCGCTGCTATAAACTACACTCTCCGATGAATCGTTCACTCGCTCTCAGTTGCAGGTCTGAGGACACAGACAGCCTCCATTATACGCACCATTGGACAATCCGCAGCATATCAGACACTGCTGCTAATGATAATGAAGGACGAAGCTCCTCCGTCTCAGTGTCTAAATTGTCAGGGCCCTCACTGATTACTCCTTTGCTTGAAAACTCCAGTGTCACAACAAATTTCCCAGCATCAGCTCAGGGGACTCTTAAAATGCACATTCTAGTTTCTGCAGGGCATTCAAAAAACTACTCATTATGCTGACTCAGGGACTAATGCTTTTGTCATCTGGCAAATAGAAAAACTAGAGGCGTGAATATGCAAATTAAAAAATGCAGAAAATACAGTGCACTTTGTAGCAGTAGCAGAATGACTGTAAGTCCTGTAGCATTAATACATTTGCTGGGATACACAATATATTTCTGCACAAAAACTACTGCAAAGGGCATGTACTGCAAAAAGTAAAGCAATATTCAGTTATTGATCAATGCCTTTATCTGAATAAAAATGATAAAATTAATGCCATAACTACCATTTACATTGGTAGATGGTAGTTATGGCATTAAACACATTGGACTTGTTGGTTTACTTAGGATACAATACAATTAATATTTACAATATATCAGTCAATCAATCACTCTTTATTTGTTCATAACAAGTGTTATCTCAAGGCACTTTACAACAAAGCAGGCTGAAGCCATACTCTTCATTTTATAGATACACATATATGCGTATATACTTATAAAAACAGAGATGTATCCATCCAGGCAGACACAAAGGGACTAAAAACAAGAATTCATGATTGCTACAAACTTATGGAGACCCAGATTATAAATCTGCCCTCATCATATTTGTCTCTGCTGAATATAAAGGTTTTTGAGATTAACCCCTTAAGATGTGGCCTCTTGTATTCAAGAGGGTCCTCATGTCTATGGTTGTAAAGCTTTTATGATGGAGGTATAATCAATAGCAACCATGGATAGAGAGGTAATTCTAGTATCAACATCTATAATGATTATAAACTGGAGGAGATTGGTGTGAATTAATATAGCAGCCTCTGCCATTAAATTGGGTTTAACTGGTCTCTGGTATACTCACCAACCACTTCAGGTACACCTGTTGAACTGCACAAAAATACAGCTTATAAGGAAACCACTTAACTGCAGCTCAAAGTGAGCGCCAGAGTGAAAAGGAAAGGGGACTGAAGTGACTTTGAATGTGACATGAAACAACTGGTGCCAGATAGGTTGGCCTGAGGATTTCAGAAACTGCTGATCTACTCGGACATTCAGGCACAACCATATCATGGCTTTTTATAGGATGGTCCCGAATAGAGAAAATATCCAGTGAGCAGCAGTTCTCTGGGTAAAAATGCCTTGTGGATGCCAGAGCTCAGGTGGCCCAAGTGGTTCAAGATTAAAAAAAAAAAAAAACACAACCTCAAATAACCCCCTGTTCAAACAAGTTATCCAGAAGACCATTTCTGAATTTCTGCAACACATCATATCTTGAAGCAGATGGGCTACAGCTAAGAACAACTGTATACCCTCACCAAAACTGGACAAAAGAAAACTGGAAAATGTTGCCTGGTCTGGTGAGTCTCCATTTCTGCTGCAACATTCAGATGGTGGGGTCAGAATTTTGCATAAACATGTAAGCATTGATCCATCTTGTATCGATGAAAGACTCTTTAGCTGAGTTCAGACCATAGATTCACCACAAGACGGCTGAAACTTGTTGAATAAGATAGCACTGCGATGTTCTGAAAATGTGTGAATTCACACCACAACAACTTTGAGATATGTTGTGTCATCTTCATAGAAACTACCCTATGCCTCACTTTTGACTTCTCGCTACAGGCTTATCTATTTGCTACAATATAAACGAGGACAGTGATGGTGATCTATTTGATTAAGCTGTAGTCCTACTACTGTCAAAAAAGCAAGAGGATCAAGACTTTGGAGTAGTCCATGGGTGTTTAAACGAGATATCCCTGTGAGTTTGAAATTAATGATATCCCATATTTTGGCATATTTTCTTCCACATACTTCTAAAGCACTTTGTTTTAAAAGGAATACGTATTACCTCACAGGACAAACACTTCAAACAGGAGTGTATTCAACCGAGGCAATGACTGATGATAATGCTGCACTTCTCTGCAACATGTGGGCCATAACAGTTGATAAATATAAACTGCAGACTATGTACAGTGTATTATATTTAACATATTTTCTTTTTTTGCTACAAGGTTAGTCCTGAAAACACATAACATGCCTGATGTTCTATAACCAGCTGCTGGTGATTTGACAAACAGAATTGCAGGCCACACCATTAGTCGACTTCTCCAACAGCAGCAACTATCCCATTCAACACTCTAAAACCAGCTCATTGTGTCTCAAATCTTGGGTCTGAACTGGGATTAAGAATGAAAATCAACAGCGTGATAGAATAAAATCACAAAAATACCCTTAAGACCAAACTTTCTCGTCTGGAGACGGATTATAAAAGTCTGCCAAGCATACACAGCCCACTGCTTTGCTATCACCATTTCAATGTAGCATTAGGCTTACTCTAAGTGTAATGAAATCTTTATCCCATCTCTCTGCTTGGGGATTAAACACAAGATAAATATTTTAAGTGCAAGATTATAGCGAGGTTAGGAGCTGAAGGGGATCAGGGCTGTCACTCCTGAGATATAACAAACACCATAAACAGACTTGATATTTGCATCTTAGTGTCAGGATTCATTAGGGCGACCATATTGTACCAAATCCCAGGCACATCGGATCCATATTTTATTGAATTACAGAACACTTATTTGGGCACTGGCACTCAAAAAGTGGTTACAAAGCGGTTAGAGACCATGAAAATACTGTGATAAATGTCAGGGATGTGATGAAGTGGCAAACAACAGGTCCATCGCTTCTAAATGTCAAGCTGACTCTGATGCATTCTTCAACTTTATAACAAACATAAGCATAAAAGTTTTCTTCAAGCATAAAAATAAGGTAGTGACTTTTCCCTTCTTACTGGAGCATATCAATATTTAACACAGAGTTCAGTCTTTGGAGAACTTTTGAGTGGAAAACAACTGCTGTCACTATTATTCATGGACTTTTACTCACAATGCAGGGTAGAGGAAAGGCCAAAAAGAAGTGATGTTAATTTTTATCTGTGACAATTTGAAACACAAACTTTTAGTGACAAATTTTGTGGAGAGAACACTTTCATTTATAGTTAAATATACCTGTTTTAATTAGGGATACCCAGATCAGGCTCTTTTTGGCTGATCCCAATCACCTGTTGTAAGATCAGTCAATACCAATACCAATACTAATAGTGGTCATGTTAGTGTTTTATTTTAAAAACTAGTTTCCAAGTGTTTGCTCAACAAAGCAATACAAAAAAGATCTCAAGAACCACTGCAATAAAGTATCCTACAGTCAGGGTATCTGAGTGACACAATGAAATGACCCATATTTTGGTTTTATTCATGTGAATTAATTAAATTATTAATAGACTGCCAAAGAGTATTAACTGAAACCAACAGTCAAAACACTAAAAATAATTTAATAAATAAAAGGTAATACATTTATAAATATTAACTCAGTTACAGAGATGCTGAAAACACATTTTACCCCCACTCAGCATTATTTTTTCAAGCTTCAGCTAAAATATAATTCTCCAACTCTGAATTACATTCAAACACATCATGTCCTCAACTTATATTACCAAGTCAACTTTAAATCTTCAACTTTAAGTCAGAAGGCAGAAAAGACTTTACAGTCTCTGAAAATATAAAATGTATGACAGAAGACAAATGGATTTTTTAACAACACTGGCAACATAACAATAAATCTTTACCCAGTACTGGCTTCCCATGGGACACAGTACATGCATCAATGACCCCTCAACAAGCCCACACTTACAGCATCACTGGATTAATACTTCAGACTAAAAAGACTGAAAAGACCAAAAACAAAGCTTTGAGGAATCCTCTGCTCAGATATCAAACTTGCAGACTGCGAGAAAAACTGAGGCCAGTGGGACGATATTTTGTGGCCCCCTACTTGACATCAAAGTGTAGTGTTAGTGCAGCCTGTGCGTTTTTCTAAAATGTACCTTTTTTGCTGAGTTGCGCATGCCACGCTTGCCATCACTTATGGCAGGGCTCTGCAACCTTTCTTGGTATCAGTGACCAGAGGCATTAATTTTGATCAAGCAATCACAATTTTAACAAAAATGGTCAAATACTGATCAGTGGCCAATGATCTGGGCACTTTATCATTTATCCTCTCACAGACAAAACCGACAAGAAAAATGTTTATATTCTCCAAACTAATTTGTCGTATCAATTGAAAACCTAAACAAATCTGTTATTAAGTACAACAAACTCATACACAACTCTAACCAAACATTTAATAGTATTAGTATATTTGTTCTGCATTAAGCAGTCAGCATATTTTTTCATTTATTGTCAAAAACAAAAGCTGGAAAAATGCTTTAGTGTTGAAGCCCTGATGTTTCCAGAGTGATTTGCTTAAGTGACAGAGACAAATAGTGACATTTTTGAAGCAAAGTCTTATCGTTTGTATCACATTTTATTTGTGCTTTATGGCTATACAGTTTGACAGCAGTGATTGATATGAATTACTCATAAATCTTGTATTCTCCTAGTATGACTGTTTTTCTCCCTCTGGCTTTGTTTAAACAAGTATGAAAGTTGTCTCTAACTCACTGTGCACTTTCACAGCCTTTCATGTAAACTCAAGCCATCTAAACCAACCCCTGACATGACAATGAAAACGACAAACACCTAAAGAACCGAGAACAGTCTTGACAGATGTCATCACTCATGCAGAATCTGTCTGAGGATCTGCTGGAGATGAAAGATGTGTTCAGATGTTGCTCGATGTGGGGCGTGCCATTATTCTCTCTCTTCTCTGTAACTTATTCAGAGCATACTGAACCCTATGGACGTTTCCACCACAGTTAATTCAATCCACTGGGCCCCCAACGTGTGGCAACACGTTCTCCTCACGTCTCTCTCACGCCTCTCAACTACACCTATCTCTGAATTTACCCTGATGCCCCTCCTCACATACCATCACAGCAGCACTAACAAGGCAACACTGATGCCTCTGATAGCCAAACCAACCAACCAGGGTGGCAGGTACAGTAAAGAGGCATCCAACAGTGTCCTGGACTGTCGACAGCTCAGATTAAATTTCTGATCCATACATGTTACATTCTGACACCTAATGCCTATGGAACAACTGGAAACAGTTATTATTTATTTAAATTTCATGAAAATTAAATTTACAATGATCAAAGAACAAAATCAAATAGGTTAAACACTTTAAATTTTACAAAATAAAGATAACTGCAAAACTCATTTTAACTCGGGGCTACTTCAAAACAATCAAATTTGTTAAAGGAAATGTTCAATTTTGTTAAAGTAAATAAATTAAATTAAGGAAGTTATTTCCAGTTAAAGTAATTCAAATTCAGTTTAATTTTAAGTTAAGGTTAATCAAACTCTGTTTAACTCTTAGTTAAGGTAATTTAAAATTAATAACACTTTAGTTCAAGTTACAATTTCACTTAAACTGATTAAGCAAATTTAATTCACTTAAGAAGGTTTAGTTCACGAAAGAAAATATGGGGGAAAAAACAATATAATTAAAAGAACTTTGGTTCTTCTCATGAAGCTCAAATGAATGTGTGAAACCATGAGCAGAGGCAGAAATAAACTATAAAATAGATTATATTATAATTCAATTACATGTTCAACCTACTTACTTACTGTTTAGGCAATGAGCTAGCGGCCTAGCCAAAGACTGCTGTCCAATAATTCTGTGTATTATCATTCCTTATCCACAAACGTACTCTGGTTTAAGACTCAGAGGGAGTACTGCAGTGATGTTTGTAGAACTGGAAATAGCTGTCATTGGCTAAAGTATACCGTTAGCTGGTATTTGTGGTTAGCAGTGCTGCCAACTTAGCAACTTTGTTGTGATATCTAGTGAGTTTTCAGATGCCCCAGCAACTGCTTTTTTTTTTTATTATTTAAAAAAGGGCCTAGCGACAAATCTAGCTACTTTTTTGTTGTTATTTGAGACTTTTGGAGTCTTTGGCATGAAAGCATGTATTGTTTTGCTCTTCTCAACAAGTGCTGCCACGGGCCCCTCTCTATTTCAAAGCACTTACAGGCATCGTTGTGCAGCACCCCCTCCCAGCTGCAGTAAAAGCAGGAGATGCTTGCCTCTGCATCCAGACAAAGGAATTGCATTGCAAAGCTGTGCCCCATGCACCACTCAAGTCTGATGCCAACCAGCTTATGTCAGTTGAGGATTTTTTTTACAGACCGAGACTGCACTCCACAGTGTGAATTTAATTGTCAGCAATTTACTGTTCATTAAGCAAAGTCTATCAACATTTAGGACAGCCAATGGCTGATTTCCTTACTGAGTAGTTACAAGCACTGGTGGTTAGTTCTGCAGCTAGCTTGATTCCCTGGGTCCTCTGTGAAATCTGTCCATTGTTTGTTTGTTTTTATCATTTCATAACTACTGTTGTTCAAAGAAGAGGACATGTCAATGAGGGATTGTTGGTCATTATAGACACAATGATTAAGTATCCCATACAATATTCTCTGCATTATTTTTTGTGGTCCTGCAGAGCTGTACGGTCCTCTGTCTTCCTGCTAACAGTCTATAGACTGTTGCTTCATGTTTGGTGCTTGTGAGCTGGCTGCTATTGGTTTGTGGCCACAGCCATGTCATTGATTGGTACAATTTGCACAAGACATGACTAAAGACTTACATGTATTATTTTGTTGTAAGGCCACAACTAAAGAAAGACTGACTGTTATGAGTCCATTGTGGTATTAATGAAGACATATCTGTAAGTGTAGAGGTGAATGGACATGGACATGGGCATGGACAACAACTTGAAACTGAAAAGTGACAGTATACTCAGGGTCTCTTTGATCTGTTTTTATTACTAGTTGAATTTAGCGAGATATGGACGAGAGAACAAATTTGATAAAATCCCAATTCTTTCATGAAAGCATCTGAAAGGCACTGGAAAATTATAAAGCAGGATTTTCACTTGGATGCTCCTTAGTTTTAGTGTTAGTATTATCAATCAATCCACGATTGAGAAGAGTGTTAACCAATTACTATTTGTTTTGTTTGCTCTCTTATGCAACATGTACCTATGTGACAATTGGATCAACAGGTCTACTGAATTATACATGATGTTCAAGCTCATTGTGTAAACTGCAAATATTGTATTTCTTTGCTTGGAGCAAAAAGCAGCAGTGTGTTGTTCCAGATCAGTGCTCTCCAGCAGAACAACACCTGCCTCCTCTGAGACACACACCACAATGTTCTCACACTATTCTCTGGCAACAAACTGTGATAGGGTGGAGGGTATACGGTGAAGACAGATTTGAAAGGGAGATGGGTGTGTTCTTGTGGGTGGTGTGTATATAATAATAGGAGGCAAATTTCCCAGTAGACCCTGATATTTAAGGAGAAGTTTTATTCTTTAACATTGGCTTGACTCTCTAAACTGAGCAAATCGTGGCAGAGCTTAGACTGTAGCTCTGAAGGATTAATCTATCCTCGTCACAGGATGATGCCTGGGTGATAAAGGTCAAAGGCTAATAAGCAAAATCAGATTCTATTACAACATTGTATGATAAAAATTTTATAGACCCTAAAAAACTCAGAAAAACTCACAGAAACACTAAAAAACAGTGAAAAATGTAGCAAACAAGTAACAGCTGAGCTGTTGACATAAACAATGATGGCCAGATTGGTACTAAATAGAAAGTTCCAAACTAAATCAGCAACATACTGATCAGCTAATATTTTAGCCTAGTTAAGAGTTATGTGCTAACTTATTATTGTTTCTATTAGAGCTGTCATAACAATAGCATTATTGACCTTGAAATGCTTAAAAGGGAGATTCTGCTCAGGGCAACAAAAATACATTCCTTGGCCTTAAATTACTGGGAGCCTCTTGTTATGCATTCATGCCAGTGAACGAACAGACAGTTGTCTATATGTCTGCCTGTGTGATTTAAGTGACGTTGAAAGCAGCATTGTTGGTGCCCGACAAGCAAGTCTGAACTTAACCGTGTAAAGAAGATGAATTTGCTTTGTTAGATGTCTGTATTTAGGCAAATCCATCTTACCAAGCTCAAATCTACAACGACTGTGAACAGCCCAAAGTGGCACAGCCCAAATGGCATCCTTTAGAGCAGGAAGACCTGGGAACAATTGATGAGACAACAGCAGGAAGTAACTGCTCGTACAGAGATAAGCATAGATGCTCACAGCTTTAGAAGCAGATCTGGACCGTATTCCATCATTTAATGAAAAACAAAAACAACGACACTCGTTTAGTTACCTGCCAGATATGCTTTCGGCAGGTTCGGCCCATTCCCAAACACTTCCTATGGGCTGTTGCCCAGATGGTCCGTCTGATGTCAGACCTGCGAATTCACTGAGATTTCCACTCCATTGGCATATGTGATATCTCTCAGATTATTTCAATAATAAACGGGCTTGGATATTGCGTAAAATCAGGATAATAACAAAACAGAGTGATTTCCAAATTCTTTTTAACTCACACAAACACACTTTGTGGTACACCTGTTTAACGCCTTTTAAACACAAACACCTCATCTGCCAATCAGATGGCAGGAACTCATGTAGACATGGTCAAGATGATCTGCTGATCACGCCAAGTATCAGAATGAAGAAGAAAGATGATTTAAGTGACACTGAACATGGCATGGTTGGTGATGCCAGCTGCTGCTGCCTGCTGGCCTAAAAGGAGAATGCTGTATATCTAGTGAGCGGCAGATCTATGGGCGAAAATGCATTGTAGAGGCCAGAGTTGTTTGAGATGATAGACAGGCAACATTACCTCACATAACAAAGAAAGCATACAGAAGACAATTTATGAACACACAACATGTCAAATCTTGAAGCAGACTGGCTACAGCAGCAGAGGAACATACCAGATGCCACCTCTGTACGCTAAGAACAAGAAAACTGAGGCCACAATTTGCACGGGCTCACCAAAATGGGATAATTGAACATTGGAACAAAACTTTCCTGGTCTGATGAGTCTGGTTTTCTACTAAAGAACCCAAATGGTTGGATCAGAGGTTGATGTGATTTGAGATTCTTTTGAAGGATCCAACAATATTGAGGTTCTCATTCCAAAGAGTCCAAAGCATTGCACTTACATTTCAGGTGCACAGCCTCATAAAAGTTTAGTGAACCAACTTTGCAACTTCTCAAGGCAGAGATGAAAATTTAAAAAGGCATGAAACAAATCTGTCTGAGCCTCTTTGCAACATATAAACACTGAGAGGAAAAATAAAGCCTCCTCATTCACCTCCCTTCACCTCCTCCTCCTTGCCCTTTTATCCACCTGGTGCTATGGCAAGCTAGCTCAGCTGCATGAGGTGCCTCTTTCAACCTCCAGCCGCCTTTCATCTCGTCCGTAGAAGCGGGAGCTCCCGTGTTTATCCCTGATCCGAGGAGCATGAAGAGTCAGGGTACTGTGCGGGGTATAAGGGGAGGAGGATGCAGGGCGTCAGACAAAGAGTCGGGTGGATCTGAAGGCAGTCTTTAAGTGACAAAGGCCCCGGCTTACTGCATATCTGTGACATTAAGGATTAGCGGCTGAGAGACAGTGCTCTCTCTGCTTGCTCTTGTTAATCTCCCCCTCCCGCCATCACTCGCTCGACCTCATTCTCTCCCTCCCTCTCTCCTTTTCTTGCCAGACGCTTCCTCCAACCCAACTTTAATTAGTTTGAGCGCAGATTGAAGGAAAAGTTGGTGCCTTGTTCAGGTGATAAAACAGTAACTGCCACTGAGCTTAGTCAGGGTTAACAGAGTGGAGGTCAAGTGTGGACTCCTGGGGGGGTTTGATCAGACTGGAGGGAAAAGGATGGAGGAGGGGAGGGGAGGAGGAGATAAGGGGCTGAAATTGGTTGTCCTCTTCTTATGTCTGTATCATTCTGTCACAGTGGGACTGAGCAAATTGAGTGACAGTCAAAAGTTTGGTAAAGTTTAAGGAATTTGAGCCAGTCTGAAAAAGCTGAGGTGAAACTTTTTTGTTTGAGGAAACCAAAAATGTGACATGAAATCTATATCGCAGTATTTCATTATGCCTCCACACAGTGCATTGTTTGAAGGTGATGGGTCAAAAGTTAGGCTTATGTACTGTACCTGCTAGTGTTCATAACCGGCTATCACTCCTCAGGGGTCAGCTTTGTTTGCAACTATATTTATTGCTGTTGTGTCCAACTTTGTCCAAAGAGCAGAACAGCAGGTCAGCAGCAACAATGCACACAGGAGGAAGAACGCATAGCCATTTGCTGCAATATAAAATAGAGCCAAATGCAGTGACTTTTGCACACAGGAATTTTTCGTTCTCTCGTACATTTGACCCAACATAGTTTCTTGGCTCGCTTTTATGTAAAACTCACAATTAGGATTAGGATTCAAATTTATTGTCATTACACATGCACAAGTACAGAGTAATGAAAAGTCATTTGGCATCAAACTCAGAAGTGCAATGTAATAGACTGTTATATACAGAAAGTGCGTGATTGTATATCTGTATGTATTTACAGAAAAAAAGGGATTATAGTTATGTAATTAACGGTCTGAAAACAATGGTCTGAAATATACCGTCAAATATACAGACACACTAGGCATTGTGAATAGAAATGGAGTTCCATAAATCACTGTACGGATTTATATATTATGTGGATGAGTATGAATATAGACTAAATATCCAGATGTACAGATATAATATAAATAAATATGAAAAAATAGAATGTACAGATACGCAATACAGAAAACAGACATATAGTGAATGTGTAGGTGTAAAGGTAAGGTCATCGGGAGGAGGAGTTCAGATTGACAGTTGCTGTGGAGTAGAGTCTGTGGGGGTTAGAGTTTAAAGGGAGACAACTCTGGGAATTATGAAAAAGAACTGTACCCGCCAAGAGCAAGTACCTGAGACAGCCTAACTTCAGTTTACTGAAATATCCCTTTAAGGGATCAAATTTAAAATTTGTTTGTACTTTTCCATTAAAAGCTGTACTGTCTGTAAGGCTGTATATTTAATACACTGCTGTTACCAACTACTCAACTGTAAATTACTTGTAAAAGATATGCAGATGACTGATTCTGTTTTTATTCAGGTTTTACATAAAGTCCAAATCTTTTTTGGGATTACGCCTGACTTTTTTTGTAAAAAGACATAATTTAAAATGTTTTTCTAGCAATCAAACAATGTTTAAAACTATTGAGAACAATATTTTGGTACAGTTTACAACAGGTAAAAACTAGGAGAAGACGCACACTCTGCTGGCATTTTTATGGACATGGTAAGAACATCAAACTTTCAAAATGTTGATGTTTTATAACTCAAAATGCATCAAACTTCCTGCTTCACTTTGAATGTCCAAGCTCAACAACATGAGTAATGGGTCTGTGGTGAAATAGCCATCTGGACATAGCTCCCTGATCATTAATTATGTAAAGGAGCACTAATCAGAAATAATGGGCTTCTTAATTACCATCCCAACTACAAAGCTCGAACAGGTGACCAGAAGCAGGCCGACACCTGGACATTCCACCACATGCAGTTTGCAGCAACATACTGCAAACTGACATAATGAGGTTGACAAACTGCCAGCAATTAATGAATGGCAGTGAAAATTGAGTTAATTGTCCCTCGGGTGTCCCCGGGGTGCTGCGTTTCGTCTTATCAGTCTGTCACATTCTTATTACAAATTGCCATTATCAAGTGCATCTTATTTGAATGGATACCAGTGCAATGCAGCCTTCATGGCCTTCCTTTACTGTGTTCCTCGAGGAGTGATATCCTTGGTTATTACTGAGTGGCAGTTGTCTAACAAGGTTTCAGATAATACTAAAGGGTACATTTATGTGAGCCTTTTGTGTTGTGTTGAAAGAAATCATGCACTGCATTCACAGATATGTGCTTACTACATGTACAAGAAGTGATTTGTATAACATACCCATCTCACAAGATGCAATCTGCTGCACTTCGTAGCATGCAATAAAGATAAAATAAAAATATATTTATATTCTTTTCTACTCCCTTACATTATGTTCAGGCTCAACTCAAACCAAATTTAAGAATTTCCTGAAGCATTTCTTTCTTCATCAACTCAGCCAGATGGTCTTTTATAAAGATCCACAGGGTGTCTTCTTTCTCTTTTGTATCTCCAACAGGCATTGCTTCTTAAATGAGTAGAATGAAATAATGTTCTTGGTCAAATGTCTGGCATTTGTTAAAGTCTGACTGAGAAAAATCATGCTGGGTCATGCAAAGTAGAATACATTTACTACATTAATAAATTGGCAATAAATATATGCACACATGAAATGCATAAAGATGTAGTGTTTGAACATAAAGAAAACAATAACTTGAAGAACCATAATTAACTGCAATGGATTAAATGAAGTGGACGGATATTTGGTTTAGCTTGTTTTAAATGAAGTTTAATAGATTAAAGAACAAGAAATAATGTTAAATTTGTTGTTGTTGATGTTGGCTGATGTAGGATGAAGCAGTTGTTAGGCAGGTCCACAGCAGCAGGCAATTTATGTTGTCTACCATGTATTTTAATAGAATGATCAAACAAACAACTAAGACAATGACAAGGGAATAAATAAAAGGCTAAAACATTAGCTGTGCAGGCCCACAGCAGCAAGCCGCACTGATCCAGAACAGCCATGAAGAGATGACCCGGTAACAAGTACAGAAGCAAAGGACAGAGACAAAGAAAGAGAGGGGGAGAGAGAGGGGGAGAAATATAGAGGGAGAAGCTAAATGTTTTAATTTCCCTGTCACTTTAAGCCTATCGCAACAATACGTCTAATCTTAAAGGTAGAGAGGGTGTCTGCATCCCAAACCTTGGTTAGCAGATGATTCGTGGAGCCTGATAACTGAGGACTCTACCTCCTATTCTACTTTTAGTAAATTGAAAATGTAAGAATTCATTAGTAAAGAAAGAAATTATATTTTTGTCAAATTAAACAAAAGATTTGAAGATGAGAATTAGAATTACATTTTGCTGTTGCTGCAGTCAGGTCCACAGCAGCAGGTCGTCCATGTTGGTTATAATGATTATAGTGATATATGTGTGATATATGCACGGACCACCATGTATTTCAATAGAATGGTCATTCTGAATTTAAAATTATAGACTGTGATGATTATGGAAGGGGAGTCAACAATGAGCTCAAATATTAGTAATGCAGGTTCACAGCAGCAGGCCGTCCAAACCAACGTTCCAAGGAGCCTACAAGACAAGAATCAGTCAGAGATGGGTACAAGAGCGATGGACAGAGAGACAAAGAGAGAAAGAGTAGGGAAGGACAGTGTGGAAGAAAGGAAAAGGGAGAGGGGGGAGGTCAATGTGCCAATTTCCCAAGCAGTCTAAGCCTATCACACCTTAACTATGGGCTAGTCCAAGCTTGACACAGCCTAAACTGTTATCTTTACTAAGAGTTGAGTTCTACTTCTACTCCTAAAGTTAGAGGGGCAGTCTGGCTACCCAGTCATGGCTAGTAGATGTTTTCAAATAAGAAGAGCCTGAAAACTGAAGGCTCTACATCCCTTTAAGTACTTTAAGTAAAATGAACAATTTAAGAAATCATCAGCATAGAAAGAAAAGGCATTTGGATGAATAAGAACAGGAGTTTGTTTTAATGTTATTTTCCAACACATACATACAAGGGTGCAGCATGGAGAGACTCTGACAATTTTCTCTTTGAAAATGTTCCTATTGAACATTTGTCTGACTGAACAATCAAACATTCATTGGGCAGACATTTTAATCCATTCGTGTATTTTCTTGAGGCATGCATGGTGAGCCTCTCTGAATGTGGTTTACTCCACAAGTCCATCTGATCACTTAAAAAGTAAAAAGTGGGCATATCAATCAATCAAACTTTATTTATAAAGCACTTTTCACACAGGCCACTCTAGAAGAAGCACTCTCTGTACAGCTGGGGCTTGAGTACTTGCTCAATGAAACCTTGGTAGTACTCAGGAAGTGGATCAAGGAAAAAAGGGTGGGAACCAATGGTTTGGAGACGACTCAGGGTGGTGTGGGCTACAACTTCCTTTCCCCTGTTCTCTCACATCGTGGCTTTAGTGTATGTCATGGGTTGCTCCCACCCATTTCCAGCTGGCAAAGGTTCCAGGCCCTCATGACCCTGAAAGGGTAAGCGTTGATGTATGGACGGATTGTCTTGAAGATACCAAATGTTAAGATGCATTAGATGCTGCCATGTGACCGACTAACTGGAGCAGTTGAACGAGTGAATTCAATAAAGTGGTCAGTGAGTAAATGTATTTGTGATGTGAGGAAAAGCCTTACCAGGAAGTATTGGTTCCTTCTGTACTATTACATTTTTATGAGCTGAAAACAATTTACTTCTGCTTTGACCCCAAGTATACCTTCACCAAAGAATCCCAGGTTTCAGCACAAACGTCTAATTGTTTCAGGAAAGAATAAGACAACATCTGAATAAGTCCTTTTGCATGCAGGGACAAAGCCATCCAATCAATCTGTGTCCCACTGCCACTGCACAGCTAATTGAGTGTCACTTTGAAAATCACAGCCTGCGATCTTCTTATGAGAAAACTCCCAAAGATGGGGGGAGTGGAAAATGGGATGTCACACTACTCCGGGATCATGCACATCATCAATCTTGATTTAAGAGATGAAGGGAGAGACTATCACTGTTATTCGTTGTTGTTGTTTTTTTTTACCTGTGTTCTCAGGAAAGAAGTAGGTTAAGGTAAATGGTATTTGTTCAAACTCCTTCAGTTTATGTTGTTTTAGATCTACTCAACCAGCTATGAAGAAATTTAGATAAAGGTCATTATTAAACCCCAAACTATGCTCTACTGCCTGTTTTTTTTTTTTTTTTTTTTTTTTTTTTATTATTATCTCAGGCTATATAGGAATGTGATTATTACATAGTGAACATTAAGATATTCCCACTACCATCTAATCCACCTTAAGCACGCCGCACTAATACTACTAGTTCGCAGCCTCAGCTCCTTGGGCAGGGGCTTCCTGGTCATTCCAAATTCGAGACTTAAATCTAAAGGTGATGGAGTATTTTCCATCAGAGCTCTTCGTAACAACCTGCCCCAAGAGAAAAGGCATGCAGAGTCTGTTGCTTATTTCAAGTCACATTATAAAAATTCATTTTTATAGACTTTCTTTTATGGGATGTCATCTCCCTATTTATGTTTTACACTCTCTTTAGCCTCTTTCATACATGCACTTATTTTTACTACTCATAGGTCCCTTTATTCCATTTTGCCAAGCTCCAATAATAGGTTGCTTTTTCCACGTACTATTAAACCTGTACCTGTTTTTTGAAACGCTGTCTATATATTTATTTTGGCTAATTTAATCAATTACTATTAAGAGTTTTCTCTACTTTTCACTGGTTTATCTCCCCAAATTGTCTTAGTTTTACATGTGCAACTGCTCTTTTAACTTCATTTTGTTTTTTTCTCCCTTTTAAATTTCTTTTTTGTCTCATTGTCTTGAGTTACCTTTACTTTTATCCCTATTCGTCTCATGTGCTAGGTTTTTGTATTGCTGGGTTCCAATATTCTTGTTCTCATGTTCTTGATTTTTTTTTTATTATCATGTTTTAATTTTTTATGTTTCCCCCATGCTTGGGTTCTGTTTGCTGTTTTGGTTATTGTGCTTTATCATAATTCATTTTTACCTCTGCCAAGGAGTTTATGTTTTTGCCAGCGAATGTTTGTTTGTTTTTAGCAAGACTACACAAAAACAGCTGGACTGATTTTGCTGAAATTTTCAGGAGGTGTTGGGAATGGCCCAACTTAAAGATGATTAGATTTTGGTGGTGATCCAGATAACTGCTATTAGCCAACCGCCAATCATTTTTGCTCAATAACTGTCTAACTAATGATGATATCAACATGATTCTGAGTGCTAGTTGTGGGTTTTCAGGGTCAAGGAATCATATCATGATGGTAACTTCATCATGAAACTATTGCTTATACATATAACAGCAATATGTGAGCTACCCTTGCGGAGGTTTGCACTCTTTGAGTGCTTTCTTGTTTAATGTATTTGATGTGTTTGACAAAACACTGTAAACCTCTATTTGTAAACACACTTTGTAAATAAATGTATTATTAGTCGTAGTATTATTACTACTATACCCACACTACTACCTAACCAAGCTTAAGCATTTTTCAGTAATGTAGCAGGGACTATCAATCTTCAGCGGAAAAGAGTGCTACTGAGGCATTGTCTGGAGGGTGCACATGAACACTGAGTTTGTTTGGTGAGATATTTATGTCCAGGTGGTTAGAATTTAGATCAAGATCCAAAAATGATGAGCAAATGCATATTAAAAAACACTGTTATATGTTTCTTTCCTTTAATCGAAACACCCAGAGGAAAGCATGCATTTGAACAAAGTGCTGACAAAACCAATCAAGGCCATGGAGAATTTTGACAACACAATAATCAGTTCTTCTCTGATTAAGTGCAAGTGATCAATTGTAACACACTCTCCGAAAGCACAAACCTCTGCCAATGCATCTTCAATATCGCCAAGCGGGTTACTGTAAAAAAATGTGGAACACTTCCATATCTTGCAATGTTAGCAAATCCCTAAAAAAAACTACGACCAAACGACCAACATTTCCTGAAAATGTAATCAAATTCTATACATAACTACTTGAATTATCCTGTTTACAATCCAACTATCAAACGCCAGAAAAAAAATTTACCTCCTTTGCAGATGTAAGAATGTTGACTAAATAACTCAAGAAAATATGAACCATTTTAACCTACAATCTTTTATATGTATTTTGACCAAAGCTGCTGTGAACTAAGTAGAGATGATTGATTGAGTTTTGTGTCATGCACACAGAGGGCCAAGAATAGATACAAGTCAAGAAAAGTATACCTGCAGTTAGGCTTGGGTGCCAAACTACATTGTATTTAAATCATGCTACATAGGGATGCACAATATTGGAGTTTTTGCTGATATCCAATATGCCGATATTTCCAAACTATTTATCACCGATACTGATATCAATACCGATGTTTTCTGTAAACAGCACAAAGCCTCCACTTAAATGAAACTTACCTGTTTCCTGTGTGGTAACAGTTCATTTGTTTTAGGTTCTTTAATAAAAAATATTTTTGACCTGTTTAGGAGGACATTGCATGATGGTGAGGTAAACCATCATGGTACAATTGTACATTTTGCTAAAATTACAGCCAATATATGGGATATTTATGGCCAATTTTATGGTTGACATATCAGCTAAAATTTTCATATCTGCAGAAACCAATGATACACCTTTTAGGCAAATATCTGCAGATACAGATGTTGGATAATATTGTGCATCCCTAATGCTACTTAAATAAAGTGAATTGGATTGGTTTGGATTTAATGTAATTTTTTGCTTCTTTTTCTGTTGAATATTCCGTATTATGGTTACAAAATTCTGCAACCTCTTTATTTTCTTTCTTTCGGAAAACCTTTAAAATTTATACATATATTTTTTTTTTCATCAGGGATAAGGCTGGGAAATTAATAGCTGACAGTTTCCCTGCATGTGTCCACATTAACACATATTTATCCAACACAGGGTGTTACCAGATGATGTGAGGAAATCCAACAGATTTGTTTCAGCACAATCTGTTTTTCACTGGAGCCTTCTGTGGTGGTACACCCTTCTGCAGCAGAGCAGTCGTCTCATAGACACAAATGAGGAGCTTCCTGGTGGCTGCAGTGCCATGGTGTGGTCTGAACACAGCCTGAGGTATGTCTGAACCGTTCAGTCCTAACAGCGTTCAGAGGACACACATGGTGTTCTTTGTGAGACACAAACAGCTTTCATAGTCTGTTTTGACAGCATGGAGCTCTCTGATATGCTGAGCAACAGCATCTAAAATGTTCAACAAACCAGTTCAGCAAAACCTTTAAAGGGGAAAAAAGTTTAAATACCATTAGCATAAGGCTAATAAGCAAGCTGCTGGGTAAAAATGCAGGCCTGTCTGACCTTGAAAGTTAACAAGCAACTTGTGATTCAAACTTTTCCAAAAGCAGAACTTTCTTCAATTCAGAGAACAAGTTATGAAAGACTGCTGGACCATTCCACATTTTAAACCATCTCTCTCTCCTATGTGCCATTTTCACTGTACAGAAAACAAACAAAAAAATGTTTGTTTCCATTAGGAGTAGGTGAGTGCATCTATGGCTGCATTTTTTCATTTAAATGCCTGATAAGTACACTGTAGTTTGTCTCTCTGCTGACAGATTACACAAAAACGCATTTCTAAGGATCCTTGCTAAAAGTTTTTTTATCTTTGACATGATTTTTTGATAAAAGACAGACATTTTGTGCCCTGAACACAATGTGGAGACTGTTAAAACTTTAATTAAATATGTTCCTCAAAACAGAAAATAATCATCCAGAGCTTTGGCGCAGCCAAAATGTACGAGTTTAAAATAAAACAAGTAAAAACAACATCGTAAGGTGATAGCGTGCTGGATAATTTTACCAGATTTTACTTTCTCACCAGTTTTGTTTTGGTTCTACTATGGCACACAGCCCAGCAGCCTACAGTAAGGATGCAACAGCTAGTTGACAAAGTCAGTAGAATGTAATCACATAAATTGTGAGTGATGGATTTAATTGTCGGAAAGTCTCTTAATTACACCATGTGCAGACATAACGTTGTTTTCTGGAATGGATTTTGCTGAGGAGTTAGTCACCTCACTCTTCTTACTATCTTTGTTGAGAGCAGTATTACAAAAAGTGACCATGAAGTGACAGGAAAACACCAGAGCATTAACCTTGCGCAGCAGCTTGATCAGCCTGATTTAAACCAACACTACGTAGTTTTTCCACCCTAATATAATATTTCTAGAGTCATTGTGATGGTACATCACCTTACAACAGGTTGAATGACACCTTTGTCATGGTCTGAGGGGGTCTGTATCACCTTCACTGGAACTATGTAATTTCGATGGGGATGGTAGGAACACTTCCACACTAAAAAACTACATATTTTACTGCTTTGACTGCTTTACAGCATACGTCACTTCCCCCTTGAGGCGAAAGCTCAACGTTGGGAAAAGGAGAATATAAAGTAGTTTTTGAATTTTTAAAACAGATTTAATGAACAGAATTTAGTTTAAAGTAAACATGCACTTATTTTCCTTATGGAAATAGGGACCTCTGGCTCACACTCCTGCATAGTAGGTGGCGGTAATGCTCCTCTGACGCTGGATGCCACCTGCTGTTAAGTAATAATAAGAAGAAAGCCAAATGTAGAGTTGTTATCATGGCGGAAGCAGCGAAAAGCCCGAAGGAAAGAAAAGTTTTATCAGAGGAGACGAAAAAAGAAAGCGGGAGAGTAACAAGCTAAATGCCCGGACAGGGGTAAACATTCGCTAGGAGTTCACTCGTTGGCATGAGCTGAAAGACGAGGAGGGGATGTCTGCTGATTTAGCTCTGGTACTGCTTGGACTCGTAAGTACATAATGATTTATTCGAAAAGAAACATGATCAGACTGTACCTTATCAGTCCACATGGTTTCCTGTCGACTCGCTTCTCCCTCTGTATGTCAACAAATTCACGTTGGTGTGAGGCGCTCTGTTTTAAGACCGTGCAGTTACACTCAACGACCATAGAGGCCACTAGAGAGCTGAAAGCCGGAATCTTACATAGTGCTGCTTTAATGTCTGTTATCAGGCAGATCCATTTTGCCAAGCTCCAATCTCCAAAAATCTGTGAGCAGCACGGCCTAATCAGAGTCCTTAAGAGCAGGAAGAGGTGGGAGCAAAAAAACAGCAGGAAGTGACTGTTTGTACAGAGATTAGCATAGATGCTAACAGCTTCAGTAGCAGTTTTATCAGATCTGGATGACATTTCTTTATTAAATGAAAAACAAACACCAATATACAAACTTCTCTATAGGAAGGATATTTCTCACTCCACTTACGACATGTTTTGACAAGAGTTTAATCTACCAAGTGGCTAATGCTCAGTCCTTTAGACTGTGGCAGGAGTGCCCGCCTACAGCATTATCTGATTAGCTCATAATAAATGTGATTAAAGGAACAATCGTCAAGTCATATGCCGAATCTGCTTTTGAAAGGTTCTGCCCTTTTTCAAACTCTTTCTATGGACTCCTTCCAAGATGGATGAGTGAAACATATTGAATGGTCCATCTGATGTGCCAGATAGCAAATCAATCCAGTAGTCGCAATCTTTCCACCTCATCCTAAAATCTGTATTCCTTCGAAGTCTTTCTTTATGTGGAGTGCAAATGAAGGAGTTAAACACCTGTTTCCATCACTGTCAAAAGGAACTATAGCGTGTTCCTCAAATAGTGGGGCGCAACTCCGAAGGGAGATATGGCCTTTTCCTAGAGGGGGCAAGACTTATCTGGGCAGGGGCATGGCCAATTTGGGAAATGGAATTCTAATTGCCCACCCCATTGCCAGTCCAAAGTTCTGCACTGTGATTGGCTACTTGCCATGTCAAAGGTAGGATTTACATAAAAGCCAGGCTTTTTTGGTTTGTGTGGTTTAATGTGGAAAGTATTCATTTGTTCGAACTTGGATTTATGACTCTGGACTTAAATCCTTAATCTTAGTTTTGGAAGATATTAGTTGTCATGGGTTGTTTGTATCTTTTTGAGATGCAATGAGGGTCACAATAATTATAATTCATGTGTGGATATAACAAAGAAAAATAGATACTATTCATTTCTCTGTGTTAATGTTTAATGAAGAAATTAGTATTTACATGTTTTTGATGTTTTTAGATCATCATAATTTTTTGCCCTTTAAGTTACTCAGTTAGTGCTGTACAGACAGTGTGTGAACTTTACCTGTTAATATTATCACTGCATTTTGTACTGATGCACAGAAAGTGGTACTTTCTCATCAGCCTGGTTGCTGCTGCTTATACAAAAGTGTGATAAGTTAACTCGTCACCCTGTTTGTGTTGGTTGCTGGGTCGATTTTGTCCTCAATGCAAACAAACTCTGGGGGCTTATTGAAAACGAGCCAAGACCCCCTTCAGCTTAGAAATAGGGACTGATTTCTGTGTTCATATATATTCAAATGAACCATGCTGAAAAAAGGACACCAACTGTATCAGAGCAACTCGATCAGATGATCAAGGTATGAAAACAGCCTCAGTGAAACGCATAAACAACTGGCTCTCAACTGGAACTGGGTCTCAACTCCCACCCTGTTTCAACAGTCTGTATATGTCCAGTTAAAGGCAGGCATTTCTAAGGTGGTTTATTGGATTACATTGAAGCTGTTGTGACATTAAATATGGGTTCTTATGAATTTTGCCTTCTTAATCACATCCTGATTGCAATTTGAATGAATTTCCACGTGAAGTTTTGGGTTATTAGACCTTTTTTTCCAAGTCTTGTTAAAATCACCCCATACATTTAAAATCTACCTTCTTCACTTGAGCTTATGATAAATAATACATCTCCTGGTTCTGATTATTGGCCTGTCTCAGGTCAGACGCTTTGACATTTCAGAGCAGTGAGTTAAATCCTTTCATTATGTATATTCAATGTGAGAAGACTCATGAATGACTTTTGACACCACGCTAATCAAAGCCTTATCTCTTTAGCCAAGTTCACAAATCCCAGGCCTGACTGACCTTCATCCGTCTCACTCACATACCCACACTCACACACACACACACATGCATGCACACATTTAATAACCTCTGATTAGCTCAAAAGTGCCTCCCACTTTGCCTGGGTTTAATTCCCCAGCACTCTGAGGGGAAGTTGTCCTGTTAAAGCCAAATCTTCTGCACCATTTAACCGGATAATGGCAGATATTTTTATGATGTTATTATTAAAGGGCGACCTTGGCTTTCAAGGTGTTGGCAGCTGTCATATTGAGCTGAGATGGGGAGTGACCAAAATAACAAGTGGTGTCAACTTCATTTTGATGGAGCTGATGATTCAGAAAATTCAGTGTCAGCTCACTTTGTTAAATCTGAGACACACGACACGTACACACAACAAAGGACAATATTTTAGCTTTGTCAGTGTCTTCCTGGTCTGGCCTTCAAACTAATGCTGAACTTTGAAAACTAAAAGTCAAGATTTTCAACTTTAAATTCTACAAATTTGGAGCAAAAACTATTTTGGATATTTTTCACAGTCTTGAGTGAGGAAGGTAAAGAAATAGATTTATCAAAACTGAAGAGGGACCTCTACAAACATTACCTTGCTGGAGTCCCTGATGAAGGTCATGAGCTGAAATGCATCAGTCAAATAAAGTTGGGGAGTATTTCCAATAAATTAGTGATTAAATACTCACTCTGACAGGACTGTCTGAGTCAAACTCTAAAGGCTGAAAATCGCCACAAACCATGTAAACGTCAGAAATAATCATCCATTTATAATAACACAAATGTCCAGTTTTAATAAGTCCAACTATAATGATGATATATACTACTCCAACAACTTCACTGAGCTCCTCTCCTGGCCTCTCCACCACACACAGCTGCTCTAACACCCTCGGACTAAAGTCACAATCTATCCTTCTCTGGCAGGTGGCCATTGGGAAATGGCCAAGTCACCCGTGTTGAGAAAAAGTTACGCTGACTTTAGTGCTCCCGAGCAGACATGTGGGTCTGCCTCCAGAGATCATAGTGACAGTTCCTGGTCCCAGGAGAGTCAGAGAAAGAGCAGGCAGTGAGTCTGTGGGAGTGTGGAGGAGGAGCAGACCTCCCTATGGATGATTTATGCTATAAGAAGAAGAGTGTTGTGAGCTATGTCAGGTTCATATACTGCTACTGCGATAATGGTGCTCATGAGGGTACTCACTATGAGAAAATGAGGCTTTTTGAGCTTGATTCCTCCCTCAAAGCAGTCAGCAGTTAGCTATCATCGAACCTTTGTCAATATTTTTTTTAATGAATTTCTCTGAGTTGGTGTTAGGTGTATTGAGAGCGATTAAACCCCTTATGGTCTGCTCAGAAGGCCGTAAGGGCCACAGCAAATTTGAAATTGAAAATTAATAAACATGTTTTTACGAATAAAGGTGAACAAGGACGCAAGATATTTTTTCCACAATATCAGTATTAGTAGATATTGGCCTATAAAGCTGAATTTTAGTAATGGCCAATATTAAAATTTTTCCAGATATTTTCAAGTAATATATTGGTTATATACATCAGCCATTTACTGTCTATCCCTCGTATTGGCTGTAATATCAGCAAAATACACACATGTACCATATTGCTGTAGCTAATCATGACTGTATGGGTGGATTTAAAATCAAGGGTCTCAGTTTTTCAAGAGCAAATCAATGCTTTTCTTCTTTTACATCTGTTCCTCACAAACATACTGCCACATTGAAAGCAAAAGTCTTTTTTGGTGGTGTAAAGACTTTGTGGTCTTGACAAAAATTATCGGCATCAGTATTGCAGTATACAAAAAATTTCAGGAAAAACTCAATACCAAGCATCCTGAGCAAGCATGTACTTGTAATGGCGGTTAAGGGAAGACAAAATAGGGCTATGTCCACATGTAGGCTCCCATTTTTCAGAACAGAGATTTCTGTGCATTTTGGCCCCCCCATCCACACGTAAACAAATATTTCGGAAAACTCCTGCCAAGGTGAAGATTTTTGAAAACTGTTTAGGGTAGAGGTTACCAGCCTGTAGATCTTGATCTACTGGTACATTTCTGGTAGATCTTCAAGACAAGACTACTTTGGTCTTCATCTGACACAGAGGGTGGACCTTTTACTTATTCGTGGCACACATGGATCCTGTGAATCCAACTTCTCTGACAGATTATTACAGTCATATTAATTCCCTCCACCTTCTAGTAGTTTTCAGTATTAGCAAAATATTCAGACGGATGATAATGTGTGTTCTTACATTATTACAGTCTGTTATGCTTACAGTTATAAGTCCTGCTTTGTATTAGGCTGTACAAGTTGTAAAATGCCAAATGTGACTTCAAATCCACTGGTTCTGTGCTTTTATTACTACAAGGGATTCCAGATTATATCTACTGCCTCAAATGTGGGCAAAATCAAATGAAAATCAATAAAAATACGCTTTTGGTTTGTGGTGTAGTGAATTCAGAAGGGTAAATCTTCCTTTCTTGATTAGCACAGTCTTCAGTTGAAAAAGGTTTATGACTTCTGGTTAAGGGTACCCCTATTTAAATTGGGAAGAAAAACATCATTTTGAGCCTAAAACATCCCAATCTGCACAACTTCTCGAAGGGTGATGTCACATTATGCAACATTATCACTGTTGTTAACATGTGTTGCAGTGGTACTGCTAAAATGTTGTTGTTTTAAATTATGCTGGCTGGACTATTTTGATGGCAACACATACTTTTTGTCTCTCCCTCACAATAACGTTGCCTCAATAACACTCAGGAGAAACAAACACTGCTGAGGTTTTGGCCCAGATCCTGGTTACTGTTGATCACAAGGAACCATGTTCACTGGTGAGCCATGCCACTTCAGTGCATGGATGCCATGGTTACATCAGATACTGAAACCAACAAAGTACTGACAGAAGTTTTTAATAACAGGATTTGGTGAAAATTATCATATATGTCTCAAATTGAAATGTAGATGCAGAAATATTTACTCAGTATGCCTGCCAACACCAGTTAAAATAGCCACAAGTTAAACTGTAACACCCGTCAGACTTGCGGTTGAACAGATATAAAAGTAAGCTGCAAAGAATGAAAAAAGATAGATATCATAGACAACATTTCACGTACAGCATTTAATAGTCCATTCATGCATTTGTGCATGACAGGTTGACGGGATTAATCTTGTAAACAGAGAAAAAAAAATTACAAACCCCAATTCCAATGAAGTTGGGTTGTTGTGTAAAATGTACATAAATACAGAGTACAATGATTTGCACATCCTTTTCAACCTATACTCAACTAATACAAAATATTTAACCCTTTAGGCGCCAGAGTTTTGTCAAGAAAGTATTTAATTTTGCAACCAAGATTTGAAAAAGCTGTGGTTTGGAAGTGGTTAGAGATAAAGACAGACTGTCAAAGAGAAAAATCTTCAGTTTGACCCAAAATTTGGGATGGAAGTTAATACACTCATCTAAATTGTTTTCACTCTCTAAGAACTGCTGGACATATCTGTTTGTTTCATTCATTCATTTGTGATTAGGCTCCTGAATTCACCATCCAAAAAATGAGACAAAAATGGGCTCAAAATTTGTCAGATCCCTGTCTCCACAATATCTGACAGGCTCATCAAAATGTCTGATCCACTTGTGATACTTTTCGTCATCTCTCAAGTAAACCCCGCCATCACCATCATTGATGGCGGGGTTTATGAAGCGAGCATGAACGCCCCACCGTTATTGGCTGTGCGTTTTATCCCGCAGTAGCTTCTCCCTCGTCTTCCGGCTTTGGGTTTTTTTTCATCCCGCTACCACCATCATTATTCGCGTGTTTTGAGCTCCCCTGCTTCCCAGACCATGTACCTTCCTCAGCACTCGGCGATTACTTCCACCCCGGCCACAGTGAGGCAAAGCATCGGCTTCAGTATGTGCTGCTTGGGGACTATAATGGCGCACGGACCTGCTGTCGATGCGCGTAGACCCGCCATCAGTTTGGTCCTCACCGGATGACTGAACATCATCGTCAGAGGGTGAATATTCCTTCAGCTAGTACTTTATGAAGTACTTTGTCAACAGTGAACAGACCTCTCAGCATCTTGAGTATTCAAACTCGCTCTGTTTGTCTCTGTTTCTCTCTCTGTTCTGCTCTATAACCACTACAGCCACTTACGCGTCTCCTCGATCTGGGGTCTGTTTTTCAACCAGTATATGTGCCGAAACTTTGAATAGAAACATGCCTACAAATGCTGTTTGGATTAAAGCTAAACATGTCTGCCATCTCCTGGTGAACAGTGGTAACAACATTCAGCACCATATTTGCAGCTATTGCCTGTTTTAATCAGCGATGTTGCTTGTCACAATTTTGTGACTTTGGCGCTTAAGAGTTAATGTTCAAACCAACAAACTTCAACTCCGCATTTATTTTTTATTGAAAATCATGGACATTATGTCCTCTGGCTTAATAGGAAAAGGACCATCCAGATAGTTATTGGTACAGTTATTGTGAACTAGTTCAAAAATCAGCATCTGTGATGGTACAGAGGTGTGTTTGTGCCCTTGGTAGCTGGTATGGGTCTCTGTGAATATGTGAGGACACCAACACACAGAGACAGAGCATGTTACTTGAAAAAGTTAGCACTGATTGCAGGAGTGGATCACATTAATGAAATGTACTCCCCGGAGAACAGCGTTCGTCTGTGTGCAGTTTGAATGGTCGGCTCTTTGTTGAAATGGAGGAAAATATGGGACCTTAAGGAATGCAACTCAACACACTTTACATGTAAATTGCATGCAGTTTGTGTTTCTCAGGGGCTCCCTCTGTTGCTGGTCTTTTGCGAACCAGCAAGCTCTTAGTAAGGGCTGCTTCTTATTGAACATGATTTTTCATTATATGGAGATAATACCAACCAGGAAAATTTATGGGGGTGTAAACTGGAGGAAGCTCAGCCCTAATCAACAGCAGTGGATTATCCACGATATGACACATACAGTCCTCAAAAAGTTGGACTTGCTGAGAGTTCCCTGCTTGGCTTGTTAGTGAGCTTTCATTGACCCGGGGCTATTCATAACACAGCCTCCCAAGCAGGCCCAGCTCAGGGTCTCCTGTGCCTGTCTACCTGCCATCTCACACACCAGTCTCCCTGTGTGAAGCCTCGCTAGATATGCTCCCTTGAGCTGCACTGACAGGCCATCTTTCACAGTGTCAGCTGGAGATCAATCGTTAAAATTGTCATGCATGGTGACATGTGGGCTCCAGAGTAGGACCGGGTTATATGGACCTAAATTTATACCTACAGCAGAGAAACTCAGAAAAAATCTGAATTGTGCAAAAACATCAGCAACATTTCCATACACTGAGGTTTTCAGAGTTTTCCATATGTTTCTTTCACACATTTCAAAAAAGGCTTTCCAAAGTTTTTTTTTTTTTTTTTTTTTTTTTTTTTTTATGGCGAATAATGTCTTACAAAGCTTAATGCAAGATTAATCGCACATTAAAATTTCAAGACTTTTTAGTTTATTGAAATATAAATCAAATGAATGCAAACACGTGTTTAATGTCGTTCACTTTTAGATTTGTTTAATCAAATTGGAGCTCCAATACTACAGAAATGTGATCTGAAACACAGAGTTAGGGTGCTTTAACACCTAACATGTTTGGTCTGGACCAAATAAACTCTGATTCACTGTTTTTGGAAAGTCTGTTTGATTTGGGGTGGTGTGAGAGCTCCCACAAACTCTTGTGCAAACCAAAGAACCAAACTCTAGTCTGATTCTCTTAAAATGAGAATCTTGGTTAGCTTCTAAGTGAACCCAGAGTGTGGCTCGTGGCAGGCGTGAAAGCCAACCAAACTAAAAAAAGAGGCAAACCAGGAAGGGAGCAGGGCATTCAGGGTTGAATTTGGCCAAATATCACTACAGCAAGCGAGGTGGTGTAGTGTTCACTTATAATATCAAGCAGAAAGCAGCTAACATTAGCATTGCTCCTCAAGTCCTCTATACAGGCGAATGTCTAAATAACTGCGTGGAATATGGTTACACATCACTGCAGTCATTATGCAAGTGCCAACTGATACAGCCTTGATGCAGCTTTATCTTTATTTCATGTTATAGTCTTCTCCACTGCCTTGAGCTGAATCACATGAAGCCGGTTGTGTGATTTGAAGTCCAAGTGCAACAACAGACCGTGTGACAGGAACAAACACTGCAGGCTTTGGTCTACCTGACAAGGTGCAGTTAACTCTGCCCAAACAACTCAAATACACAGACAACGTGTAAAAAAGGTTTTTAAATGTGTTAAAAATTGTGTTCAGGCATGTCCAAGCCAGATTTTCATTGTTTTTGGTCGTCTGTCATTTTTTAAATTTATTTTATTATTTATTATTATTATTATTTTTATTATTATTATTACTATTATCATTATTATTATTATTGTAAAAATGTATGTAAAACTGTAACCCTTTCAAGTACAATCAAGTTAATAATCCCAAGACAACCTGACCTGTCAGAATATATGGGTTATATTCATATCAAATGTATGTTTTAATGGTTATTTGTCCAGAAAGATTGGACTCTACTGATAAGAATAAGAATTATGTGTATCTGATTGGTTGAAAGATTGACTAGAAGTTGTAGTCACTTTCTCTAAAATTCAACATGGAGGTCCAACAACAGCAAAGATACTTTTCTTATTAGGAAAATATGGAAACTATGTCTTAGAAGCTGGATATATTGCCCAGCCCTACTCCAGAGTCATCCCATGGTTTTAAAACCTCTGTTTCTGTCAAGCTGGGTAGTGGCTACAGGTAAAAGGAACCATCAGCCCTCAGTGTGTGAGTGTGCACATAATTATACAGTAATTTGCAGCCAAAGCATACTTCACTGAGAGCAAATGTATTTCTGGAGAACATTAAGAAGACAGACATTGAAAGAGTGATATAGTGGTGGCAAATTAGATGCAGCCTGAGCTGACATTTATGCAGTGTAGTGAAAACTTACTTAACGGAAAAAAAAAGCTGCATATCCCCAAACTGCAGAGAGGATGAGCCGCTGTAAAAGCAGAGCTATGGCTCCAGGTCCAGCACTTACACTGATGATATGTTTGGTATATGCCATATCTTGCACAAACCACATTGAGAGATGTTAGAGGCCAGAGGCAGAGCAAACTTCTTCCAAACCCAGAAGAAAAATCACCAAGTATTAAAATCTGTCAGTCTTGACCCATTAAGCCCTCAGAGATCTGACTCTGTCTCCTGTCCTCCGTCTCAGGGCCCCTGCTTTCAGGAACACAGGGGTCGCTGTGCTGTAACATTCGCATAGATCAGTATGACCCAGTGAAGTGCCTCTGGTTATTGTCATGGTTTGCAGCATCATTCAGAGGTGAATTTATTGTAAACATTTCAGGGTCAGAGCTGCTTTCCTGGAAATGTACCATTTACCGAGGATGATACAGTGCAGCTTTTCAGATGGATTTGTAATTGTGTGGCTGATGCAGAAAAATATCATTCAATAAGTAGAACCTAGAAGTGCTCCAAGGGCTTAAACTTCCACCAAGGCATTTCAAACAGTCTTAGGTGAGTTATTCTGAAAAATGTGGAAAAAAAACTACCCTATCTAGCTCTGCTAGGAAATCCTTTAAAAAAAATCCTGGATCCATCAGGATTTGGATCTCGACCAAAATCCTATCACTATTTCCTTGAGGCATGACCAACTTTCCTGACAGTATGTAAATCCAATAAGAATTCACTGAGTTAATAGTGAAAATGAGGAAAACTGCTCTATCTTGCACTGATAAGAAATTAATTTAAAAAGGAATTCCTGGATCAACATCCAGATTCAGATCCCCACCAACATTGTATCACTTCCTTAATGTACCATGGCCAACATTTGCTAAAACATTTGCTAAAATCATTTATAAAATTCCTGGATTTGCATCCAGATTTGGTTTAACATCAACATTGTACCATTTCTCCCTTTTGCCATGACCATCATTCCCTGAACATTTCATGAAAATCCATCTAAAACTTATTGAGGCAAATACGGAAAACTGCCGTCTCTTGCATTGTTAATGAATCCTTTCAAAAAATTCCTGGATCCAAATCCACAGTAGTGTAAAGTTTGACTGAAATCATCCCTGAGAACTTTTTTTTTAACAAACAAACAGATCTCCAAACAAGGCATGATTCTGAGGTAATGGGAATCTTGACCATTTCCCTCCTAAATATTTTTTTTTTTGTTTAAAATCAAAGTGGACATTTGTGCAAAATTTAGAGAAAAAGAACATGGCAGGTATGGCTTCTAAGTATCTCCTTGTATTCATCAGCATTGAGGACAGCATTAATCCTGATCACATACTGAACTCCATTTACAGAGATGCAGCTCCAAACTTGTAAAGAACATCCATCATGATTTACTTTTACCAGTACACATTCATCATTGTACTGCTCTCCAGCCCTTTGGTGAACAAACTGCCTTCTTTTATGGCAAAATATTTCATTTTTACGTATCATCAGTCCAGAGAACCTGATGTCTTTTTTTCTGATTCCAAGACCCTGTGTTTACAACCAAAGTTAAGTTGCTTGGCATTTTTCCACATCGGAGGTATGAATTTTGGATTTGCTTCTTCGATCAAGACCACTTCTGACAGTAACACTTTCCATAAAAAATCTGAAAGGAGCAACAAAAGACTGAAGAATGTTAAAAAAAAAAAAAAGAAAGAAAGAAAGAAAGAAACACCCACTTTGAAGTGAGTGTCTTGATTGGGTATAAAAGGAACAACCCAGAGAGGTTGAGTCATTCACAAGCAAGGATGGGGCAAGATTCACCACATTGTTACCAACTGCTTTAGCAAATAGTCCAACAGTTTAAAAATGCCTCTCAATGTACAATTGGAAGGAATTCAGAGGTTTCATCATCTACAGTCCAGAAGATCATCAAAAGAGTCAGAGAATCTGGAGAAATCCAGAAGCCAACATTGAATGCTCATCACCTTCGATCCCTCAGTTTGTAATGCATTAAAAAAGTGACACCCTTCAGTAAAGGATATTATGACATGGGCTCAGAAGCACTTCATTAAACCATAGTCAGTTATCACAGTTCATCACTACATCTACAAGTGCAAGTGAAAACTCTACCATGAAAAGCCAAAGCTGTTGCCAGCTGTTTCCCTGGGCCCGAGCTCATCTGAGATGGACAGTGACAAAGTGGAAACGTTTGCTGTGGTCTGACGAGTCCACATCTCAAACTGTTTTGGTGAATCATGGAGGTCATGTCCTCTGGGATAAAGAGGAGAAGGACCATCCAGATTTTTATCGGTGCAAAGTTCAAAAGCCTGCGTCTGTGATGTATGGGGAAATGTGACTGCCTACTGCATGGGTAACTTGCACATCTGCAATGGCACAGTTAATGGTAAAAGGTACATACATGTTTTTGGAGTAACATGCTGACATCCAAGTGACGTCTTTTTCTGGGATGTCACTCCTTACTTCAGGAATACAGTGTCAAGCCACCCTGCACGATATAACCAGCATGGCTCTGTCGTAAATGAGTGCAGGTACAAGACCGGTCTCCTTTCCTTTGAAAATGTATACCACATTATGAAGCATAAAATATGATAACAGAGATCCCTGACTGTTGAGCAACTCAAGTCGTACATCAAGCAAGAACGGGAAAGAGTTCCACCTACAAAGCTCAAACAATTAGTGTCCTTAGTTCCCAAATGTTGATTGAGTGTTGTTAAAAGGAAAGATGATGTAACACAGTGGTAAGCATGCCCCTGTACCAGCTTTTTGGGATGTGTTACAGGCATCAAATTCAAAATGAGTGAATATTTCCAAAAACAATGAAGTTTTAGTTAAACATTAAATATCTTGTCTGTGTAGTGTATTCAATCAAAGTTAGATCAAAAAGGATTTTCAAATGATTGTTTTCTGGTTTTATTTATGTTTTACAAAACATCCCACTTCATTGGAATTGGGGTTTGTATAGAGGTACATAAGTTTCATATAAGGGCATGCAACAGATAACGGGGCAGACAATATGTGTCTAGTTGGTTAACTGCATCTCCTCCCCTGCTGAACCTTCAAGCTTTGGGACTTGAAGGAAACACTCTAAAATGAGATGTGAAGCGCTGTTACTTGATACCAGGATGCTGTAAATCTGTTCATCCCTCATCACTGTACAAAAACTATATTGACTGTGAGCCTGCAGAGCCGCTCACCCAGTCGGATAAGTCACTGAAATGAAATCTGTAAAGGGCCTGTGTGTCAACCGCGCTGAAGTTTTTTAAAGCACACCAGTGCCTTTGTCACAGAAGTTTGGGTACAATTTGACGGTGCTCTTTAGAGCTAATGTGTGGGCCAGCACTGTGTGTGTCTTTGCAGATCTATGTGTGTGTTATAGAGAGAAAAGAGGTCAGTATTTCTGTGTTGGACAGGATAATGCCCTGCAGATGAATCAATTAGACAAAGTTTTGCTGTGCCCTTTACTTGGCTCTCACCCCTGGAAACCACAAGAGCTATAGGAGGGCAATTAAAACAGCTACTCTCACACAGTCACAGCTGTGGTTAAAACTGAAGAGTGCAGCAGGTTCTGATGAGCTTGACCTTAAGTTTGGCCAACTGAGAACAAAATTTCAAAGAGTCCATATTTTGCCTTATTCTGGTTTATACATGTTTTGTTGACTGCTAGCGAATGTTCACAATCATTAATGTTAAAGTCTAAATATCATATAGAGTTCCTCTGATCCAGACATATTTTCACTCTGCAGAAGCTCCTGCCCTTTCAATGCCCTTTTACCCACATGGGACCAGTCCGTTCTGATTAGCTTACTGGTCAGCTCCAAGGTAATTGGTTGCTTCAGCAATGCCTTGTAAATGCCTTTGTCAACAACTCTGAATTCATTCTATCATAAATTCTTATTTTTAGTCCATTTGTCTCTGTCTGGATGGATACATCTCTGGATGTATGTATATTCATATATGTGTACATGTGTGTTTTATATCAGTATATATGTGTATCTATAAAATGAAGAGTAGAGCTTCAGCCTGCTCTTTTGTAAAGTGCCTGAAGATAACACTTGTTATGAATAGGTGTTATACAAATAAATACTGACTGACTGATTGATTCTCTCGGCTCTGCACTAAGCAAATGAACTTAACTACTGACAGAACAATAGTATGATGTCACAGTGGTAGGTCAGGGTATGAGCTGTTTCAAGCAGTTACAGGTACATGACATGACTACAAGCCTGCACTGTGTTGCTTTTGGTCAAACTGTCTCAAGTACCTCAACAAGTCATCTTCTTTGTCCATCATAGGTTGATCTAAAGTTAGCATTTCAAACATGGTGGCTCCTGCTGATTGAACTCAAAAGCCCACTTGAGAAACTTAATGACTGATGTAGCTCTGTCTTAAACCAATATATATATATTTTTTTTTTACAGTATTAGCCAAATCCACAGAGAATGGGTTGTGCTTACTTTGGAAATTACATTGTTTGAGCACCTTATCCTCAAAAGCATTTGCGCTAAGTATGTGTTCAGCAGCTGAGCACTATCTGGTCCTGCTTTGCCACTTTTCAGATGGCTAGTCTGTGGCTCTGTGCAAAGATCACAGAGGACACAAGAAGGTGGGTGGATTCAGGCAGTAAACAAAAGGAAGACAGAGGGACGACTGTGCAGAGACATGCATCCAAACTCTATAGAACAGTAATTCTATAAAGAGACAGACTGTTATATGTTGGTCTGTGCATAAAGTAAATATTAACATAACCGTTTTCTGTCTTCTTAAAGCAGGTTAAAGCTAGTTCTGAAGATTAGGAGCTAAAATGATGCAATTTGCAGGTACTATTTGCTCAGAAATGAAGGTACTAATCACCAGCTCAATGCAATCTGTGTGGATTTGGCCCTATGTATCATTCACTGAGCTTGCTTAAGACAGCGTTGTTTTGTAATCTGTTTTCCTGTATGTATATTTATGTATGCATGAATGCCTATATCATGCACTTTCATGTAACTATTGTTGGAAAAAAAGATTAAGTTGTTCAGGCTGAAAAGTATCATAAAGATCCTTTACTCACATAAAATATACAAGCAGCGTTTAATAATGCATCTCTACTCTTGAGACTTGCATGTATTACTGAAGTCAGCATATTTAAACTGAAATACCAGAGTGGAAAAGTGCATATTGCCATGCAAAGCTCCTTCAACCCTGCAGTTGGAAAAAAAAAAAAAAAAAACTTTATGCGGCACCCACGCTGAGTATTTACATGAAAAGTTGACCCCAATGCCATCCAGTGACCTTTCTGTTGTTTTTTTCTGTACTTTGAGTTTCCCTTTTTATCGAAGAGTTTGTAGCTCTTGAACCATCTCTGTTCTTATGGTTTTAAAAGGCAACACATGTTTGGGCACAATGAATCTTTATCAGGCAAGAGTGAAAGTATTTAAGGGATCTGATCAATTTTAGTTGGGTAATGCCTTTTTAGGGTCCTTACCCAAAAGGCAGGGGCTCCTTAAGTTGTTTTTATTCTCTGTCTTCTTCCAGATCTAAATGCTGCTTGGTTTGAATGCAAGCTGACAAAAACTGAAAGTGAAATGCATTACTCTGCTGCATTACTAACAGATCACAGACACTTTCTCTAATGAACACACATGCCCTGTTTTTCTAAAGTCTACGACATATACACTATAGGTCTGCATTTTCACTAGTCTCATTATTCGATTATGATTATCAAGTTAATGACACAATTCGTTTCGATATCATGATACATCAAAATGCATCAAAGTGAGTAGTATCCTTGTTTTCTGCACCAAGCCACGTTTTTTTTAGAAAACAAGTACAAGCAGTCAGATAGATATGAAATCCTTAGGTGAATTAGAAATGGCCTTTTGAGATCAACTGAAACAAAAATGTCTTTTCATTGCAAAAACAGACTTGGCCTAAATGGGGTAGAGGCCACAAAGTGACAAAAGCTAAGACAAACATAGCTTTCAGACAGAGAGAGAATGGAGGTGGATCAGAGGTCCTCAGTATGTGAGAACCATTTTTTTAACATTAGCAACTGTGGTCATAACCCAGAAGTCATGGAAACTGAATATACAAACCTGAGTTAAGGCAAAATATGACCACATTATGTGCACATAGAGTCACAAAAAATACTTTGCTTGCTCAGACTTGTTATGCTTAAGATTCTGGCTGAAAACATGACTTCCTCAGTGACAAATTCAGCCACTACAGCCTTGGATCTATCATATTATGCTTGTAGCTGATTGCACTATGAGTGCTGCTTGACTGCAGAGCTGATGGCTGAAAAGTTTCTGTGTAAGTCCAAACATTGGAAAAGATAGATCAATCATTTATGATATCCAAAATATGGTTTTATTCAACACAATTTCAGACTTTAATTGATATTTGTTGGCCTCAAGTTTCAAAAGCAAAACTTTTGCTGTCACACAAACTGATAACTGTTGGCAAGCTCACTGCTCATGAGCAAAATACTGGAAAACTCATGAGAATTTGAATTATGGCTGCACATTACTTTCAAATTGTACTTATTGATAGTTGTTTTTTTGCTGGGAATGCCAAATCTGTTTTGACAGGGGACTATAATGATATCAGGGAGAAGTTTGGTTTGGCTGCTGGTCTGAGTGTTTGATGCTCTCCAGCCCAGTTCTTCATATGTACTAGGGGTGTAAATCACCAGTTTCATGGCAATACGATACGATATCGATTCTTTGGACAATGATACGATATTTGCGATATCACAAAGTCTGCCACAATTCGATTTCGATTCGATACGATTCAGGGGCCTACGATCAATTTAAGACGATACTATGTACTCACTGAACACAATCAGCTACATTTCACCTAAAGCAAGAAAGAAATATAAAGCAATTTCTAAGTTTTGACAGTTTTATTACAGAAATGTGAAACGATGTGCTGACCTTTGGATATGATAGGTTATAGAAGATTATAACCATCTGTATGATCTAATCATGTTTAAAATTAAAATTGGGTTACTTAGTAGTCAGGTGTTTTTAGACTTTGCTTCACTGTTTAATGGTAGGTGTGGAGGAAGAATAAGAACAAGCTCTCACTGTTTTCCTTTCATACAATAAGTAATTTCATTAATCAGTGCGCTACAAAATCAAATGATGAGATAACTTACTGTACTCGTGTGATTACTCCCGTCGTGTGTGTGCAGTATGCATCCTCTGCTGTCAGATCGACCGTATCTTACCCAGATACAGCAGTGCTATTTTCTGATTGGCTGACATGTCAAGCTCCCGTTTAGCTCTGTGATGCTAAGAGCGTGTTGCTACACGTTAGCATATAGCGGTGTTACTCGGTGGGCGCTACACAGTACATTTTAATGCAGGAGAAATAGCGGGTGTGGTGTGTGAGAGAGCAAAAAGGTGCGCGTCTCATACGTTGAATGCGTGAGACTCGAGAGCCCTGTAAAGTTGAAACTTCAGAACGAGGCGCTACTGGGCGGAAGCGGTGAAACAGATATCCGGTCAGAATTTCAAAATAAAGGCGTTGAAGATGACAATGTTGATCGATGTTTTGAGTTTCCATCGATTTGATTGGATCATTGCTTAACCAATCGATGTATCGATCCAGATCGATGGATCATTACACCCTTAATATGTACATGTGTTTAGTGTGGTGTATTTCTACACCGAATTAAATGTGCTGTCAAAAATGGTTCCTTGCTAATGGTGTATTGTTACACCCCCTTAAACCATACCTTAGTTCCATGGACCACAGTGATATTTTACATAAAGCCTCAAAAAACACTAAGACACAAGAAAGAGAAAAGCAAAGAGAGATGAAGGGTCCTTTGCCCTTTGCAAAGCATTTTGGCATGAAGTACAGCTGTCTTCTATAATTTGCACCTGACATGGGTGACATTTTTATACCCAGCACTCATGCTGTTAAAATAGCTAAAATTATTGTGCACTCCCGTTTGCTCCCAAGGGTGCACTTGTCTGAAAATGAGGAGTGGTTGGGCACAAAGCTGGGGTGTTCATAACTTGAGGATGTAGAAATTGACAGTGCTTTAAACCTCCTTACACGTGGCCTAAAGTCTATGGCCTCTTTGAAGCAGTGTGTTTCTGCTATTTTAAAGACTGATTTGAGAGCAAAACACACACATTACTAAGCTTGTTTCACTTATATGGGATGCACAGCAACCCATCTTTACCATTAAATACTAGAGCATTTGTTGATATATTCTTTCAAATCAATAACTGTGCAGAGGGCTGAGAAGCAACATAGCTTTTTTGCAGTTCTCCTGCACTCCAGTGCTCATAATACCTCCAGAATCAAGAATAAAACCCTTACAGGATTAAGATTTTCATGCAACAATGAGCTACATTTATAACATTTGTATACATACTAATGAATCTCACAGATAATTATGCTCACAAATAATGAAACAGGCTGTCCAGAGTATTTTATGCAAGCAGTACAGAGCTAAGGGCTCCTGCAGGAAAAGAAGAAAATAAATTGTTTAAAGTCATAAGTTATTTCATGCACAGTAAACAGGTCTATTATCAACTGATAGAAGTCTGATATTGTCCATTTTTACAGGAGATGTTAATGATAACTGAGTTTTAGCTATTACAGCCATGTTTAAGTGTTCTACTCTCCTTTTTCATCATTTCTTATGATCTGGGATGCTTCAGTGAAAAAAAAATAATCTGAGCATTGTCCTATATCATAGCGTTCTGTGTGTTATTTTTTGAGTATAGTGGCACAATTAGATTAATTAAATCTTTCCAAAATTCAGACTAAACAGTGATCTCTGCCATGTAAACCACAAAACGCCAGCTGCGCACTGACTTAAAGGGAATGGGAGATGACATTTTGATTGCTTTTATCTTTGTCATACCCAAAACACACCGATGTGTAATCAAGGCACATAATCCATCCTCTTTGCACCCTGTGCCTAGCTTCGCGCCATGAATTTGCATCACCAAAATAGCAAAATACAGGCCGACATGCCCCTCGTCAAAAGTGGGCCTTGAGCTATCATTAGCAGTTTTATGACACATTAGTACTTCGGAGATTTATGTTGCACCATCTCAACTTGAACAAGAGTGACTGAGTGTGGGCTGGCCAAAGAAGACTGCCATCACAGACTCAGCATGTGCAAACCTCATCATTGGAGTTATCTTAGCTTCACACTTGTACAATGGCACAGTGACTCCTAATTCTACCCAGAAAGAGTCAAGGACCCCCAGTCTGTACTACTCAACAAACATTTGATGCATTGCTGTTTTTAACTACAACAATTTTAATTGTTTTCAAGGAAAAAAATTAAGATGAAATGGGCTCACAAACAAATTGTTGTGCGAAGACCTTTAAAGAAAGTCTGCCTTTAGTGCTGTCTTTGTTTTGAATTATACAACAAATGTGTTAGACTGCCATCTAATGTAAGATTTATGCTACAGCTGCCCTAAATTAACAGCATTGCTAATTGTTTTTTTTTTGTTTCTGTATTGGTCAATACACCAGTAGCCAAAAGTTGTTTTTAATGCTAAGATATAATTACCTCTGCTAAGGAGGTTATGTTTTCGCCAGGGTCTGTCAGTTTTTTGTCTGTTAGCAAGATTACGGGAAAAACTACTGGATGGATTTACATAAAAATTTTACCAGAGGTGTAGTTTGGTCCAAGGAAGAAGCCTTTACATTTTGTTGGTGATACAGATATTGGTCTGGATTCAAAAGAATTCCCAAAATATAAAAAAATCACAGGTTATTATTGGGTGGAATTTTAAAAAATAATATCCTTGCCATTTCTCAACAGATTCGCTCCCAATTTTACAGGATAATATGGGGACCATGTCTCTATCATCAAGGCAAATTGATGTCACAAAAAAACCTTGAACTTTATAATGGGAAATCCCATTGACAACATTCAATAATTCATATAAAATCCAAATCTTAAGCGATGTTCCCAAAACTTGTTGTGTTCATACAGGATAACAATCTCCATGTATGCGAGTTTGGTCAGGATCCCGGCGCTATTCAGGACCTGGTGATCCAGAATTGTATCTTTTACAGGGGGTGTGGAAAAGCCACTGCTGGAACTGAGCTGCTTGGCGGAGGTCTGCGCTCTCTGAGTGCTTTTCTAGCTATCATTGTTATCCATGAGATTTCAAATTTACTCTTTTACAAAAAACAGTGAAGCAAATTTCTATTTCTTGATTTACATGTCAAATTATATTTATTTACTTCCATTCCTATACAGAAAAAATGTTTTAGAGGTTGATTGTTATGCTTGATTAATTTCTGACTTCTCATAAAAGGTCTGTAAGCAGCTGTTTAAATGTTTGCCCAATAACAATAATATGTTCAAACAAGTTTTTGAAAGATTTCTAAAATATTTCTTAGTTTTTATGAGGCCCTCAGAAACTCACTGGCACACCAAAGAAATCCTGCAAGACTACATGGACCTGCAAAGTGGGGGTGCAATTGATCATGGCATTATGTTTTACATCTCACTCCCCTATTGACCCCAAAACTGTTTTTTACGTCCATAAATCCACACCTCACCCTGATCTTATTGTATTGCTACTTTATAATGCTCAATGTTTCCATCGGTCAACAGAAACACAGTTTGTTTGACCTTAGATAAATTATGATCCTTTGCCCCACCGTTATTGGCTGAATTTGAGTTGTGTTGTTGTTGTTATGTTTTTTCGAGTCTTGAACTTTATCAGCCTCCCTCCAGCAGCAATCAACCACAATCAATACGGAGGAGAAGGAGGCTCACTGATTTTTATTTTTAGAGACAAGTTATTTTGCAAGCTTCCTTGAACTATTATAGCCCAGACACGAAACCCTGCATTGAGTGTAAGATTTATAAAGGATCCTGAGTCGGCTGTGTGGACTGCTCTCCAAATGGTAATCACCCAGTGCTTGGAGGTTGGCAGGTATCTCGCTGCAGCATCAACATTTACAGTGATTAAAGGGTGTAATTTCTCATTAGGGTTCAGCTAGTGACAGACACTCTAATTGGCCATCTTTCTTGGACTGGATCCTGTAAATGCCTGCTCGTATCGGTTACTCAGGAGTGGACATGACTTCAGAGAGCTGCCAAACAGCCGAGAAAAATACCCAAGTCTGCATTTCCTCCAGAGCAGAACCACGGTGTAATTGGAGATTTTACTGGTGCTTGGTTGTAACATGGTTTATTCATTTTGGTTGAATCTCTGTTTTTAAAAGGCAGTTAATTGAAAAAGGGAAGCCATTTACAGAGATTTGCAATTTATTTCCAAACAGTTTTCAATTAAATACAGCGCACAGACAAGATATGTAATATTCAAACTGATAAGCTTTAATTTTTTATTGAAATACACACTTATTCTGAATTTGATGCCCACAACATGTTCCTAACAGCAGGGACAAGAGGGAAAAAAGGGGGAGTTATAAAAATGTATATAGAAGAAGAAAAATCTGGAACATATCACTGGTAAGTGTATATATTTCTAACCATGATCATACCTTGACCAGAAGCACACATCACTGATAAGTATATGTATTCCTAACCATGATCATACCGTGACCAGAAGCAAGAAGATAATTCTCAAAATGCCGCCATCAAGGTTTTCTACTTTGTAACAGACTGCACAGGAAAATAGTTCAACAGCCTATGAACAACATTCATAAATATGTGACTGTAATGATTTTAATGAAATCTGTATCAATATAATCTGATCAATTCCCATCCTCAGTCCAGCTCTTTCTTCCACTGAAAATGGATGGTTCATGAAAAAGCACAATTTCAAAACTAAAGCCCACAATACTAAACAACTGAGGATGTTCATCAAAGTAGGAGAACGTTTTCACCAGTACTTCATCAATTAATGTCTTTAGTCTCTACATTTTTACAGAGTTGTTGTTTTTTTTTTTGTTGTTGTTTTTTTTTAATCTTTTAACAACTGGAAACATGCTACTGCCCCAACTGTTTTTGGAGCATGGTGTAGGCATCCAGCTCAGAGTAGGTGTATGTTTCTGAAAAAACAGTGAAGTTAATCAGTTTAAACATTAGCATTGTTATGCTGTGATCAATTGAATACGAGTTGAAAACCTGCAAATCATTCTGTTTTGCTGACATTTTCTGTCACACCAAAACTCTTTTGGGACTGAGGTATGAATGTCTATTAAACCCTGTATGTCTCAGTAAAGGCAATACTTCATTAGCTTAAAGAGAGAACCAAGAATAACTCTTTGATATCATCACATTTCTGTTCATTACAGTCTTTGCTCAAGACCTGAAGTGGTAAAAATTTTTCCTCCTCTTCTCAGATCCAGACCCCCCGACTAAACTGTAAATAGAAAAAGCAATTCATTTGTTAACCATGAATTATTAATCCTTAATTATGGTTCAAATTATTGGATTTGACAGCAGCTGTAATTGAAATGTGATTTAATATTTCAGCGTCAAAAACCTGCTTCCTAAATTTGGCTGATTTAACTGTGGCTTTTTTCAGGGGCTCAGATTGGATTTAAATGGAAAAGCTGCTCCCGTCGTGTGAGTGCGTTAACTTTTCCTCAACAGGTTACACACGTATGCCCGATTTGTATGGTCGATATATCAGCCGTAAATATCAACAAAAATTTCAAATCGACAGATACTCATATTCAACTTTTTAGGTCAACATATGCCGGCAGTGATATGTACTGATAGCTCCCTACTCTTTTCTCTGCTGACGGTTGTGACAACATGCATGAAGAGCCAGGAAAGAGGGAGATTGATGAGGACCTGGAGGGATTTTCTTAGTTTTCTTAACATAACTATGATAATGGAGCATTCATCGATTTCCACTCTTTCAACAAGTAAACTTGAGGAAGAAAAAGCACTTGAAATATTGTTTAAAGGGGGAAATATGGTATAGAACAAAATATTTAATGTATGGAGGGTTGTAAGTTATCCAGGCTTGCTCCATTGAGGGAAATATGTTTTAAATAGATAAAATCAAGTTAACCTCCAGAGTGTAGAACAGTGATCATCAATTACATCCATACAGGGGCCAGACTTTAAAAAAAGAAAAGAAGATATATATATATCTTCGTTTACTTCAATCTGAAAAGCACTGAAGATAAATATTGTGTTTTAAATGCATTTTGCACAATGTAAAGCAGAATCAAATTAATTTATATATTAAAAATGCAAAAAAAGGCATAAAAAGGGTAAGCTATGCATTTTGGGTTGATTCAAGACACCTACATAACACTGTTATTTCACTTCCTGGCTATGCATACGCTTATGAAATGATAAGGGTAAGACAAATAATGATGCAACCTAGCAAACAGAATACAAGCAGAAGACATAAGATTACAAAATGTAAACCAACATAGGACATGAAAAAATCCTGACTGACTGATGTGATCTTACTGACTGCCTTTGCATTCGTCTACCATTATTATTTTTACTCATGTTTATCAAGGGCTTTTTTGATCTTTCTGACAAGATTGTGTCCACATGATCCACTCCAGATTAGATTTGCTCAAAGCGAAAGCTAAACAACCCCTCATTTAGAGCACTTTCAAACAAAAGGCTCATTCTGATACAGGAGTTTTGATGAGAGCCAACCATACCAGACATAGATAGAAAGTAGAGCATTGTGTTTTCTTACATTCTGGCATTAAAGAAAGCTTTCATCTCTACCACACACATACATGAGTGTGTGGCCTCACAGGACCAAAAACAAGCAGTGAGATCAGTTTAAGTTACGAGATTTCAAGCTTCAAACAAAAGCAGGATCCAGTGAGGCCCTGCAGCAACCAGAGAGCTACGTGGGAGTGTGTTAGATGATGACATGACTTTTCTCTTTAAACTCAAGTACACAACTTTGTAAACAACTGTTAACACTTGCTATTACAGATATAAAATTACACTAGTTTTCCACTTTGGTGTTCACATGAAGAAACTCTCGGATTACATCAGTTTGCATGAATTCATTTGAGCTCCTCCAACTTTCTCCCCACATGACTGAATACATGTTTGTTAGCTTAGTTCAAAATGTCTAAAAGTGAATGTCAGTATGAATGTGTTTGCTCTTTACAGCTTTTTTATTGTTTATACTGTTTATTTCATTTGATCAAAGATAGCAATAAAATACAAAAATAAAGCTGCACATAATGCAAACAACTAATCAGCTAATCACACAGCAGCAACTCAGTGTGCTTGGGCACGTAGACAATCTCAAGATGACCTGCTCAAATTTAAACCGAGCATGCAGAATAATGTAGAAAGTTGAATTTAGTAACTTTAATGTGGTGTAGTTGTTGGCTGAGTATTTCCCAAACTGCTGACCTACTGATATTTAAGCACAGAGATCACCAAGGTTAACAGCCAATGGTCAAAGGAAAATATAAGCAGCAGTTTTCTGGACCAAAGTGCCTTCTTTTGACCAGAAGTAAGAGGAGAATGTCCTGAGTAGTTTGAGATGATAGAAAGCCAACAGTAACTCAAATAACCTCTACCAGGATATGGTAGAGTATTAATGGATGAACATGTCGAGTCTTGAAGCTGATGGGTGACAGCAGCAGAAAACCACACCTGGTGCCACTCTTGTCAAGAAGAAGAAATCTAGGCTACCAATCACATGTGCTCACAAAAACTGGACAAATTCTTTAAACAAATGAAAACATTACAGAATAATAAATTATATTATATACTGTGATAATCACTACAATCCAAGTTTTATATAATATATATATACCAATTTCTGACAAACAGGGTAGAACTTATGTTGCATTAATAAGGTCAAGTGAAGGATTATGTTCATTTTTTTTTAGTAATGTAATGTCATTTTTCACAAAATTTGATGGACTGAGAATTATGCAACAACAATGAAAATAAAATGTTTGAACATACTCTTCTTTAATATATGTGTGTGTGTGTGTGTGTGTGTGTACATACATACATACATATATAAAGAATTTATAAAAAGATAACTTGTGTATCTCTTACACAAATGATAGCCCGTGTCACCCTTGAATTGACATGCATTTTCTGCATTTTCAGGAACCCCTATGGTGTCAGATCTTTAAAATTTTTCAGCACTTTCTGTGCTGTTAAGCAACTCTGTGCACATTTGTCCAAGAGAAACATTTTAACATGTTTAAGTTTCCCTCACCATAAACCGAGTGGGTGGTGATGTGAGGAACAGTGACCATGTACTGGGGCCATAATTATTATCAAGAAATATCATTAGCCTCTGCTTTCTATTTGCACTACTATCACAGTTTTTCAGATCCTTTTAGTCAGTGTTGATTTCCTCGTTACCATTTAACACTAACAAAAGCACCACTTAAAATCTCACACATCAACCGAATGCATTTCCATTCCAGTATTAAGTAGACATGACATGTTTGTAGATTCATTGAACATAAGTTCAATTTATAAAACATGGTTATTGTAAAAGAAGGGTTCATTATGTATTAAATAAAAAAAAGTACAAGGTTAAGTGTTATTTGACCCATATAATACAGCATAACCAATTAAGGCAATTTGGTCTTATACAGCAGATACTGTACAAGGATGTACCCATGAAGGTCCAGCTAAAAACTGTTAAAACACAATTTAAACAATGAGTCTGAAGTCTATGAAGCACTCTAAAAATAGTCCTAACTGCACATTCTGGATTCATCAGTGCAAACACTTGCAGAATATAGCATGGTTGATGCTAATTTTAGCACTCGCCTTTGATTTGTCCTTTCAGTTTAATGTCCATAACTCTGTGCTGAATGTGGTTACTCTCTGCTTCAGTTGAATGGTTCTGTATTCTGTCAAGCACAAACATCATATCTCCAAACTTGCTACCTGGAAGTAATAAAAGGCTCTGCTACTGAATGAATGAATATTGTGTTTTCCTGATTACAACTTATTTCATCGTACATTTGTTTTGTTTACATATCGTAAAACCCACCTCCCAACATGATAGGTGACCTATAGCACTGTTTTATGAAAAAAAAAAGGAAAAAGGAGGTTTGTGCCCAACAGCGACGATGTGTGGGTATATCACATGTTGTCTGCTCCCTCTAAAGTGTTCATGCAATGTATTTGTTATGTTCTGGTTTGAAGGTATTTGGACATCAAGACAGTACAGAGAGCGTTCACCAGGGTCCTTCTTACCTCTACATAGGTCTGCATTGAAAATACAGATGATGAATTGATGGTATTTGGGACTACATTGACTTCTTTGATGAGACTGAGAATTACAAATAACATGGTAGCTATGGCAACAGGCTGTTTGGTGTCCAACAGAGATAATGATCATGGCGGATCGAGCCATGATGTATGGGATTCAGTTTTTCTTGTTTAAAGTGTAATATTTTGTTGACACATCTGCCTCCTCCCTCCCTGTGGACTTTGTATGGACTGGTGAGAACACCACAAAGATTTAAGTGCGATTTATTCATATCACACTGTTTCCTCCTTGAGTCCCAGTGGATCAAAGTGTATAATTACTTCAGTATCAAAGGATCTGGTCACTGGAATATAAACATATGTTGTTATTGGGGAATATGCTGAAATAACTGATGCTGCCGTATCTCCTAGGAGAAAAGTCTTATTTAGAGCCTGCTTGAAATTAAGTTTGTTCTAATAAAACACCATGTAATCCTTGTTAGACCACATGAGCAGAGCTAGAACCACATTTCCCTCTTTAATAAAGCCACTGAGGTTTCACACGGGAAATAGCTTTGATTAGTTTTTACAGTAGAGTTTTTCCCTTAAGGTTACTTTTGCATGCTTAAAAAATCTCTCCATGATTGTGACAGCAGTCTTTGTTTCAGGCAAACTCTTACATTCAAAAACTCAAACATTATAGAACCTGCTAAGCTTTATGTTTTGGTAAAGCCAAAGATCACAAGCTTTAGCTTCAAGTAGGATATATAAGTCCAACTGTAAAGGAGGAAGGTTTCAAGTTGAATTTAATGCTTTCACTTTGCTAACTATTCAAATCATAGTTTTGCACCAAGTGAAAAACCCACTGCTCTATTGATCTAAAAATAACCCTCTCATGTGTCAGAACTTAGTCAACAAAAGGAAAACATAACTGACCAAATTAGATTCAGATTCAGATTCAGATTCAGAATATTTATTGTACTCTTGGGTTAAATTCGGTTTACAGTGAGTGAGTTCTCTCGTATTGTAAACACACAGAACAAACACAAGACAAGACAAAGTGACGACAGTGCTTAGGCTAAAAGAACAAAGAGGACAGCCCCAAGATAAAAAACAAGATAAGTTAAAAACATCAGTAGGCCTAAAAATTTGTCAAACCAAGCCAAATGATAAGGATGTGCCATTCATACAACAAGATGAAGGAAACAGTACAAGGAATAAATACATTAGTTAACTGCAGTTTCTCTCATTTGTTAATAGCACAAATGGCCACTGGTACAAAGCTGTTTTTGTAGCGTCTGGTTTTACAAGCAGGAACCGTGAACCTCCGACCTGATGGGAGCAGCTGAAACTCACCATAAAGAGGCTGGGATTCATCTCTTACAATAGAGTTGGCTATCCTCTGTAACTGTTTAGTGTACAGGGATTCTGGGTAAAGCTGAGACTCTCCAATCAGCTTGCTAGACCATTTCACGATTTGGTTTAAACAGTTCTTGTTTTTTAAAGGACACGTTTCCAAACCAAGAAACAAGACAGAAAGATAAAACTCATTGAAATTATACCAACATATCAACAAATTGTTGTCAGTGAAAAATATCACTTTTAACAAATTAAAAAAAGACATACACAAGTACAACTGCTATATATTTCCATCCATTCATTATCTACATCAGTAATCCCTTTCTGGGTCATGAGGGGCCAGGGCCGATCCCAGCTGACACTGTGTAAGAGGCAGGGTACACTCTGGATCAGTTGCCAGCCAAACACAGGGCCAACATAGAGAGAAAGACAACCATTCACACACATTTAAACCTGAGGGAAATTTAGAGTCATGATTAACCTAAAGATATTTTTATTCTGTGGGAGAAAACTGGATTACCCAGAGGAAACTCACACATGTGCAGAGAGAACATGCAAAATCCACACAAAAAGGCCCCAACGGATTTGAGGAGTCAAACCAGCAACCTTCTTTCTGTTGGGCACGAGCACTACCCTGCTACACCACATAGCATCACCATAGATTTGTTTCATTTAAATGACTCAAACCCAGCCAATGCACCGCAATTATAACTAGGGGTGTAAAAATAAACTGATGCACCTAAATACAATGAATGGCTGACTGATCATCCAATCAGATTGATTGAAAGTTAAAATATAGATAAAAACTGTCCTCTATGTAACACATCTTCATTTTGAAATTCCCACTGCACGCCTGTGCAACAGTTTCTGCCTAGCCACGTTGTTTTCTGTGAGTCCAAACAAACTAGCTGTAAGCTGAGGCTAAGAGCTAGCACCTTAGTAAGGACTGAGAGGATATTTATTCCGCTTGCAGTTGTGTGACAACAGTTTCAACTTAAAAAGGGCTCTCAGCTGTATTCGCCGACCACATTTGCTTTTTTCACTGTAAGACAGTAATAAGTTAAACCCACATGGAGTAAAAAAATCTCCCCTTGCTTTACCAGTCACCTCTGTAGTGCTTTTGCAGTGTCTGATTCAGACTCTGTAGATAAACAAACAGTATTTGTGCTGCTGTTATGTATCTGCTTGGATGGTCTGAGTTTATTTTGATTACAATGCCTTAAATATGAGCTACACAGAGGGCAGAAGCTCTCTCTACACCCCCACCCCACCTCATCAGGCCACTCTGTGTCCATTAAAACTTTGTCACAATACCTCCATTTATTGGAAGTAGGGGAACAGAAAAATCTTCTCTGCACCAAATATGTGACACAATCTCATGTCAAAAAATAACAAAATAAATTACATGCCATAAAAAAGGATAAATGATTGAGTAATGCAAAGATAATCTAGCTTACACGTGTGTACATGTATTCAAAAGATATTCATAAATAGAAAAAAAACACCAAAACACGGCATCATGATTTTAAAGGTTGCAAAAAAGGAAAAATCAATACTTAAAACTGATCAGAGGGGAGAAAAGGTAAAAGTGGAAAAGAATGTGGGTTTCCTAGAATTTTTGGTGTTGAAGTCTCTATGTTTTGACCCCAATACCCTTGAATTTGTTTATTTCATCAGGATCAGTAGCTCTAAATCATATCTAAAAAAAATTCATTTAAACTGCAATTTTAAGGCAATGAGCAGTAACATATTTTGACATTATGTTTAATAGAAGTTTGATCTGTTCTCCAATTTAGATAGAAGCACTTTAGCAAAGAAATATTCTAATCTGCTTTTTTTTTCTTATTCAAAATTTAACGGTGTTAGAGTTGCACATGACATCATCCAGTATTGATCACAGGCTCCTAAATTCTTTCCTATCAGTACCATACCATAACAGGCTTTTTAATGTCAGCAAATATGATTATTGTTGCCCAGAGAATCAGTATTTTGTGATGAAACTGGGGACTTAAACCCCTAATAATGAAAAAGATTAACTAGAAGTACTCCAAGAGGAGAAACCTCCGCCAGAGTATTTCCAACATTGTCTGACCAGTTATCATCAAAACACGGAAAACTGCCCTCTCTACTGTTAACAAATCCATGAAAAAATCCAGGATCCATATCAGGATGTGCATCACCTCCAAAATCTGATCACCTGTCACTTGTGCCATGACCAACATTTCCTGACAATTTCATGAGAACTTCTTTTAGAACGTATTGAGTTATTAGCAAAAATGTGGGAAACTGTCCAATCTTGCAGTGTTAGCAAATCCTTTAAAAAAAATCCTGTTTCCTCACCTGGATTCAGATCTACACTAAAATCTGATAGATTGGTCCTCTGCCCATTTCTGATCTGGAAAATCAAATTGTCCAAAACCTTTTGAGCTATCCTGTTTACAAATAAACAAACCAACAAACACCAGCAAAAACAAAATCTCCTTTGCATATATAACAGAAATATTCAAGAAACCAGTACTTCTCTTAAAAATCAAACATTCTTAAAGGCCTTCATTATTACCTTGCATGTTCTTCAACATTTTAACTGGGTTACTCTTCTGCAAAATGTCTAGCAACATAGTCATGCATTTGCATATTTATGCACTGATAATCTATCATGTGGTCCATGTGTGGTTTTTCTGATGCAAAAGATTTTACACCAGGGAGTAAGAAATTTGAAAATAAGATCACAAATATTGTTTTACAGTTTATAAATCACCTTAACTGGTAACTTTAATCTCTCTGGATGGATATTGTGGGGTTGCAGAATCAGCAGCTCAGAACACAGGAATATTTTTGGATGTTTGAACATTTTGTAATCACGTTTGATAGGAGAAACTTCAAAAAAGTGTTAGTCTTGGTGTTCCTGCAGCATGGCTAAAATAATCAAACTATCTGCCTCTTATAAATCTCCCAAAACCAGCTGAGTGTTATTCAAATGTAAGATGGCTTGCCACCATCCATTCTCTTTACAACCACCAAGTTCTCCAGGGGGAATCGCGCAAGCAGCACAAAGTGCTTTTTCACATTTTGTCCTTTTCTGCTCTATGCCTGAGGACAAAGCGTGGAGCTGAAGATGTATGTTGCAGTAGTTGTTATACATTTTGTTAGTGTTTTCATTTGATACTCACACTTTCAAGCGCATCTCCTAAGCTACACTTTCACAAACTAAAAGTGTAGCAACAGCAGATCACCGTGTTTCTCGGCCAACTTTCCAGCTCCCCAGTGGATTTGTGTTTCTAGTTCTTGGCAGGGTGATTCTCTCTTTGTCAGGCAACTCGCTGTAGTCTTTTAAAGAGATAGCCCAATACTCTCAGAAAGTAACAGTACTTATTCTGTCTCTAAGTCACCTAACTAACTTTTCTACATGTCTGTCAGTTTGCTCTTCTGTCAGCAGTATTATGCAAAAGCTGTGCCTGCACACCATCCACTTTTGCCGAAGTGGAACTGGTTCTCCATAATAAGCTTTGGGTTTGTATTAGACATGGTTCCAGATAAACCTCCAGAGACAGTATGTGGTCCTTTTCTACGTGTTCCATGTACTGATGTGGTTGGATGTCAAATGAGAGCTCATAAAAAGGGTCACGGGGTCCGCTGTGGTCATGGCTAACCTCCACCTTTATGAATTAAATATGGGGGTACTTTAGAGGTGTGACAGAGTCTGGAGCTTCCTGATCCTCTTTAACCTCTAACCACACAGAGAGGTCATACCTGCTAATAAATGCAGGTTCACACCCAGTCGACAACAAAAGATGAAACGCTGCATTTACTCGAACTCATTTCAATTTCAAGAGCCCCTTCAGAAGACAAACTATCACCAGTGCATAATCACAACTGATTTAATTTAAATGGAGGATAATCCTTTAATTTCTTAAAAGGACCTGGATGTACTTTATAACATGCTGTCTTTATTTTATAAGACTTAATGGTAATTGTTGTTGGTGAGTTAACAGGAATAAGCTGTTTGATCAAGTTAATTTTAACTTACAGTATTTATTTTTCAAAAGCAAACCAAATCATTTCTTCAAAGGTTTATTTAAGCATAGAGTTTTGGTTGAGATGCATCTACAGTGTAAAAGATAAGCCTTCAGAACATTGCGGACAGGGCCTGCTTTTGCAAATTCACTTAAGGACCATAACTTAACCATTTGCGGTAGATAAACCACAAGTTACTACAAGTTTTAAGGCTGAATAATATATTGTTTTAATTAGGTGATATACCATTTAAGCATTGTAAATGCAAACGTGAACAACAGTCACATTGCAGGAAGTGCAATGTCAGTCATGTGACTCAAAGAACATCATGTTACCATTACCATTTAGTTTGGAATTTCCCCCTGTTGGACTAATAAAGGATATCTTATCTTGTTTGATGTAGACTTGTTTCCTCACTATCATCACTTGAAGTCAGTCTGATATCATGATAAGAAGGCTTTCTCTAAGAACAGTCCATGGTGTTGCATGTTAACTGAGCCTAAAATGAACAAGTCATCAGATGATGTTTGTCAAGATACAGCGGTGTTACAGTTCAAAGAGTGATTATGTTGAATGTAGACTTTAAGCTGATTTATTTTTTTCTTTAGCCTTTTTTTTTTACCATAGTAAAGTTAAAACTCATTTTGTGTTTTCAAACAAGGAGACATTTGTAAGACCACCTTTATTCTTCAAAACAGTCTTGCCTGCAACCTTTCAGAAGTCAAAAGCGTAGCACTGCCCGTGAAGAATTCCCTTTAAACAAATACTTGTTGCTGTTGCTCTCCATCTTTTGGGTCTATTTTGTAGTCGCTGTAAGAGTATTGCTATGTGCAGAGAAAACACCAGTGGCTCTATAGAAAGCAGAAACTATCACAATGTCTGTATATACCAGAGTTTTCGAGGAAGACTGCCTGACATCTTCATGTCTGTAGAAAGCCTTGCATTTATGCTCATAATGACAAGGTAGCAGGGATGCAAAACATTATCAGCACAATATCAGTATTGGCAGATATTAGCTCAAAAGTTGATTTTCAGTACCTGCAGATTTAAAACTTCTGATATTTACAGGTAATGTATCCGCCATATCTGTTATACAAATCCTACATGCCAGATGTAATGTCACCAGAATGTATGAGTGTACCATAAGACTTTACCCTACAAACTCTAAATGTCTACATTTAAAAAAATCAACAATATCATATCAATAAGAACATTTCTTTCCTTATTCAGTATCATTTTTTTACACAAATTGACTGTCAAAAACAAGAGGAACATGTAAATTCTAGTTAAGTAGAGATTCATACTCTGGAAAAATATCTTTGGTATCAGCTTCAGAAATATCTGAATATTAAATAGCAGCAAAAAAATTACTATAAAGTGCATCCTTAATAAGCAGTGATCACTTTTTAAATTTAATAGATGAATAAATAATTTAAAGCAAGTTAAAAAAAGATGATGGGACAAGCTATAAACGTTTCACAACCTCAACCAGCCTCATAAGTAACCCAAAACAATTTCTGGATGGAACGCAGCACATGGACATACTGTCTCTGGTGCCCAAATCCCAAAATACAACACAAATCACCCACCCCGTCCTGCCTGCTACCACTTCTGAGCTGTATAAAAAAAAACTAATTCCAGGCAGAATTGCATTTCCTCCAAACTCTATCTGGCAGGGGGGACGAGGTTTTCCAGCCCATACATATACGGCTTTTTGAAGAGGATCTCATGCAGCTGGCTCGCTGTATGTGTGCTGTCACATGCCTGTCATCCCGGAGGGTGCCAGCGGCTGGCACTTCCTCTAGTGTGGGCACCACGGCTTACGCTCTGACATTCAGACAAGATAAATGTGTATATGTGTTCATCAGAAAACTCTATGAGTATCAGTGCCTCAGGCCAGTGTTTGTTTATGCCTTTAAACATTCATTTTAAGCGCTTTGACTTTAAAGTTTAGATGAAACTTAAAGGATGATTTTACACTTTAAACCACAACAACATTCTCAGAAAGTATGTAAACTCTTACAGACAATTTAAAAATCAAAATTCAGTATTTAATTTCAGATCATGAGCCTCATCTAACAGTCATTTCAGGCTGAACAGGAGCACCTGCATGACATTTTTAAGAATAAATCCACAAGGGCTTCTTGGATGCCAGAGGCGACTTCTCTCCACTGACCTCCTATGACAGCAGAATCCAACACCTTCTGGAGACATTAGCATACACAGATACTGACTGGCAGGAATCCAGGATGCACTGGAAATATGTTAGTCTTTGTAAATTGCCTGGAGTGATTCTGAATGACCATAACTGTGATATTAAGACATCTCCCATCATCCTTCCTCGACAGTCATCTCAGCGGCATTTCTAATTCATATTCATTTCTGCCACGGGATTCACTATAGAAAGCTAACCAACTGTATGTTTTCATGACTGTATACTCTCACAAAATACAAAGGTTTTCTTTCTATAGGCAGTCTGAATGCTAGTGCATTTTAAAACCATATACTCTAGTACTTTAACCCAGGTGGCGGTGCCCCTGTTGCTGCAGATAAGAAATCTGGGGTCGCGGAGCTCGGTTCCCAAAGTTGAAAAATTTGAACCTTCCAGGGGATGTCGCGTGTGGCTGTGCTGCAACAGCCAATCAGCGTTGTTTGGGTGTGTGACGACACCCGTGCAGACTGTTTTTATTCCGGATCACAGAGCGACAATCCATGTCCATATGGGGAACATTAGTTAGTGAGTACATTAGTTCTGCATAGACGGGACCACAGAGAACTCACAGACGATGCTTCTGCAGGGCCATCAGCTGCAGTGTTTGTGGATGGTAGGTGAGTGAAAGGGATACAGTTGGAATAATGTCAGCTAATACATCCTATTTATTATATATGATATGATCTCGGGGTGAAACTCGAGCGGGCCTGACGTCACAGATGTGATGGCGACCAAATGAGCTATGGACAGGCAATGGGACTTGGGTGGGCAACGCAATCTCGCTAAGTCACTTTCAGTTTGAACACATCGTTAGAAGTAAACAAAAATGGCTGCACAGGAGAGAGCCACAAAAGGAATTGGAATCGAACTTTAAATCCATTGCGTGGACTTTTTTCACTTGCTTTTTGGACTAGTTCTCTTCCTGCCATGTCGACTCTGTCATATATCCTCTTTCTCTACACTAACCCTACCAGTTATGTGAAGGTTGCAACTTGTGAATGCATGGCATTGATATTGGACTACAAGCACAACTGACACACTGAATCAATGCGGGGGTCACATGGTGGCCATCACATGGCTGCATAGCTAAAAACAAGTCTGTCCCTCCAGCTTATTCTGACTTACTTTGAGTGAACTATCAAAAGTTGTAGATTAATTTAAAAAAATGTAATTCTGATAGCCCTGTACATGTATTCTTCTTTTGTGTGTTTGTTTTAATCAAGGTATAACTATGATTTACAAACATATAAATTGCTTGGAGACGGATGACAGGGACTTGAAGTCCCTCAAAATAAATTTATTCTATCTTTACTGAGCAGGTGACTTTTTAAACTTGACTGAAAGCCTTATCAAAACCCAAATCTGATTCAACAGAAGTGATACACACTCCTCTTCAGTGGCTCATTCTTGTCAAAGCAGGTCAACCAGTCTAAATATAGCATTGAGCTGTTAAGGTTAGCAGCAGGGTGACAAATTGTCTCCTCTGATTTCCTTCTTAAGTCAATGTGGCTGATAAGATAATTGGTTGGAGCCACTCTCTCTCGCTTATTCTGTTTTAGTGCACCTTCACTGACAACACATCAGAACATGTAGAGGAGGCTTAGAGAGCTCAAAGCTGGCTGCTCTGACCTGCCTGGACATTTTCAGAGCTTTGAACTGCTTCAAGGAGTGTGTGTGTTGGGGGGGGGGGGGGGGGGGGGATAAGTCTTCTCAGTGATTACCCACTGGACCCTCTGTGCCTTTGAGGCTGCTGAGTTACTGTTGTGCAGAGATGATTAGAGGGGCACAGGGCTGTAAAGACATTGGGTTTTCACCTCCCGATTTTCATGAAAATTTTTTTTTCCACAATACTGTTCTATCACAATGTTTATAGAATATTTTGGGGGGAAAAATCCATTTTGTGTGTCACATTAATCCAAAGCCTACTGTAATTTCTCATAGATAATAAGCCCTCATTTATAACACGCATCCCAGTTTTTCATGCTTTTTTCAAGGAAAAACGCTGTATTTTAATACAACACGCACCAACATTTTGCCCAAACCTCAAAAATAACCTTCATTCAAAGTTTTAATCAATGAAATTTCAGTATTTTCACAACAAATACTGTACACGATTTTCTTTCTCAACCGGATGCGGAAATACCTTGTGCTTCATGCATGCGCACGTACTCGATTTCTGCCATAGCATGCGCAGTCGTAGTGTGCCGGTCAATCGGAGAGCAGCTATCAAAATGGGGATGTCTTCAACCAATCACAGCGCAGCTATTTTAGTCCCCTTGCTCACAAGATGGCAGTGCCCTGTATTTACATGTGTGGTATTGTAATACTTGAGGATTACATGATCATTACACAAAGGTAAACCAATTAAGACTCGAAATATTGGATTAGAACAGTTCACAGTCAGTTTTATAAGAATTACAAAAGTCTGGTGGTAATGTTTTACAGAGAGAGAGAGAATATTTTGACGTTTTGTATCAGATGTGTTGTAATTGCGATGTTTGAAAATTACACCTTATTTAAGAGCAAAAAAATGCGCGTTACATACAAGAAATTATGGTAAATTTTTGTCCCTGCTTTGGCAAAGTATTCTTAAAGAGGGATGTGCAGGTTACATTTATTTTTAAATTAATACAAAATCCTGTTCGTCAAGATCTGTTATGTAAGGTTGCAAATGAATTTCAAAGTTGTTTTCCAAAAAAAAAAAAAAAAGGATGTACCTTTTGTACCTTTTTCAATGAAGCTGCTGGAACATTATATTACCCAAGACCACGTAATATTATGCCATAACAGGGAGTCATGTTACATGACTATAATTGGGAGTCTGAGTGCTCTTTTCATGTTATATTTTCACCATCTTAACATTAAAACTCTGTATTTTACTTGTTGATAAGTTGGATCAATATCCTGTTCCTGTCAGTTTCCTAAATTACAATTTTAAGTCTATTTTTGTCCAACATGAAAGACAAAACACGTTGCTTCAGCGGCAAACTCTATCTCCTCAAGTCCAGCTAGATGACAAACATTCTGTTTCCTATAAACTCTTCTTCACAATGAAAGTCATCATGTCCTAATTTATCGGAGGGCTTTTTAGTTGAAACAGCCTGACAGGATGCAGAGACATTTACAGCAGCAGAAACTTAACCAAACTAAACACAAGGGTCTGAAGTTAGGAGCAGGAGATGGAGGCTCACAGCTAATCTACAACTCAGTGGTACGAGCTGAAATTCACAGAGAACCTCATTAAGACTGATAAAAACACCTTCCTCTGGTGTGAACTTCGCACACAGGCACTTTCTATTTCTGCCCCCATAGATTCACAGGGTAAATAACAGGCTTGAGGGGGAGCAGGTGTAAAGCAGCATAAGTTGTGATGGGGAATATTGAATGAAAAACACACTGTAGGAGCAGCCTGTCAGTCTGTGATGACTGTGATTTAGTTTAGACATGATTTTAAAACAATTCAGGTGAAAACACGGTCATCTTCAGCATGAATACATCATCAGAGATCGCTAGCTACACTCTGCACTTACCTCAACTCCTGCTCCGATGTCCGCTGTTTCACATCGCACCAAACTTTATTTCTTAACTTCGGTTGTTATTTCTCCATCCTGCCAGTTTCTTTGGCACCTCACAGGTTTGTCGTGGAAAATCTGCTGACAAAAGCATACGTATAGATGAAAACTGTTATTATGATCCATATTTATTAATGTAAAATAAAGATAAACTCAGAGATGATCTCTCTTGTGGCTTCACAGCTAGTTGATCGTTTGAATGAGTTAGTAAAATAAAATTAATCCAGAGCTCACAGTAGGGTTGTAATTTATAAAATTAATGTTCAAAAAATGTCAATTATTCTCCAACATCTTGTTTTATAGTTGTCTCTAACCAGCGCATCCTCCTTTACATAGGGTGGTGGAGGCTGCCTGCAACCATAACTGTATGAAAGAATGAACTAGAAAAGAATAATAAAAAAAAAAAATAAAGATAAAAAAGGCAATCTAATGATAGTGTAGAGTAATATAACCTAAATGTCACAACAGTGACAAAGTTGTAAACCAGAGGGAAACATGCTAATGACTGGGCTCAAATTGTCTGTTACTTTGTATCCTCTCTTTTTTTCACTGCCACTATGGCTGGTGGTATGAGCCATTAGTGGTGTCAGTTTAGGTCCCCTTGAGTACAACAATACAAAGCATGAGTTTCTCTAATTTACCACCTAGCACAACAATTGTGCATGGTTCTAGGTCTGCTAGGGTAAGAGAGCACTGAGAGAGAACTTGGGCACGCACAAAAAGACAAAGCAAACTGTTTAGAAATGCCCTGATTAAGATTTTTGGCCTGTGTTTTACATCCAAGGCTTCATTCAATACTGACATGCTAATGACATCCACCAAGGAGGTCATGTTTTCGGTAAGATCTGTCTGTTTGTTTGTTTGTTAGCAAGATAACGCAAAAAATTTCTGGATGGATTTACATGAAAATTTTACCAGAGGTGTGGTTTGGTCCAAGGAAGAGCCCATTACATGTTGGTGTTGATCCACCTATTTGTCTGGATTCAAAAAATTCCCCAAATTTGCGAAAAATCCCGTAATTTAACATTGGGCCGTATTTTAAAAATCATATCTCTAATATCACTTCATGGATTTGCTTCAAAATTTACAGGATAATATATATAATACAACTCTAACGCCACAGTAAATTTTATCTGGATCCCATCCAGACTGACATCAAAAGAAAAAAATGATTTTATAATGGCAAATCCCATTCATTTCTCCTCGGGTGCTCTGAGGATTCCGCCCCCTTTACATCACTATGGGAATTGTAGTTTATTTGCAAATTCACGTCATCGTTTTTCAAGCCTGGGTCACTACATTACCCAGCTTACCTTGCAGTGCCAGTGGAGGAGTTCTCCACATGGACAGACAGGAGCGGATACTCAGCTGTCATATCGGAGCGTGTGGTGATCCAGAATTGTATCTTGGTGGAGGTCTGCGCCCTCCGAGTGCTTTTCTAGTTAGGCTTGCTCTCAAAAACTTGGTACAACTATCGATATGGATTCTGTAGAATTGATATGGCTCCTAATGTGACAGCATTTGTTAAGTACACACTGGGTAATGTTATATATGGTGCAACTTCAGAGTAGAAGCCAAACTACCTGATGCAGCACTTGTTCCAAATTTTAAACTACCTCTAAGATCTTAAAAGACCTAAAATTCAAGTGGTTTGAGTTGTAAAATCATTAAAATCATGTCATTTTCCTTCTTTTAATTGCAAAATGAACAAAAGTTGTTGGAAATCCTGTTGAAGGCATAGTCAATGTCCACAAGTTGCTGCTATTGCGGTACTAACCATGCTGTGACCTCAGTCAGGATACGTAGCATATCATAAAGTTGCTGGAGATACCCAGCTCTACTGCCAGTGGCTTTACCTGTTAATCATGAAACAGACACAAAACTTTTAAGCATCATTACACATGGTGAAGAAAAACTGGCTGATAAAAAATTCACATATATTTAAAATGTATAAATCCTTAATTATTCTGTTGTTAAATGAATGCAGTACTTAACACAAAGTACTAGCTGTTCTGAAGTTTTAAGTAAGACACTATAAAGTGTCATTAAGGCCCTCAAGTACAACCTCCTCTGCATGCTACTTGTTTGAACTCTACACAATACCAGCATGGCTCTGCAGGGCTGCGTGGTTAATCAGGTTTCTAAATCTAACCTTAATGGTAGGTGTTATAAATATGTATGAAGTGATGCTTCACATTCCTAATCAAATCAGTGTGCACAACAGAGAGCATGGGATGGATTGATGCATAATCTATTTGCACACAGTTTACTTCCAGACAAAGGCTTTACCTGAATCAAATATTCATTGGCTGTATAAGCAGTGCTAAAGCCCAAATGCACTGAACGTGATAATTGATGAGCCTCGTTTGATGATGCTCTGGCAAACAGAGAAACGAATCAGAATTCCAAGCTGCGCAAAGACTGGGGAAAAGGTCACTTTTTCTCTTTTATTGTTTGGTTTGTATCGCTTTGGTGTCAATAGTCTGGTTTCATTATGTTTAGATAATACAATGTTACCTGCTCATAGTGGCACAAAAAGCTTTAATTTCAGTTTTTGGCAGCAATTAACAGAAGTAGCTCCAAGGACTGTGCACCACATTATGTTTAGATAATGATTTATGTTTAAAGGAGTTATAGACTAAGACAATATTGTTTCAATCAACAAATTTTAATTTAATGTTGACTCAGAAAAAAAAAGATGCCAAGCCTATTGTTCAGTAAAAAAAAGTTTACATTGAGAGCTACTCACAGAATTATTATAGATAACAAGACAATGAATCTGAAATGCTTTGTCTAATTAGAAAATGAAAATTGTGTTTATTGCATTCAAAGAGCATTTACAGCATGTTGTTTATATGAATCAAATGATATTGTTAGCTTTTTGATACTACAGTGACAATAACAACAGTGCAAAATACCTGAAGTTGGGTCATTTGACATTTTAAATTACAAAAAATTGCTTTAAAATCATACCACTGTCTAAATTGCAGAAATTTGCAACCAATAGCTTCCAAAGGGAAAAAAGGGAACTGCATCTGATCCTCAACAGAGACAATCATTTTTGTCTTTTTTCTTATTCTACCTAAATCAAGTCTTTGTTTGATAGACACCAAAGACATGATGTGAATGATCTAACACACACCAGGACATGGGATCTTTGAAAGTTACATCCTGTTTATGAGTCCAAAGTTTCCCTTTTGTCTGAAAAGTGTTTTGTGACCCCCCTTTTGGGGTTATACAGGGCCAGGTAGGAGTTTACCCATTTACATCCTCTGTAGAATACAAAGACTGTGAAGCTCAGTGAAAGCATATTATCATGGGAGTAAACAGGTGACAGCAAGTTCCACCATTCAGAAACATCACTGTGACCCATAGGATTGTTGGTTCTGTAATTCTGTCACCAAAGAAACATGAAGTGGCAAGTTTTGGGGAAGTTTCTTGAGTGTTGGCTTGAGGCTGGCTGCAAGAAACCCAGAAAAGACATGATTGCATGTGGAGAACGGGTGACTTTTCCAGCTGAAAGGTACTTTTACAGCCTGATCCCATGAAAGGCTTCAGTCTAATGATCATGATATCCACAGGATGTCACCATACAGGAATTGTTTTTTTTATCTGTTTATATTCTATTGTGGTTTTCTGTCTTGAACATTTAAGTCCATGCTTAACAATTTCCTAGTCAATATTACTTCCATTATGTGCTGCAGACCTTGCAAATCTCATCTAACGCAGTCAGCAGAAATAAAAAGCAAAAAACAGAATTATGGCTGACAGGAGGCAGAAGTGGCCAAATTGTGGATTCATTTTACACATTTTACACTCTCACTGCACAGCATCCAGTACCTGTATCTATGTGATTTCAGACAAGGGTACCTCCTCAGCAACTTGCCTCCACAATCCTCTTCGGTGAACAGCTTTGAATATCAGGAGTGCCATGGGTTTGACATTGTTAACACTGAAAACCTGGGACACACAAATAAATCCACAGGAATTAATACTGGAATTAATTAAGAATTAAGTTGATAATGGAATTGGCTTCATGCCCATGGCATCTGAGCATTTGGATGAAATTCACTTGAAGTCCCTGATTTGTCCCCGTCTTATGATATTCTCGTGAGACCTGGGCACAAAATAGCGGCCAGTGATGCCAGCTGGACTCCACTGTGAATACTTCTCTTTGACGCATATTTGGGTATTGTTAGCAGGACCATTTGTCCAGTGCTGACATGCTTAGAAGGGCTGGAATAGGAAGAGTCCATTGCTGGATACAGGAGTAGTCTGCTCTTCTATGGGCACCTGCTACGCTTTCCTGAACCTGATCCATCTCACCACATACTGGGTGCCTGGGATCTGGTGGGTTGGACCAGGCCATTAGGTGCATGTGCCAACCGGCATGTGTTCCTGTACCTGACCTGATTGGTATCAATAAAATTACATTGATTCCCATCTATAATGGTGTTGCTATTGGTCTATTGCTAAACTTACCTTCCTGACTGTCAACAAGTTAATCCGAACTTTGGTTGGGGGGGGGGGCTCAACAACACATGGATTCAAACAGCTCTTTCTACTGTCTATGGGGAAAACTAAGAAACAAAGTTTTTCTAAAAGCAAGTTTGAGAACATACAAATAAATGTCTCTAACAGGACCAGATACCTTCTTCTATCTTTCCACACTAATCAATGCTTCATAACCATCATAGACTGTGATAAAATGTCGCTGCCAAAGGGGTGAGTGGGGTGGTTGTGTCTAATTCCTTCTTCCAGCCCTGTGCATGACATTCTGAAGACATTTTGTAATTTCCAGGTTAGATGCACCCCCCTGCAACCCTGGATAATTATCTATTAAACATTTAATTTCAAATCAGTTTCATACAAAGTGTTTCCTTCGAAGTTAGCTTGGATACTCCTATTTAAAAATTGTGTGTTGCAGGATTGACTGAAGGAGAACCCTACCGTAAGCTGAAATAACTGTCAGTTCTGTGTAGCAGTATCCTTATTTACTCTTTCTCCATCACTTGTTAACACATGTTTAGACTGTGTACAGCTGAGGAAAAGAAAAAAACACCCCTGCCAGTCATCTCAGACTCAACAGCTTCCCAACATGCCAACAAGTCTCTCTCATCAGCCGTCTCTGACACCAGCAAAGCCCTAGGTAGTTGAGTTTCTGCCAAGCATGCAACATAAATGTCATTTTTACAATGCATCTTGACAACATGGTCCCACCACAACACTGCAATTTGTGTGATAAAGGCGGTTCTAGTGCTCTGAAAAGGAAAAGGGCATATGAACAATCAGAGCACAGAGCTGCTTGTTCCATCCTGCTTTAAAAGTTTGTTAAATTTAGCTCAAACATCATTGACAGGCAGCAGGTTGCTTTCCGTAGCCTGTAATAAAGTGCAAAGACTATTTCAGCAAACATGGAGGAATATTTTACCCTGCCTCAAGTGTCCTAACAAGCTTTTGAGGGTGATATTTTCTGTGTGCCCCCTGCTGAGTTGCAGAAACACCTTTTTCAGACATTGAAGAGAATGTTTTTTAGACCTTTAACTCTTTCACAAGTACACAGATTCATTTCTGCTGCTAATCCAAGGCACACTAGCAATACTTAATCTCTCCTTTCTTATGCAATACAAATTGAAATCTGGCCTTTTAAAATAAAGTTAAGATTAAACTGAACCGACAGAAAACATAAACATGGATAACATTTTCTAAAACTCCTCTCTTTTATATGTCTCTAGGCTTGAAAGGGTTTTGTGAGCAGAAACACAGAGACTCCTTGGACAACGACCAATGTACACTTCATATGAGCTGGTTCCATTAAATTACAGCCAATATTGCTTCGACTACACGTCATGCTCTGCATTGTGGGAGGGAACCTAGCAAGCCATAAGCCACCAACAAAATGTGACATAATTTTATCCATGAGCTAAAATGTATTATAAACAATTATACAGCTGAACACATTTATCTGCTGTAGAGACAATGAGTCACACTATAATATTTATAGGTAAGGTTGTGGATCTTCATCAGTCCTGAAGAAATCATCCTCGTCCTCTCTTACAAAGTCGGTCATAATCCTTTGTACCAATCTTCTTCTACTGGTAAACAGAGGCTTTGTTTTGATGACCTACTTACAAGCACATCTGCCCTGTGGTTTAAGTTTCGTATGTATTCTTTTGAAAATTACATAAAGTGCTAATCTTAGCCTAAAACTAGATAAGCTAACATAACACAGTAAACAGAAAACAAGTCACAAACAGTACACAGGAACATTTAGAGTGTCTGAAGAGTTTATCCAATGACTGTTGGCAGAGGTGGGCTAACCCTACCCATCAACTCCCAGCGTTTGAGCTAAGCTAATTAGTGGTGGACGAGCTCTGCCCATCTCTTCCTTGTTACTGCACGCTCAGTCAAAAGAATGGTGTCTATCTGCTTGTCATGGACTCGGGAGTGAGGCAAGACACGAAAACAAAAAAATGTTGGTATATCCCTTAAGTAAGCAACTTCAGCACAGAATTATGGCTGTCCATCTGAAAAGAGGACCAAAGGCCTGCAGTGCTGGCAGAGTTAACAGTATTATACGCCACACTCCACTCCTGCTGACACTGTGATCCTGAAATAGAGAGCTTACTTTGACAATTTTCTGAGTGTTTCAACTTTAACATGCTTTGAAATTTCTGGTATGGAAATTGTTTGATTCTCATTAATATCTTACTAAAGTTTAAAAATCTGTTGCTGCGACAACTAAAGTGCAAAAGGACTATTTGTTAGACAGAGGTCAGATAGATTTTAATAACTGTTTTTAGTCAAGCCAGACATATTTGGTTGTTGAAGTACTCACACCTGCCATATTGATGTATCATTTTTTTCATATCTACTTTACAACTTTTCTTTGGTGTCTTTGTAATATCATATGTGATTCATTGGGGCTGATATATTTCAAGAACAAAACAATTGTTTCAGGAGGAACTCTCTGACTTCTGTAACCTCCACTGTATGAAGAGACCCCCCGCCCCATGTCCAAATTTCACCTCTAGCCTCGGGGCAGAAACACTGTGTATCGACACAGTTTCAGAACAGATAAGCAGAGACTGTTTCCGAATGTATCTCCTCATTAGTATTCTAAGTGCATGCTGTTTGTTTCCTTTCCCATCAATATGAGGTGTGGATAACATGCATGGCACAGAGCCAAGTCTCTATAGCAGCAAAGCTGGCAGAGAAACCCGAATATTGACTCGCAATAATTTACATCAGGGAGTTTTGTGCCAACCATGATTGCATGCTAAACATGGTTAAATAAATAAAGATGTCAGCAAACAAATATAATACACGACCAGACAGACTGACAGCGCAGTCATGGCAGAAAGTATATGGGGATATAGCTGAAACAGCTTTATGTTTTTCCCCTTATAATCTTCTTTTGGCCGCTGTAAGAATATTTTCTGGCCTGATTTAGTTTTCATTAGATGCATTCTATGTGCTTGTAAAAAAGATGAAAGTCCTTGTCTCTTTTTCTGTTGGCTTTCCAGAGATGCAGTATCATCCACAGAGACAAAACAGAATAAGAAACAACACAGCTCGACTGTAAGACAGTGGTGTAATTGAAATAAGTGGACTGTACTGGAAGAGGTTGGCATGACTGGCATACAAGGGATATTGTCTTGACAACTCGATCAACTGAGCCCTCTGCCACACACTGGCATTTTCCATTTATAGAGTAGCCTTGCTGCCACCAAATTTACAGTTTATGACAGTTTGCAGTGTTATAGATTTCCGTGATGCATAGGCTGTTACTGCTGTGTAAAATTTAACAAGACAGGGACCACACAGTTTGGATCAGCAACAGATGGTTTCTCCAAGGAAACTCACAGAACTTACATTTCACAACAAGAATTTATATTTCACAATAACTTATCGCAATTTCTCCAACGCCCAGGCCTATGATAACTTCCTCTGAAATCTGAAATAGCATTTAGGCAGAACTTATTATAGCTGCCAAATGCCAACATATTGACTACAGAAAATGCTAAGGTGTTGATGTAAGCTACTTAACCATATCCTTTTGGAGTTTAAAAGAATATCAGCACAACAATAGATTGCAATATCTTGCAGCACATTACTCTGTCAGTATTATATAGTAATGATGGTAGTATCTATACTTGGTACAGAAATATCTACTTTTACAAGTATTCGTTTAGTATTTTCATTAAATGCTGACACCAAGTAGGCACTATTCTTCTGTGATTTTCTCCAGACAGTTTTTCAGTCTTTTTTTTCTCTCCAAGCCAGGACAGGATACATGTCATGTGACTTAGGAGACCAATCAGACATGTTAAACAACTCAGCTGCAAGCTTACACACAGACATAAGCCAAAGTTCTGCATATACTTGTATATTGTGGATGTTGACCATTTGGAACAAGGTGAACCGACTCACATCTGATACATTTGTTTTCAAAAGTGTATAATAGTGAATCAAGGAGTACGAGAGACGTGGACTATTGTTTATTGTTTTTATTGTGTAATCATTATAACCATTAAAAGTTTATCCATTTTTGAGGCCGGACTCAAATAAATGGCAAATTGCTGAAGCCAATATGGATTGAAAAAAAGTTGCTTTAGTGCAAATAAGGTTGGTTACAAGTTTTATAGAATAACTGATTTGACAGGACGTGTAAGTTTTGGCTCAGCTCTTCAGTTTCTAACGGGGACATAAATCTTTCAGGATTAAACCTCTGTGAGGATACGGTCTCCAGGAAAGTTACATCTATCTATAAAGACCTGCTGTATTTCTGTAGCAATTAATCATTTCTGACACAGCACATAAAGAAAGTTCGGAGAAAGGGATAGTGGATAGCAGCAGTTGAAAGTTTGGCTAAACCACATCAAAAGAATAATGATAGCTCGTGCTGAGAGAACATTAAAAGAAGCATATCCAAAATAATGAGGTGTTTCATTCAGCGCAGTGTAAATGTGAGGAAGTCTTCCATATTCACTGTACCCCAGCGGTCGCAATGTCTTGTCACACTTAGGTAAAGCCAACACTGAACTTATGGTCTACTGTCCATTAAGGTAAATGGTAAATGAACTTGAGCTTATATAGCACCTATCTTGCCTCTTTGGCAACTCAAAGCAGCTTCACACCACAGGTCACAGCTTCCCATTCACACCCATTCACTGATGGTTTCTGTGTCAGATATTCACCAGTATAAGCTAACACATCCACACACTTCACTCCCATTTACACGCCACTGACACAGCAGTGGGAGCAACTTGGGGTGAAGTGTCTTACCCAAGGACACATCATCATGTGACCGCCGGAGCCGGGCTCAAAACTGCAACCTTCTGACTACCGACAGAGCGAATTATCAAATGAAACATGGACAAATATTATTATATTATTATATTATTATAGTATTATATTAAACCTATTGTTAGTGATATTTAGGCATGCAAAATGAATTCTAAATACTTATTAGAACATAATGGATTTGACCTGGTTTCATTTCCAGCTGCTGTGGACATTTGGTCAAACTAAATCAAACACATTACTCAAAATTAATACTATCAGCACACATCACATATGTTGCCAGTTAATCAGTTGCAGGCTGTATTTTTTTATTTTCAGTACTTTGCTTTGGCTGTTAAATACCACAACTATCACATGGAAAAGTATGCCATTGAACAACAACGTTATGAAAATACCATCACATCCTCAAACATCCATCATTATGCTCTTCCTATGCAAGTTATGTACACAATTTCAAAGGAACAAATGCATGTTTACCCACCTTAAAGGACCATTACAGTAAATGTTGGCATGAGAGCTGGATACCACAGCCTTCAAGGTCTTTCCTCTGTCAGTACATGTAGCTACTGGATTTTTCATAAAGGACACTGCCATTGTGACTCGTCTTTCCTCGACCCATTTCACGTGTTCATGAGTTATTTACTGACAATGTCAAACCATTCAAAGCTTTCTCCACTGAGGCACGCACACTGCCATGCACTCACACACACAAGGACACATATGCCCCTTTTTACAGCAACAAAAATAGACTGTATTTCTTTGTTAATAAGAAGAGCTTACATTCCTGAGATAAATGTTAAATATACATCAGTTGTGGAAAGTATTTGGACATAATGTGTCAGGGACATGGATTTGGTCTCAGCAGAGACACAAGAAATCAAACAACATTCAAACAAGTAGCAGAGACACCAGTTCTGGGGCCTCATTTATAAAGCTTACTTACGCACAAAACTGGGTTTGGAAGTGGCGTAAGTCACTTCCCACACAAAGGTTGTGATTTATAAAAATAACTTGGTGGGAGAATGTGCGCACTGGTACGTCAACTTTGATGCTGGCGTACGAACATTTCGGAGATGTTAGAAACTGGCGGCACTGATGGTGAGGACGTAAAGTGAAGCCAGATTCATCTCATACATTTAATGTCATCACATATCAGATTACAGACCCGCGTCATCATAAACACCGAGTCTGCAGTGTTATAGACGTGTTCACTTACTACTGTATGCAATGTTCATGTATCATACTTCATCTTCACATGATATAGAGCGGTGGATAGCACTGATTGATTAGTATTAGCTGTGACAAGGTGTGTAACAAACAGTCTAACTGCTGAGTGAGCATATAAATAGTGCAGTGACACTCGTGTGTAATTCTGCACAATGGATGCACTGGCACTGCTGGAAGATCACACAGACTGTGGATCAGGATGGAGAGAGTTTTTAGAAACCATCAAGATTTCCTGGCCCATGTTAAACGAACGCACCAGCCGGAACCGCGCCATCCCCGTGCGTATAGGTGCTGACAAATTCTGGGGTTTCTGGCAACCGGCTCCTTCCAGCGGGAATAAGCTGGCAGGTATGTGTTTGATATGATTAACAATACATAATGTTAGATTTTCTGTCTAAAGCCCCTTTTGGGTATGACATAATACAGTTAAATTCTGTTCTTAGGACTGGGATATGGCAGCCATCCCTCAGCACAATAATGTCAGCCGTTTTGGATGGCATTATAAACATGACCAGTTGATACATCAGGGTTCCTTACACTGTGGGTGAACAGTCACATTAAAAGGTAATTTACGGCAATGTCCGATTTCCCAAATGTAATCGGAGCAAATGACAGTCTGCACTCACATTGCTGTAAGAGCTCCGAGTGAAAAAGAAAAAATGTGCCTACAATCAGTGTAGAAAGTTTTTGTTCCTCAAACATGGTTTTGACAAATTTAGTGGTTTAGACAAATTCATCCTGACGCGAAGCTTCTTCGTCTTCTTCGCTTTCGGCAGACTATACGTATCCAAGGCGTATCGCTGCCCCCCTCTGACGCACAACCGTGTCGGGAAAAGACTGCAGGCAGGCGATGCAAAAACATTCATGAAGTACTTTGCATTGACCATTTATGGTCACATGTGGGTGTATAGAGGGCGGGATGTGAGGTAAGTCCACCTGCGCAACTTTCCAAGTGGACTGTGATTTATAAAGGGAAAAGTGCTTGCAAGTGTGCGCACGGTTTAATAATTCAGAATTTTTTTTGGCGCACGCCTTTTTCAGCTTTCGGGCGCACATTCACTTTAAGTGTGGACCCTACGCAATTTTTTGTAAATGAGGCCCCTGGACTTTTTCTTTTCTCATTGCCGTTAAAGAGCCCATATTATTATTTTTTTTTTTTTTCGAATTCTCATTTAGAAATGAGAAAGAAAGTGAAAGAAATGATGGAAACAAGTTGTTAAAAATGTTTAAAGTTCTGAAAATCAAAGGGGACACATCATGAAGAAGTCCTCCCTGTTCAATGTCACTACATTTATTCTCTTCACCTCAACACACTCAGGGACTTCAGCACAAACATCGCACCTTTGTTTCGAAGTGTCATGAGGCTCTGAAACATCCTGATGCTATTTAATAACCAGAGGGCGGACTCGTAAATTGATTGTCTGGCTTTTGCTCACTTAAACTGTGCACATGTGCCAACAGGACACCGGGGGGTTCAATGATCCCTCACTGTGAGTGTCCTGAGCTCTGTCTTTACCCAATGGCTCAAGCCAGCACATAGACAAGCTAGCGCACATGGATACAGAGCAATTCAGCAGTATTTAGAATGTTTCCTTAATACAGACATTGGCTGAAGCGAATCATATCTATATGACTTACCCATACACTCCATGTTAATTAAGTCTGTAAATATGACATTGTTATTATAGATCCTGGGGTTACATTAGACAGCAGGTCTTCACTTCATCCATATATGGACCAATTATGCATGAAGAGGATCAAAATGTTGCTTATTCTTCAAATTTTCCACCCTTGCTCCTCTTTGGGTGGAAACATGCTGGGTGGTGTTTGTTATTTTGAAGATTTTCATGGATGATCAGACTTAGTGTGGGCGGGAGTGGATGGCAGGCGTTAACTCTCCCAACTCAGTGGGATCACCGGCGCTCCCAAGCTGCAACACTCACTCTGTTTACTTCCACCCCTGAAAGCTTTCAGTGGATCTTTACACGACAACTGTGTTTGGAAGCTAACTCTTTTGTAGTCTATGGAAGTTTTCAGGTTAAATATATCCCTGACAGGCTTTTTTTTTAATCTAACCATGAAGTGCAGTGTCCTTTTCTTCTAGAAATTTGTATTTGTGGATCCACTGTCATATCTGTAATAGGTGATTTTCTTTATTCCCATTTTTTACATAACATAGCATTAATCTTTTAAGACTTCTTTTTTGACTCATGGAGAAAGTGACAACTTCAAAATGTGCCCATTGTCTAACTTTCTTGATGACAGTGTCCAGCTAGGAGCAGCTAAAGGACATCAAGAGACAAGAGCCATCTGTCAATGTCCAAAAGAAAAAAGAAAGCTTGAGTAATGCAATGTGGCCCTTTTAACATTTGAGCCAAGAATGCTTTCAAAAGTGGCCTAAATTACCGAATGGAACTAAAAACCTGGAGAAATCAGTGCAAATATGACAATAGCTTTTGTTGTAAAAGTTCCTCACAAAAGTTGCAACTTGAGTCAAAGTCTTGTGTAAAAAAGAGTTTAAGTGTGTATGTATTTGTGTGACAGGAAAGTGTGTGTAAGCAATCAACTGTAGAAAATGCAATGCTCTGTATGTGAGAAAGAGTGCAGAAATAGGTATTGTATGTAGGAGAATCTTAATTTTACTCTTTATTTTTTTAATATTTATTCTTTTGTGGGAGAGCACCTGAAATAAATAACTCTAACACAATACTTCTAATTCATATCATTATTAATAACACTTGCACTTTCATTTTGAATATAATTTATTTTTATTTTTCATTTTTGATTAATTGCTTTGGCAACAATGCCCCACAACAGTGGTTCTCAAATGGTGAGAATTGGCACTGTGCCTTGAGGCAAGTCCAGCTGTGCCTTGGAAATTGGCACAGTTGGAGGAGTTTTTAATGAACCGTTCAGCAGGTGCATTTCTTTTTCAACAAACAACTGAAAACAAAAATAATTGTTTCTTCTAAATTCAAAAATTGTAAACTGATCAGATTTCATCTTCTGCTGTAGCTGTTCAAAGGCAAATTGGGCTTGATTTTTACTGTTAGTGCAAAAAATATGTTTTACATTTGATGTAGGTGTATGAAAAGTACACATAAATTGTATATATCAGTATTAATATCAATATGGCCTACAATGATTTTTAAACAATTTAAACAAACAATCCAATAATGTGCATCCCAAATAATTTTGATAATACATTTCAAATGTTATACAGCTGTTTGTCAAATTATACATGCCATCAATCATACCTAAAAAATGTAAGACTAATATGAACAAGGTGCGCATTGAGATCTTGGCTTGGTTTTTAGGTGTGCCTTGGGAAGAAAAAGTTTGAAAACTTTTGCCCTACAACATTCATGCTAGTAAAGCTAATTCAGCTGAACTGAACTGAGCTGAATTGAACTGAAAAGAGTGGGGTTGTGCCAAAAACGTACAGATCTGAATAAACCAAACTGTAGCTTTGGAACCAAAAATCAAACCACAGCAAACTTTTGTTACACCACTAATACAAGCATGTGGGATGAAATGACAAATAATTTGCATAATTAGGAGCTTTTGTTTGTGTTCATGAATGAGATTTAGTCTCTGAAGCCACAGGAGTCCACTGAACATTGTGCACTCCCTCTTTTGTTCAGTCTGTCCCCACCATAAACTTCAGTGGTTCCTCCAGCTGCAGCTGTCTACAGTTATGAGGCTGATGTCAGAAAAACAAACAGCAGGGGGGCAGATTAATTAGTCTGCAGATTCTTCCTGGCTCTGTGGTTACTGGATTTATGAGGGGGAAGCAGCAAGAGATATTTTGTTTCAAAGATTTAAAATATGCAAACAATACAAGCTGAAAACTAAAGCCAAACACAAATCACCACTACAGGCTAGTAGGCAGCATAGGAGCCTAATAAATGTTATCCCGTTGGGTTGTTGGGCACCAGAATAAAAGGGGTAAATGTCAAAGCTGAAGTTCACCCAGTATGCTCCCATTAGTTAGGGTTAACTCTATTGAGTAACACACAAGAGTAAACAACTTTTTCAGAGAGACCTGTATTGTTTCTTGCTTGCAAAAACAAGTCAAAACCTACATGCTATGCCACAGTCAGACTACAAAGTTTATGCACTAAAATCAGTTGCTTCATCTTGTGTATTGTAGTGTGACCTGACTGACAACAAAAGACTAGTAGGACCTGCCTGATAACTCCCAGAGAGTCTTTTTGATTCTCCTGCGATTTGTTCATACACATCAGAGATATTGACCAATGAGAGAACAGGACATTCTGCGTGTGCAACAATCACGGATATAAACAGAAAAAAAAGCTGTTGCTGTAACTTAGGAGCTACCATCAGACTGTAGAAACAAAATTCTGGAGAGAAAATAACAGAGGAACCTTTGCACTGCTTTCATTTCTAATCACGCTAACAATCATTCATTATAAAGTTTGGAAAAAACAAAAAAAGTCTGATACACATTATACAGTATGTCTGCTGTCTACAGTGTCTCTTCCTTGGTCATCATGTTGGTCGTTGTATGCAGTCGATTTCTATTGTGTTGTCTGTCATGCTACCTGGGCAAGTAAGAGCAGGATTTAATAACCATGTGGTTGCCTACTGTGATACAGAGACTGTCATAACAGACAAATAAATCATGCAGTCTACCCTTAGCAATAGCAAACAGTGGCTAACATCTCTGGAAGATTGTTTTCCCTCCAGCTAAGCCCAGCCCACTGAAGTATGTCACACTTTTATGAAAAGTATGTCACACTTTTATAAAAATAGACTGTTGAATGCTGGGTGTTATTCTCGATATGTACTCAAAATGTTGCATCTTATTGACACATACAGCAAGTTGTTAAGATTAGAATAATATCATCAGCAAATTGAACTATTTGGTCATTAAAGTAAGGATGTAGAACAGCAATGGGCACATTAAAATAAGACATTAATACAAACCACTGTCTGCTAATGTTTATTATATTAGTTATTTCTTGATTTTTGGTGTCTTGTAAAAACATTAAAAGGGACACATTTTTAGGGGAAGTGGCTGTTTTCAGTGAGGTTGCTGCAGTTTTTTCTATAATGCTTTGTAAAACCTCAACAAAAGGGGTTGTGTTCTTTGACTCTATAACTTGGATAAATGTATCATCATTTTAAGGTCTGTTTTTGGTCATATTCATGTTATGTTAATTAGGGATGTATTATCTGCACAATATCGGTATCAGCAGATGTGAACATTTGTGCAGATATTTACATCTGTTATTTAAGCTGAAAAAATTGCCCAAATATCCCAAAAATTGGCTGTAATAGTAACAGAATGTACAACAATAATCTTTTGCCTCATTATGACTGAATTTCCACTTTCATAAATCAAAAATATGACTGATTACAGAATAAAATTGTTTTATTTAGTTTCACATTTGTTTTCAACACTAATAGGCTGTCACCATTGGGAGCATCAGCAGTTTTTGTTGCTGGCTTTGTCCTCACATCCAAGTATATTGGTATTGATATTAGCAATGAATGACATCGGAAATGTCAGCATATTGACATCGGCAAAAAAAAAAAAACTATACTGTGCATCCCTAATTTAAAATTCCACACTCCATTGTTAAGATGGATCAATATTCAGTTTGTTTCATAAATTCCAGTTTGAGAGGACCATCATTTCCCAAAATTCATATCAAATACAATTATTTCCTATGAATTCCCCTTAAAAAGAGTCTCTTGTTTTCAAGTTATCATGAGCTTTACGAGGAAAAAACAGGATATAGGGACATTTACCGAAGCAGCAGCTATCACAGCAGTTTACAGACAGGAAATGTTGAAACTCATACAAAAAGAAATCATCATCATCTTTACTCAGAGCAATATTATTACAGGGGCTACCTCAGCAATGCTCCCTTAAGTTACATCTCAGCTAGTTTTCTGTTTTCTATGCAGTAGTAAAAGCAAATGCATAAAAAAAGACCTTACCGGAAGTGTTTTTAATTTATACATTTCATTTCAGAAATATTTCTCTTCTTTATCATACCACAAATTTGCTAAGGTGTCTGACCTGCAATATGCTCTTTACAATGGCTTTAACATTGACATCTTGGCCAATAGACAAGCCTGTTTGCAGCTTCAGAGTGCAAAAATAATTCATATTGAACCATGTTTGACATTTTATTCTAATGGACTGTGGTATAGGATATTTCCCAGGATAATGAAAGATCTGCTGAAGTAATTGTTGTCTGGGGCTTGAAGCACAACTGGCTGTTCTCTGCAACCTGTCTAAAATGGAAATTCTGCAATTTGCTGAGGAGATTATACTAAATTATTTGGTGGTTATCAAGCAAGATATGTATATAATCTATCTGGACTCTAATATATTTGATAGAAAGCATGTTTAATCCATGGTCAAGGGCATGTAAATATTTACGAGGATCAATTTATTTTTCTCCCACCAACAGCTGTAATTGAGGCTTGAAAAAGGCAAAGCATGCAGAGTTTGTGTTCCAGATGCTGGGGAAGGACAAATACATTTTTACACTTATTATAAGATTAAGGGAAAGTCGTCTTCACCTGGAGATAAAGCAGATACTGATAATGAAATGGTTTTTTTTATTTCCTTTTAAATAAATGAACACTTTATCCCCTGGTGTTTTAATCTCAAGGGTAAACAACGTATCTAATATGAAGAGATGCAAGGACATTCAGCTTTAAATAAAAAACAAATCATGCAGCCAAACTATGGCCTGTAAAAATGTTTATTTCTGCCTTGATAATTACCTTAAAGACACTTCCTGCTGATACTGATATTAGGCCGGCGTTACTGTGAATCCCAAACGTGAACATGAGATCCTTGCAGCACTTATACTCAGGAAGTTTACTTCCATGTTTTCACAATTTTTGGATCAGACTGCTTTTATTTTCTCCCCCTTAATGCTCCTAAGTACAGCATGAATTGAAATCAGTACAAATAAATAGATTTGAAAAAACTGTGTAATGCAAGTCAGTGTTTTGTGATTTGCAAATAACTTCAAACTTCAAACTGATGATCTCTTTGTGCTGGGGGAAAACTGTATTCATGCTGGGTGATTAATTGGGTTTCGGTTACAATTAAAATAATAAATCCCAATTCCAATTAAGTTGAGACATGTAAAATGTCAATAAAAACAGAATACAATGATTTGCATACCCTTTTCAACTTATATTTAGTTGAACACACTACAAATACAAGATATTTAATGTTCAGACTAATAAATGTCTTTTTGTTTTTGCAAATAATCAGTCATTTTGAATTTGATGACTGCAACACATGAAAAGCTGGGACAGGGGCATGTTCACTTCTGTGTAAAATCACCTTTCCTTTTAACAACACTCAATAAGCGTTTTGGAACTGAGGACTCTAAATGTTGAAGCTTTGTGGGTGGAATTATTGTCCATTCTTGTTTGATGTCCCACTTCAGTTGCTCAATAGTTTCAGGCCTCTGTTGTTGTATTTTGTGTTCCGTGATGCACCACACATTTTCAACAGGAGGCAGGTCTGGACCTGCACTCTCTTACTATGAAGCCATGCTGCTCTAACATGAGCAGAACGTGCCCTGGCATTGTCTTGCTGAAATAAGAAAGGACACTCTTGAGAAAGACTTCAGTCTGATGGCATCAAAACCTGTATGTACCTTTTGCCATTAATGGTGACCTCACAGATGTGCAAAGTACCTATGCCATGGGCACGAACACCCCCATACCATCACAGATGCTGGTTTTTAAACTTTGCTCTGTCAATCTGGATGGTCTTTTTCCTTTTTAGCTCAGAGGGCACGATGTTCATTATATCCAAAAACAATTTGAAATGTGGACTGCCCAGACCATAGCACACTTTTCCACTTTGCTTCAGTCCATCTAAGATGAGCTCAGACCCAAAGAAGCAGGTGATGTTTCTAGGTGTTGTTGATATATGGCTTTGGCTTTGCTTGGTAGTTTCAACTTGCACTCGTCAATGTAGCGACAAACTGTGTCAACTGACACAGTTTTCTGAGGTGTTCCTGAGGCCATTTGGTGATAACCGTAACAGAATGATGTCAGTTTTTAATGCAGTGCCAAATGAGGAATCAGAGGTCACGGGTATTCAGTGTTAGTTTTGCTGGTTTCGTGCAGGGATTTCTCTGGATTCTCTTAATTATTTGATGATGTTATGTAGATGATGAAACCCCTAAATTCCTTACAACTGTACATAGAGAAATGTCATTCTTAAACTGCTGGACTATTTTCTCACGCAGTTGTTCACGAATCAGTGAACCTCGCCTCACCCTTGCTTGTGAATGACTCAGCCTTTTGGGAATGCTCCTTTAATAAGCAATCATGACACTCACCTGTTTCAAATTATTCTGTTCACCTGTGGAATATTCCTGTCCCAGTCTTTTGTTTCCCCTGTCCCAGTCTTTTTAGAACGTGTTGAAGGTATTAATATCAGGGAATATTTGCAAAAATAATACAGTTTCTCAGTTTGGACATTAAATATCTTGTTTTTGTTGTATTTGATTGAATATAAAGTTCCCAAAATTAGATCTAAAACATACGGTGAAGCTTCTTTTCGTTATTTTGGCCCCCGTCTGTGGAACAGTCCACATGAAGAGCTGAGGGCAGCACCTACTGTTCAGATTTTTAAAAGCGAACTTATGACCCACCTTTTTAGTTTGTCTTTTAGCTGATGATATTTACTATTGTTTTGTAATCTTAATAATTTATTTACTTTAATCTGTTTTAATTCTCAATTTCAGCTCAGATTTATTGTTCAGGATTTTTATTCTCTGTTCATCGATATCCTCTCCACTATCCTACTTCAGTAGATTTTATTACGCATTTGGTGTTTGGTTATCTCATTTACCATTTTATCATTTAAAATTTTATTTTATTTACTTATTTATTTTCCTATAGTACTTGTTATCTAATTTCTTATCATGATTTTCTATTGTCATTTTAGTCTTAGCTCCTGTGTTTCCTCATTTTTAATTCAAGATAGCGTTTCCTCAGTCCTCTAATTCTGTTTTCTGTCAGAGTTTCCTTTTTATGTCTTTGTGTGTGTGTAAGTCAGTGTGTGTGCTATATGTGGATTGTGAAGGTGGGTGGGGTTTTGTATTTTCCATTGTATTCAATTTTCCACTTTTTATTTATTTATTAATTTTACTTCATTTTTATGTAAAGTACTTTGTGCTACAAGACGTATGAAAAGTGCTTTACAAATAAAGTTTGGCTGATTGATTGATTTATTGATATAAGTCATGAAAGGATTTGCAAATCATTGTATTCTGTTTTTATTACACAAAGTCCTGACTATTGGAATTGGGGTCTGTAGGATAATCACCCTCAGATGGTTACAGTGCAGTATGCCATGCTCACTGTGTCACGTGTGGCAGAGGCGCTTCCCTTCCTTCCTCTAACAGCACTGCTCGTCTGCTCTGCAGAGTTCAACCTGTGCCAAGTGACTTAATAAATCCTGTTTGCTAACAGATGAATATAACAGGAAGTGGGAAGAGAGGCTGTTGCACAAAATGGAGCAGAGACACGGATGCGTCATGCAGGAGGGAGAGCCACTTCAGTATCAAACACAAAGGGTGAATTCCAGTTCTACCCCTTAAGCCCTTCCCCTTCGTCTGCCCCTTCCACTTGGCCCTCTGTTTTGAGGGCCAAGGGGAAAGGCTGAAAACACACTCCTGAGAAACAAGACACCACTCGATTTCTGCTAGGTCATCACCCAGAGCTGTTCACTGACTGTGTCGTAGGCAGATTCAAGAATAGCCATAGCTACAAGCTGCGAAAGCTAGCTCATTATAATGAGAAATTTTAAAATATGACCCACAATTCAGAACATGATTAATATTTACTTGATGATTTAATAATTACTTATAATTATGCGCTTCCTTCGGTCTCCGCTCTGCCTTCTTGTCAGCGGGCACAGTGTATTATGGGAAATTCTCATACCCCTTCCTTTCAAGTGAGGTCCTGTTCTGTCTTCGTTTCAATGGCTGTGTAGCCCTTGTCTTTCCCCCCTGCCCTACGGACAATTGGGACATCCCTTCACTAGACGTGAACGCACAAAACCAAGGGGTAAGACAAGGGCTAAGGGGTAGAATTGGGACGGACCCTAAATCCTGCACATTTGTGTGAAGGTTTGGACATACTTTTGAGCTTTTAAGGGCATAAGCACTGTAAAATAATTAGACAGTATTGTCTTCTTTCTATCATCATGCTGAGAAGTTCCACTCATAGTCATTATAAGTGCAGTAAGACAAGATGTGATCACACATAAAGAAAATGGGTAATGTATCATTTGCAACCTGTATGCCAAAAGTATCAAAGTGTTCAAATTTTGACAGCCTTAGTCCAAATTACTTTATATTTAAGACGATTATAGAAGGAGTTTTCTGGCTGAGTGTCTTGACTGCTTTACATTCACCTCAATGTAAAACATCCGCATGTCAAGTACGCCTGTGACTAGACGCTCCACATGTGGCTCCGAGCACAAGTGTTTGTTTATTCAAAGCTCTGTCAGGGCTCCCAACGGCATCCTCAGAGCATCACTGTCTGTTTGCATGGAGCTCAAAAGGTACTGGAGGCTCAGCGGGAAGTGCAGCAGAATGTTTATGTCAGGGCCTTAAAGTAATCCATGTAGCTCAGTCAGCATGTAGACTGCCTCACAGCTCTGAAAAATCTGCCGGCTCTCCCAGTTAATTCAGAATGAATGTGTTAGTGACAGCAGCTTGACCCTTTTCCATCTTCCCTTTGGATATGAAGTTCATTTCCCTCAATGTGTCGTCCATCCAGACCTACTCACAAAGAAAGACGCTGTCAGGTTGTATCTTAAATATTATTTCGGATATGTTTCTAAAAAACTTTGAATGGAACACTGAACCTTTTGCTGAAGGCTGTTTTTATTCTCAGCAGTTTTAGTTAACCAGATAGAACCATGAGCCATAAAAGGTAAGATGATAACTATTTTGTTTTTTTTTTTCTTTTCAGTTTTTGAATCAACTGCCAGGTATGAATTTAAACAGAATCAAGCCACAAGGCAGCTAGTTTATCATTTATACACTTCATAACCAGCAAGACTTTTTGGTATATGAATGTTAAGTGTTTGGAGAAGCTCAGTAAATATGTTGTGAATATAAAGAAATAGATCAACAAGGCTTTGTCTGTGTGATTGTGGTGTAACGATAGGCTGTATTCTGCTTTTCTGAGTTTCATAAGCTCTTCAGTATGTTTTACATGTCTCAGCCACTTTATTAAGTTCTTCTATGCACAAGACAACTTGGTCGAGAGGGGTCTGGCTGCAGACCTGCACTGTCAGGACCCTTCATTGCAGACCTGCACTGTTACGACCCGCTCCACTGAGAGGACCCAAAGTGACGTTTTTCTCAGGCATTGCTGTTTGTTTTTGCCATGAAGAGAGTGGAGAGAAGGTGAGTTGAAGTCAAGTGACTCTTTTCGTCATTTTCAAAGCAACAGAAAGTCTTTATTCACTAAAGCGTTGCGTTTTCCACTATTAGTTGCCCTGTAACCTTGTGTTAATTGGAAAGAAATGACTTTTGGGATTTTGGGTGCTTTTTAGCAGTTATTATAGTTAGGGTAGCGGTGGCTAGGGCTAACTTGGCTAACTTTAGAATTAGCTGTTGATGTATTATTTAGATAAATCTATGATATAAGCTTGACATGAGAAGGTTTTCACTGTCGTTGGCATTTTGATATGTACGAAAACACCCGAAATGATCACTGTATAATCATTGACTACTTGGTTAGTATAAGCAAGTTATTTAAACAAATCCAAATAATGACTTTTTTTTTTTCTATAGACCAGTACGGTGGGTCCAAGTGGTGGATCGCTGTAAAAAGCACTGGAATGGATGCTGGCTGACAAACATTTGTTTGCAGCCAAAGAGAAGACGCCTGACACTTTACAAATGGACAGTAAACAAACTGAGGATGCTGCACAGGAAATGGCAGAGCAGTTAGTCGACACCATGGATCCACAAGATGAAGACAGCAAAGAATGCATTCTGGAGCCTTTTAAGTTCATCTTATTTAACATTGGAGATATGTGGATGTTCTGTGAGGAGGTAATGGATACTAGAGGGTACTTGGCGTACTGTGAATACAAAGAGGAGGAAAAATAAAAGACATATTTGAAAGTTTGCTTTGTGTCTTCTCCGTTTTCTTGTGTAACAGAGGTTATTGGCTGTCTGGCTAACGTAACTAGGTACTCAGTAATTCACTTTGAATACACAAAGCTAAGCTAATTTAAAATCATCAACCCTCACACCCTCCATTGGAAAATACAGGTGGTCAGACAGCACAGGTAAGAGAATGAGTCCAAAAGTGTGGGAGGCTTAATTTTCAATGATAAATAATGGTATGACAGCAAAGAACAATCAGGAATTGGTTATAGTGTAGAAGCATAATGCCATTACACATATTAAGGTGTTTTAACAGAATTATTGTTTTAAATGAATTTGTACTGCAAACCAAACAAACAACTGTCCATTGTGCTGAATAAATAAAAATACTGGAGTAAAATAATTCATTATTTAGGGGGACATGCGGGGCTTGGTCGGTAATCGGAAGGTTGCAGGTTCGTGCCCAGCTCCGGCTGTCTAATGGCGATGAGTCTTTGGGCAAGACACTTATCCCCTAGTTGCTCCCACTGCTACATCAGTGGCGTGTACGTAAATGGGTATAAAAGGGCATGAATGTGTTAGCTTATGCTAATGGACAACTGACATAGATACTCCAACCAACAGTTAATGAATGTGAGAGTGAATGGGTGTGAATTGGTAGATGTGACTGCTGTGTGAAGGCATTCTGTGACTAGTGATTATGAACATACTCTGGCTGTCACTAAAAATGAATATATGAACTAGAGAAAAGGCCAGTATGACCACCTCCAGAGGAATATATCAATGAAAAAAGCTCAATAGTTCACAGATATAACACACTAGTTCTTTGTTTTCCAGCCTGAGGTCCAGGCTCCTCTTGTAGAAGGTGCCACCAGAGGTGTCAAGGCTCTGTGAGCTTTAGGTTTACATATTAACTACAACAATGACAACACTCTCACTGCAAACTATCTTCATGGGTCTTTTAGAAAGAATTATGTGTGTTTTTCTATCTTTTTAAACATCAATAAAAAAGAACTATTCATGTTTATTTGAATACCACTATGTTTTTTATGTGGGTCTTGACTTTTCTCAAGTTTAACTCCAAGCTGTCAAAGACCACAAGTTTTAATTTTATTTGTACATCTAAAAACCCCAATTCCAAAAAAAGTTGGGACACTGTGTGACTTGATACACCAGATCCCTTGTTTCAAATATCCATAAGACACTCACATCCACATCCATCTTCACAACACCCTGCAGAAAACAGAAAGAACCTTTTGAGAAAAACTTGGAGTAATTAAACAGATGCTCTGTCTTTCAGCTCTGAAATGAGCCCAACTCATGTGCTGCATGCATTTTTCTCTCCTGCTCTCTACAGAGCGGTGCAGGGATGGTTGGCCAATGTGGAAGTTAGCATCACGCTGGTTCCCTCGACTGCGAGCCCACTGAAAGCCTATGGGATTTTTCCACTGTGCTTTGAATCATTGCTGATAATAAGCTCTGCAGTGAACAAAAATTATGAAATGTACACGTTCTGCTCTTTGAGATAATCTTAAACAAACCTACTTTTGCTGTTTTAGGCTTTAACGTAATCAGGGAGAGTGAAAGCTATGGCTACTATGGAACCACAACATGGCAGTTTAACTTAGAAGCAAATACAATATTTCAAATGAATAACACCTTCTCATCTGACCGAGAGTTTGAGACTTTTCTCATAATTGTGTGACCTGATTAGGTCTCTCCTCATGGTTGTGGCAGCAGTGTATGAAAAATTGATGATTAAAAACAATCAGAAATGCTTGCTGTCGGGTCCCCAGCTATTGTTGTAGTACTTATTAGCAGTTAGTTAGCAACCGTGGTGTTAAACACTCAACCAAAGTTTAAGATTCAAAAGCAGGCAACATTAGATGCATCTTATTATTCCCCATTAAACATTAAAAATCTGATGTGCCTGTGTTCACAATGAACCATATTTTAGGCATTTATCTGAAACTGGTATTCTGTATCCATTTACTCTGGAGGACAGGGAACCAGGAAGTACTTCTCATACCGCTGTATTGGAAAATGCAAAACTTTGCAGTTAAAAAAAAAAGGCAAAGAAAAAAAGTCAACAGCAGCTGATGCAGTTTGTGCAATACGACCATTTCAATGTAGTGGGACACTCTCCCTAATTGCGCATGTCTGAGCAGCTGTACACATGCACAGTCGGGTTAGAGAGGAGAGGAGAGAGAGTGAACCAGGAAGACTCATTAAGATTGATTATTAATTTGAACGTCGTTCAGAATAACAATCAGCAGAAACCATCTCTCTTGTTCCAAAAGGAATTTCTCTCCAAATGAGGCCTTTTGGATCAGATTTTTCCCACTGACATGTTTACATAACCTGTTTTTATCTAATCAAGAATTATTCTGACTATTTGTGTCCATATATACATGGCTACTGTTTACAGGTGGCTCTGCATGTCCAAGTTTTACAGCAAATAAAACACTAATGTTTTTTGATCAACACATTACACTCATGAAGTTTGCACAGATTTCAAAAACTTTTAAATTAATCAACTGCTGATGCATGGAAATGAATTTTGTTCAGCCTTAACCATGTTATAATAATGTCATACTTAAAATTAATGCAGACTCCATGTTCACAGTGATTGCTAATGTAGTTCAAGCTTCAAGAGTCTGCTTATGGATTTTTATACATGAAACCAAAGAAGCAAGTTAAAGGGAAGAATTTCTCCTGTGGGAGTGGCTGTATGGGATTTCTTCCTCAGCAGATATGATAGTTATTTTATCTGGCAAGCATAACAAGCTTTAAACACAAGCTGGTACATTTCTCCTGCAGCAAAGACGTTATAAGGAACATGTTTCAAAAGCTGGTAAGTAATAGATTCAATGGACAGGAAGGAGCAGTGGCAATCATTCAGTCATTTTTTCTTTTAAACTGAGTATATCTCAAATCAACATTGCTCTTCAAGCTTCATTTTTTTCTTAACCACAGGGGACAAAAAGCTACTGCACATAACCAGTGTACATATTATATAACTTTATTGGACTGTGGAAAGGGCAAAGATCACTGCAAACAGCCACCACACATTTAAGAGAAGCAGCAAAAGTACAGAAAAGTTTACTGCACACAGGCAGAGAGTCATAACACTGTGAACTGACATAAGTAAGAAAAAAGCACTGCATGCAGCCATTTTGCTGACTTTAAGATCATGAGAAGAATTTAAAAAGCACTGCACATGAACAACTAAACTTTAAATCACATTAAAAGAGCACTGCACAGCTCAAATACACATCACAGTGTTGTTAAGAGGATTAACACCAGCCCCTCTGAATGTTAACAAAAATAGCCACTGTATAGATAAACAATAGTGATGATGATCATGACTATGGCAGAGAAAAACATGCTCCATTGCGCTAAATCATGAGCTTGAAACAAAGGTATGCAAGAAAAATACAAATACTACATAAATATGTCCCACAGCATCAACAGTACATAAAACACATGAAGTGTGTGAATAAGAAACTGGACCCTACACAGTCCACAGGGGGCCCAACAACTAGGCCATGGACAAGTACCAAGCTATGGATCATGTGGAGCCGGGCATAACAGAGATAAACATCAATTGTATTTTTTGTATTGAGTCTAAAGGTTGTTTTATATCAGCACATAACTACATTCTCTCACATCCAAGTGTGGTTTCACTGTGACAACACGATGCGCAGATGCTCCTGGTCTCCGTCTCAGTTGTGATGTGTTTGACTCACGATGTGCAAACAAAAGGAGAGGCAAGAAACATGACAGCGCTGAGACAGTGTGAAACTACTGATGTGGAAGGAGACAATTCAGAGGTCACAAGTACCCATCAACAATCAATGCTAACACCCATCAAATCAGGCTGATGACCTATGAACAGACCATACACCATCAGCACGCCAATTTGAAGACATTTTCGCTGCACTCTGAGGCCATGTTTCAGTGTTACATCTCAGTGTTGAAAGCAGAGAGAGTCCTTGTAAATGTCTCCTTAAGTTTTTCACAATGATGTTAGAGTACTGGAAACTGATATGAAGTAATTATTTCATACAGTCACAATTTGAAAACTGCTCCTCCAAAACCATGCCCCCCGCTCACATGCGACCATATGACTGATTCAACTCAAAACCGGTCCTCAGCACGTTTTAGTTTTGCACTACACCAAGTCATGTCTCACTCAGCAGTAAGAAAACACCAACACATAATCATAGTAAAGTTAAAAAGGCAAACAAACAAACATGGCAAGTTAGTTAATACTCACAACCTGAAGTAGACTCTCGTTTTTGCCCTGGCTTTGTCCAAATTCTTTTTTGTTTCGGCCTTCTCTGCCTCCATCTTTCTTCCCTTCCTCTGTTTAGCAGGAGTGGTAATCGGGATATAGGTAGTTTCTCTGCCATTCTCCACATAGCTTTCAAGTCTCCCGTTTTGGCTGGGACAGCACTCCTCTGCCTCTCCAAACTGAGCTCTGCCACTAGCCGAATGGGGCGGTAATGCACCAAAATGATGGAATGCCTAAAACTGAAGAAGAAGAAAAAGCCTCACGAGAACTGCCACCTGCAGTAACCTGGATGGCAGCTGTCGTGAGATTAGAGCCCACAGCGGCAACAAACCAAGAAAAACAAAGTGTTTATTTTAGATTCCTTGTACACCTGTCTTAAAATGTAAGGGATACTGGAGCTTGGTTGGGGTTGTGGGACAGCTCGCAGCGGGCTTCCCTTATTTCAAAGCCAAAACTTGACAGGTAAGCATTCTCCAGTGTACTTGAATCCCTCTCAGCTCGGCTACGCGCTTTGAATCAGGGTCAGTGCACGCCGGAAAAATGTACACGCAGAAGGTGAGTACAGGATTTAATTGGTTTAATAAATTTGGTCCGAATCGCTGGCATTGGTTGGTGTTTTCCCTGTTTTACTCCTGCTGTAGACAGCAGCTATTTTTCGCTCTCTTTTAAGAACTCATCATGCATTGTTTGCCATCGGGACATAACAATCATGTTAACCAGTATAACAAACAGTGTATCTAAATCAAATTACCAACCCTAGCTTTAAGAAAATCACTAATCAGTAAGGATAACCTGAAAAAAAAGTTTCAGTTTGCTAGGGAACATAAAGATTGGACTCTGGAGGACTGGAAGAAGGTCATGTGGTCTGATGAGTCCAGATTTACCCTGTGCCAGAGTGATGGGAGCATCAGGGTAAGAAGAGAGGCAGGTGAAGTGATGCACCCATCATGCCTAGTGCCTACTGTACAAGCCTGTGGAGGCAGTGCCATGATCTTGGGTTGCTGCAGTTGGTCAGGTCGAGGTTCAGTAACATTATGTGCCCAAAGAATGAGGTCAGCTGACTATCTGAATATACTGAATGACCAGGTTATTCCGTTAATGGATTTTTTCTTCCTTAATGGCACAGGGATATTCTGAGATGACAATGTTGGGATTCATCGGGCTCAAATTGTGAAAGAGTGGTTCAGGGAGCATAGACATCATTTTCACACATGGATTGGCCACCACAAAGTCCAGACCTTAAAATGAGAACCTTTGGGATGTGCTGCAGAAGGCTTTGCGCAGTGGTCAGACTCTCCCATCATCAGTACAAGATCTTGGTGAAAAATTAATGCAACACTGGATGGAAATAAATCTTGTGACACTGCAGAAGCTTATCGAAACAATGCCACAGCAAATGTGTGCTGTAATTAAAGCTAAAGGCGGTCCAATGAAATATTAGAGTGTGTGACCTTTTTTTTGGTGATGACTTTTTTTTGTCCAGGCAGTGTATACTGGACATAAGACACTATTTATTATTTTCACAGATAATTCAAAGTCTAGCTCAGGTATAGAATAATAAATCTGCAAAATTCCAGTAAAATAGAGAAAAATCTGGTTGTGCATAAGGTGCTGTTATTCTTTATGATATAATTTAAGGGTGCTGTAGAACAAGCAACATTCACTACTTTGTGAACTGAAGCAAGATCCAAAGTGAGTTTCTTTCGACATGACAAGCAGAACACTAGTACTGAAAAACACCTGTCTGTACTTTGTTAATCACAGTGTTTATATCTGACATTTCATCATGGTCACACCTTTTCCATCACAATCCTATCAGTGCTTAACTTAGTCCTGACAGAATTATTTATTCTAAACATCAGCCTATTGTGTTGTCCCAGGGGTACCATGGCCCCTCATGGCCAATTTCTACAACAGCACTTGTGCTGCCAGAAAAGTCTCCAAAAGGTCTACTATAATTTCAGCTCAGTGCGAGCGTAAGCTGATGACAAACTGTATTTATTCCAAACCTCCATGCCCTGCTGGCCCTCTTATCAGTATGCAAATGAGGGGTGGAGGATTGTGGATGTTGATGGAGGGGATGGTAAAGGCTTAATCAGACCTAAATTATGAAAGTTCTGTTGGTGTGCTGGACTGGGGATGAAAATTGCACTGCCACTTCACAAACCAGTCACACAAACTTCTCTGTGATCCGCATAATCAATACATGTCCTGCTCCCTTCTCACACTGAACTGAATCAGGAATAAGGCCAGCATAGACACTGAGGAAATAAGGTAATTAAAGAGTAAATGGATCCTCAAATAAAAACCTATGTCTATGGTTAAGAATTGTTGATCTTTGAGCATCCAAATCTCAACATTTGTGTAAAAAATATTTTAATTATACCTATTGTGTTAGAAAAAATCATGTGTGCCATCTACAGGCTGAAACCTGACTCTGGAATTGAGTCTTTCTTTTGGGTGATTTGTAAGCAGGTGACAAAAGTGGTTCCAGCTTTTTTCACTGGGGGATTCAAAAGTGACTGACTCCATTTTATGAAGCTGGTAGGTAAAGTTTTTGATATTAAAAAATGTCTTTATCAAAATATTCCAGGATTACCCATCTGCAGGGACAAGGGCGGCGCCATATGTCTAGTCCATACCGGAAGTACAAACCAGAAGTTGGTCTTCTTTGTGTATATTATTTGCCGCTTCATGACAGAATACATATATATATTTATTTTACTTTGCTGTTACATATTTACTATTACTCTTAACTGAATAATTAACTAGTTATTTAATTTATTTTTTTATTTATAATACTTTATTTTTTAAAATTTATAATAGGTATAATTTTTTTTACCAATTTTATACATACTGTATAAAATTGTTACTCGTAACTGTGCAGTGAACTAGTTATTTAATTAATTTTTTTATTTATAATACTTTATTTTGTTTTTTAATTTATAATGGTTATAATTATTTTACCAATTTTATACATACTGTATAAAATTGTTACTCGTAACTGTGCAATGAACTAGTTATTTAATTTATTTTTAGTTTAAAATATTTTATATATTTTTTATTTATAATAATAACATTTATAATAGGTATAGTTATTTCCCAATTTTATGCATACTGTATAAAGTCTTGAAAATTTTAAGTGCTAACATTTAATTGCCCAAATATTAGCGATTAGAAGCCTAAAATAATCATGTGATCAGGGGATTATGTTAATGTTTCAAATAATAAATATTAATATTTCGGTTATTAAACATCATGAATACAATGTGTGTGTGTATGCCCGCCAGAAGATGCCTTCATTAAACACAGTACAGACTCCTCACACAGTGTTTCCTCAAAAGCATGGTAGAAAAGCTCAGCTAAAAGACTTCAATCCTGCTGGTCTTTTCCTCACCTACCAGGGGTCTGTTCAATCTCTTGGTGTTCACACCAAATAAGTAATAATACACAGGAAGAAGACCAACTTCTGGTTGGTACTTTCAGTATGGACATATGGCGGCGCCCTTGTCCCTGCAGACGGGTCCCTCTCAAATATTCTGTTAAATAAAACATCTGATCACTTAAGTGGTATCAGCCAACAGCCAAAATCATGGGCAGGAGGAACTGGTAGACATTTTATTGGTAACCAACAGAGAAACATTGCTGGCACTTCAGGACAAACCATGTATTATTTCTGTTTTGTTTTGGGGTTTTTTCAACAAAGAGGTTGATACCAGGTTGATACGAATTTGTGACATTCATATGAATGTGTGTCGATAAACATGCAGTTTGTTGACACCAACATTTCCCTGGTTCTTCTCTGACAGGTGAAAAAAGCTAGAAACTGCTCTTTAAAATTAGCTAAACTGCTAAGTCAGGCCTTCCCAAACTTAAATAGGCTATTCTGTGGTCTCATTCAAACCTGAAAATCATCATCAATCTTCTGTGAATGACCCACAGCTTCTGTATCAGGCTTTGACCCTTTAGTTGAACAACATAAATATACAAGAGCAGCTGTGTTTCTGTCAGTCTTTGGATATGAACATAAGTTCGGGAATAACTTGTAGGTACAGTAGTTGTACCAAAAGTAAAGTGAAAGACATGAATGTACTGAGCCATAACACTATTCATGTTCACATAGCTGAACGTACAACCTGGATGCTAACTTATACGAAAGGGCTTGTATGGACTTGATTTGACAATGAATAGCTGAAAGCTGACATATTACCAGCTAGAGTGTTTAGCTGTGTTCACACGAAATGCAAATTTCAGTTTCACAACAGAAATATATTGAAAGTGAATGGGAAGATGCGAGATCTGTGTCAAAATGATTTGGTGGGATTTCCTCTCCTTCACCCTTTCACTGTAATTGAAAATATCCAACTTCTGCAACAAATTCACCTGAAGACGTGGCGTGACAGCCGATCAGCATTGACAGTGAGTGGGGAAGAGGATGTCTTCACAGAGGCAAAAGTATACATCAATGGACGTCAGCATCGTAGCACCTCTACATGGTTATTTTAGTGTTCAGAGACTGAACCACAGGGAGGAGAAACAAGGAGAGTTTTGAGCATCCAGTGAGTTCAGTTCATATTTATTTCATACTTTTCATGGACTGTAAAGTGAAAAAGAATAGACCGGGGAGAAGGGAGGAGTGGAAAAAAGGTGAGTAGACATGGGCAGCTTTGGCAATAGGAGGGTCATCGCTGGACATAATGGTGAAGTCTCCACATGTGGTGCCGAAGGATATAGATTATCAGATGGATGTGTTTCTATTTTCGACTTTTCTGGGACATTTGGCTTTTTGTTTGTTGAGAACAGGGAGAAGACAGCGATTGTAGAAACATCCACCATGGCTGACCAGGGATCGAAAAGGTGGAAAACACAGGTTGTTATGGCTGGGAGACAGTCCTGCCCCCCTTCTTTTGTCCCTCTTGGGTGAAGAAGGGCAAAAACTTGCCTCAATAAACATGAACCACTTGAACACATAAATATTTTTGTGCTTAATGTGAACGCAGGCTTCCCCCACTAAACTGATGTTTTCTGGATGCCTGTATACCTGCACAAGGACATAGGTCCAGAGAAATGTCCTGTTGAGCTGTAACTTAGCTCAACTTACAGTACCTGTGCTAGAGAATATGTGCTGAGCTGAAACTCCGTGGTTTACACACCTTAGGTTTTCCTTGTGGTTGATTATTCACAAATTTTCACAGTGACAGGATTGTCAATCAAGTCAAAATAGGCGGACAAGTTATGCTGTAGGCAAATGATTCATTACAGACCATATTGGATTGTACTGACAGGTTGACATACAAACTGAATTATGCTACCTGTCCCTTCTTTCTACCTCCATGTTAGCATCCTCTCAAGATATTCTTCTGGCAATCCAAAGACAAAGACCATTCAACCAAGTAAATTTGTATAATTGAAATGAAAAGTGAACATTAAGCAAATTGTTAAGAGCTACATCAATGCATCCCCATTAGCAGCTCGTAGATACAATCAACGGCACAGAAGACAGCTCCTCAATACATTCCGCTGGCGAAAAAGCACACCCTGCTAATTAGGCTGAATAAACTGGAAACAGCCAATTCCCAAAGGCCAGCCATATTATACACTGCTAATTAAGGCCTCACTACATACGGTTTGCTCTCAGTGTGAGGAAGCATTTTATAACAAGTCCTAACACAATCATTTTATTACGTAACCTGTCCATTAAAGCTGCAATAGTCAGAGTTACTTTGTCAGCATTTGAAGAAAAAAATGAGAAAAGAGATGTATTTATTTTACATATTTGAGAGGTTTTTACAGCAATGCCCATCTGAACATAAAAATCACAAAAGGGCCTCACAAAAATATGTTTGATAATATCTATTATTTTCCTCAAATAGCTATATTAAATAATCTAATATCTTTTGTATTCTTCAGAATATGTTCATTACCTTTTGACTTTTTTTGTCATGAGTTTAACTTAGTACAATTATTTTTGATGCATCCTTTCCCTGCCCCTCAAATCAAGGGGGGTTGATTAGTTTCTTTTTTAACATTTAAAAAGTGTCATAATTTGTTTCTCAGCACGATGTTATTAAAAAAGCACAGTGGAGTCCTGTTAACACATTCCGGTGTTCCATTGAAACCACTTTTTAAATCTTTCCTGAGATATAGGTCAGTGAAGATGTTGCTCAATTTTATTTCACTAACAGTAGACACAGTTTTAAACATGCAAGTGCATGCCTATGTACATGAATGTGCAGGTGTGGGAGACAGAAATCCTGTGATCTTCATTGTTTCTTCATTGTTCTGATCTGTCAGTCGACTATAAAAACTATAACAATGGTATTTAAAAGGAAAATATTTCAGTTAATAATAATTTAAAATACTTCAAATCAAAACCATTAAAATGATTTGACAAAAAGTATCTTGGGGAATTAATCAAACTGCCTAATACAAGCAGAGGAAACCATATTTTAGTCAAAGGAGGAAATAAGATCGCCTGAAGTTTAAGAGGTCATTTTTTCTTACGCTGTGCCATGAACCAAAACCCAACAAAAACAAAGCAGCTTGGTAGTGGAAATGTAAGTCATTGCAAATCATCTCTTTATAGCTTGTAATCACCCTCTGCTGTCTTTGTGGTTTGTTTACTGACTACTTCTTCACAGATGCAGAGCTCTGCTATGTTAGTGTGGCTTACATTCAGGCTATAATGCCAAGTACCTCTTATAACCCCACTTTCAAAATCCTGAACTATCCCTTTAATGCAGGTTCATATATTTGATTTACATGGATTTTCTCACTGCCTGTGATGCTCTGTTGGAGCCCCTGTACTTCAAGGCCACCCCTCTCACTTGGACTCAGTCTGCTCTGATTAGGTGATCAGTCTGCTCTGTTTTCAAGGGTCAGTTCAGTTCAGCACCATCTTCACCTGCTCTACCTTCTCTCTACAGTCTGGGCTTGCCACCAAGAGCAAATGGACCTCAACTATCACCTCAAACCACTCTTGCCATTCTCCTCTGACCTCTGGCATTAACAAGGCAATTTTTTCAAGGGGAACCACTAGATTTTCACCTTTTTGGACAATCCTCTGTAAACACTTGAGATGGTTGTGCACAAAAATCTAAGAACCAGAAGTTTCTGAAATACCTGGACCAGCCTGCTCTGCACCAACAACCACACCATGTTCAAAGTTACATTAGTCACCTTTCTTCACCATTCTGACACTCTGAACTTCAGCAGGATGTCTTGATGAGGTCTGCATGCCTAAATGCATGAAGTTGCTTCCATAAGATTGTCTGTTTAGCTATATCTGCACTGAGACGCAGTTTATTGGGTGTACCTTATAAAATGACCTCCTCTTCCAATTCAATTTGCCAACCACACTTCAGGATGTTGGCCTCATTGGTGGTAAATCAGGCTACATAGAGGCGACCATGCTTCCTGAGCATGCCACCTGCAACCCTCACCCCCACCTCTTGTTCATATTTCCAGCTTTAGAAGCATTGTGATGTTATGAGGCTTTATCTGCTCCACTCGGCTTGGTTTTACTCTGTCGTTTTGGTTGTTCATTAGGGATTGTACCCAATGCCTGGCACAGTTTTTCGTATCACCTCCAGTGGGGTTCAAAGTGAGCTGAACTGAGACTAAACATGACGTGGATACACAGCTGACTTCCTAATGGTCATATTTTAGCCACAAATCAGGGGTATTGATGAGGGAATGAGACACCTCAAAGTTGTCAGGCTGTATTTCTTAATGACTTCCCAAACTCTCCTCTGCTTAAATAGCATGTTGTTTTGCTGCTTGCAACCATCTTTGGAGCAAATTTCATCTCCTAATTGTGACAAATAGCACCAAAGGGGCCGGCAGCTCTATCGCCTCTTTTTCCTCCTTTATTTTTGTAAGGAGGTTTGGTGCAGCTAACCGCTATGACAGTCCCACCCACCTCAAGGAGGTACCGATAGTCTATACTGTACGGGCATCTAAACTGTGCACAGTCAAGCCGAGTTGAGCAGATACCACAAATGGAAAAGCACCTTAAAAGAAGCAAATCATGTCACAGAAATGGACAGGAAATAATAAGAGACATGAACAAGATTTACCAATCTCTGTCTTTGTCACATCAGTCTTAACACACAGCACAGGATGAACCTCGCTATTCTGTCTCCAAGCTGTACCAGCTCCACTTGCACTGTGTTATTGTGATAAATGGCATCCATTGTGCTGCTAAGGAGGCTTATACAAAGGAAGATTGGTATTTTCAGAAACTTAGAGATCCAAGTCCGTGACACACTGTCCTCTGGAGAGAAGAAAACTTTAACTTTAAAAAAAAAAAAACTGTTTCAAAATGCTGTTTAAAAAAGAAAAATCATCACTTTATGTCTCATGAGGCAGAACTCTGATTGAAATCTTTGAGTGCTTCAAAACTGTTGGAAATATCTCCACCGACCTGAGACCTGCAGCATATAGAGACCCAGACAACATTATTATACTGAAGACTGTTAAAAAGAATTGAATCCTAGCTGCGGTCACAGGGGTCGACTGCTGCAGTTTCAGACTGCTGGGGCTTTTGTGGGTGTTGGAATAGCTGCCTGGATGCTGAAAACTTCTCAACACCCACAACAAACTTAGTAAGGTACACTAGGCTGCTGATTTGTCTCCTGTAACCACACAACCACATCCATGCTGAACAACAACACCCCAGAATTTATTTCTGAGGTGAATCTCCCCTGGAATATTTTACCAACAAACTATATGTGGCTTATTTGATAGCTTAGATTAACCCTTTAATGCCCGGTGTATTGTATTTGATACATACTTTTATGATACCTCTATCTAATCAATATGACCAGGAAATTACTAAAAAAAAACATCTGAATACAATCAGATAAAAAAAAAAATATTGTGATTTCAGGCATTAAACGGTTACTCTTAACAATTGAATTCATCAAACACTGTGAATTTAAAATGATCTTAAACGTACTTGTTGAAGACACATTTTTATATGTAGTGGAATTTTTTAACCCTCATCTCCACTTAAAAACACAAAGTACATTGCAACGCAAAAGTAGATGCACCAGGAAAAAACAGCATTACATTTTGATATATTGTTTCAATTGTAAAATCTCACTGCATCAAATATTTTCACAAAATTTAGTCTTGACTATAAATAAGTATAGAATAATTAGTTTCAGAAGAATAACCCTCTATATGTCAGTTTAAAGACATCATGTGCTGATATTTAACATTAAAAATGATCAATTTCACTGATTCAAAAGGCTAAGAGGGATTTTTAGTTAAAGTCTGAGACATAACGTTGGTTTTTGACAAGTTTAATTTGGGAGCACTTTCAGAAAAACAGGCTGTCCTGGTTCAGTGACACTGTGACATACTGTGAAAAAAAGGCTATAATTCATGTCAATGCGTTTCAACTCATCTAGGTCCCATCAGGACATGGACATCATGTCCTGATTAAGACTTGGATGAGTATCGTCATTACACGTCTTAACCCAGTGCAGTACTCAGCCCCACATTTTCTTTCTTATTCAGGAGCATTTTGATTTTTGTGCTGTCAGTTAAAAGACGGATCGCCCCCTAAGTCCCAAAATTGACACACTGAAAAGCAGCATAACGTCACTATTAGGAGGTAATCTTTTGTGTTATATTTTGATTTATTTAGTTACTTATTTATGGATCCATTTTCATTTAGTTATTCAAAAACACAAAGAACTTGCTGGCCAAACTGCTGTAGAGCATCACTGTGGTCTATTGGGGGACTGCATGTATCATTTTGGTCTTGGATGTATCTTTAAAGTTCTCTATCCATATTAAGGTCTTCAACCCATTCTTTCCATTATCTTTAAAGTTATCCATGTATTACAGGAACTGTCCAACATTTCTGTTCTTTTCATGTCTTGCCTCACTGCAGAGTCCATGACAACCAGATAGACACCATTCTTTTGACTGTGCGTCCAGAAACAAGAAAGAGACGGCCAAAGCTCTCCCACCACTAGTTAGCTTAGCTCAAACACTGGGAGTATTTGGGTAGCATGCTAGTCTGCCTCTGCCTACAGTCATCAGATAAACTCTTCAGCAACTTTAAACAGTCCTGTGTGCTTGTTGTGACTCATTTTTTACCCCTTTATGTTATGTCATCTTTTATTATCTTCATATTATCTTCTACTCCTAAACAGAATCTTAGTTTTGTTGACCTACTTCCGCGGTGTTTTCCGGGAGAGATGTGACGTTCACAAACGAGTCAAGTCTTTTGAACAATTCTTTTAAGTGTCAATTTGCAGTTGTGAGTGGGCCGTTTGTTTCTTCATTTGCAGGCAATTTGCATTTAATAACGGCTGGTTTCCGCAGAAACATGTCAAGGTATGTGAAAAATAGATGTCTGAGATAAAAGAAAAAAAGAAAACTAAGAAACTGAAGACATAATGAACACCATTCAACTAAGAAACTGCTAAGATAATCCCCCAGTCATGTTTTGAGAAGTTTGTGTTTTGCATCTGATTGAACATCTCATACTACCAAGGTTTGAGCCCAGCTCCGGGCAACACATGGCGATATGTTCATGAGCAAGACACTTAACCCCAAGTTACTCCCACTGCTGCACCAGTGGCATGTAAACGGGTATGAAAGGCTGTGAATGTGACTGGAAAAGCTCTGTAGTAGCTCAAGTCCATTTACCATTTTACCACTTCAGCTTAGACTTTCTCTTGTGTTGCACATTGCATCGACATTAGCCCTTTTCATAGTGCGCTTACTCAACAAAATACTTAAAAATCTTCCTTACAAGATAAGTGTATATTTACAAAAGAACATAAATGTGATCAGTTAAACATTAAACGTTATCTTTGTAGTGTGTGTAATTAAGTAAAAGTGAAAAGGATTTTCAAACTATTGTGTTCTGTTTTTTATTGTGGTTTTACACAACATCCTAACTTCACTGGAACTGGGGTTTGATTACCAGGACAAGGACAGCAGTAATATAGTGTGATTATTAATAAAAATGGTGTCTTAATTCTGCATGTAAATGTGCTGAGTGATACTTGAACAGAATGATGTCAGTAGATAAAACTAAAGTCACTGGAGCACTCATGACTAAAAGAGTCCAGGATGGATGAGATTTAATCGGCAGAAGAAAGAAAAATTAGGCATTTTCAGTCATGTGTTTAATAGGCTGTCAATTATCTGTCATTTACAGGAGAGATCCAAATGGAGCTTCTATTAATGAAAGAATAAACGCTTCCAGTCAATTATTAAAACAGAACTGAGCTTCTGTAAAAGTGGTGAAGCTGAAAATCTCCAAAGAGGATCGTTTAAAGGACCAAAGAATTGAACCGATATTATCTCAGTGAATGCAGGGTATTTGTATTGACTGAAAACACAGGCAGGCAGCAGCAGAATCTGTCATTATTAACCAAACATTCATCTCCAAACACAAGCCTCTCTCGGGTCTGTCAACCTCAATCACGTCCCTCTACATCAGCCGATTCAACGCCGTCCATTCATTCAGAATCAGGTCATGAAGCACCCAGGATGAGTCTCTCTCTCTCTCCATCTCTCTGCCCACCACCTCCCCCCCACATCTGACATGTCTGAGGACAGGTGGATGTACAGGTGTGTCCATTGATCCAAAATGACAGGTGGCCCCCGTGCCTGTTGCCCGGAGACAGCGGGTTGGCAGGCTTGTCAGAGAGAGCCAGCTGCACCTCAGGCAGACACGGTGATAGGTCGAACCAGGTGCCCGGGAGCCGTGACTGAGACGAGGTCAGCATGCAACGCATCGTGAAATCATTTGTTTATGAGAGAAGAATCCCTGCAGGGCCCCTCATTTATCACAAGTGCGTTTATTTGTCAATACACAGCAGACACTCAGTAAGCAAGACAGACAAGGTGTGACGCGAAAGGTGGACCTTGAAAAAAGGTTTCAGGCCAGAGTCAGATCCAGGAAATGTGGCTTAAAACAACATATTTATTAGAAAGCCTTGGATTCAAGGAACAAACCAGACAATCACCAATGGTAAATGCTTGTTTTTTTAATCATTATTTCTTCAATGTATTTTATTTTTGCTGAAATTAACCACAGGTGCAGTCTGTGCATCATCAGTGGGGGCAGGATTTGTGTGTCCAGTAGCGGACTTAGCAATGAAAGAGTGTGAGGCAGTTGTGGTCACAGGGCATAAGCAGTTCACCTTTCTAAATCCTATTTAATTGAAAAAAGTTCAATAGAAACAACTTCACTTTACTGGGCTTCACACAGCATGATGTCTATATTCTTTTCATGATCTGCCATTAGGAGTGAGCCTGTGGTGGATGGGTAGGAAGGCTATAACCCTCAAGGTTGAGCCATCAGATACTTCTGACAATGTCAAGGCCAAAATCCAGGACAAAGATGGTACCCCTCTTGATCAGCAGATCATAATTTCGTTCGAAAGCAGGTGGAAGTTGGCCGCACACTGTCAGACTACAACACCCTGAAGTCAACCCTGCACTTAGTGCTGAAGCTGCTGTGGTACAAAAAAGAAGTCCAACAACACCCCCAAGGAGGAATAAGTAAAAGAGGAAGGTTAAGCTCACTGTGGATGATAACAGCAAAATCCACAGACTGAGGCGCGAGTGTCCTGCTGATGAGTGCGGCATCAACACCTTATTTGCGAGCCACTTTGACCGTCACCGCTGTGGGACACACTACATACTACCTCAACTTGCCTGAGGACAAGTAGATTGAGGGGGGCATCAGTGGCTCAGTCTGTTAGACTAGAGAGTTGCTATATGCTTAGCTTGGGAAGAGACCCTGGGGCAAACCCAAAGCTTGCTAGAGGGATTATATAAGCAATCTAGACTGAGAAAGCTGTGAAATCCCCCTGGAGAAACTGGAAAATGTTGCAAGGGAGGGGGCTCCCTTGGTCTGCTACAGCCACTACCCAGCCCCGGATCAGTGGAAGAAGATGGATGGATGGAGAATATCTAATGGCAGCTTTTATAAAAAATCTATCTTTCAAAATACTTTGCAAATGCAACAGAATGTCTAACAAAACAAAGGATCATTTTACATGTTAGCAAAATTATAAAGGATATTGCATTGAAAAATTATATAACCAAATAAATATACAGTATATATTGAAATTCAGGTTAAAAATCATGTTCAAATACTTACATAATGTATAAATAAAAGGAAAATATCTAAAAGGCTCTTCAGGTGAAGAAACATCTGTCCCTTTAGCTTTAGTGCAACCATTTTTTCTAAAATCTTAGGAGTTTGTAGAACACGTGCACTCACATACGTGCCATAATGTGTGTATAATAATGTGCACTCACACGCTGATAAACCCTCCTCCCATCTGCTCTGCTCTGTGAATGGCCGAAGTCCAGACGTGGTTCAGGTGTGCCAGCTGTGAGCACCTTAAAGAGGCTGGAGGAGCACCATCTGTAGCTGCTAATAGGGATGGGATGGGAGGTAATGTAGTGCTAAATAATGGTGCGGGGCCACTTGGCACCACCCTTCCCCCTAACCTCCCCTCGCATCAAAGAGCAATCAGTCAGTCAAAGCGAGCACTAATGTGGCCTCATCATTTCACAGGTCTCATGGTGTTTACCAGCTGTGACAGAAGCCGACAAGTCACTGCATAATGATGCTCTTATCAACATCTCGGTCTCTGCATGCTCTCAGCTCTGACAGCAAGGCCACAGTAGTGCATTGTGTTGTGTTAACACTCATTAAGAGAAGGCATACCAGGTCCAGGTTGTCTCCCATGACATACGAAGAGCATGCTCGGATAGGTTGATGTTTATAATCAGGGCAAACAAAGACACAAAACACTTACGTTCATTTAATTTGAATGAATACAGCAAGTATTTCTAAATAAAAAAATACAATCAGCTTTTATATGTGACTGACAGCTGATTGATGATCAGCTGTCAGTCACATACAGACATCACTTCACATGCTGCTGCAGAGGAAGAGACGTCCGATGTTATTTAAATCATATTTCATCTTCCTTCTGTCCTCAGCTTTGTTCCCTGCATCTCTCCTAGGTGTCTTTGGTGGGAGAAACTAAGACTTAGGAAAAGAGTGAAGTGTAGGAACCATGGACAGGATTAACATGATATGGGATCCAGCTAAACATCAAGCTCAGGGAGCGCCTCCCATGAGGGGTAGCTTGCATATCCCCCATTAACATCATCAGGGGGTAAGTTCAACATTTTCTCAAAGATAGAGGTAACAACAGTGAAAGAATTTTTATTTAGGGATAGGTGGGTTGTAGAAAGGCCATGGATGCATAATATGGCATAAAGACAATTTTGTATAATTGGACCTTTAAACTTTCTAAAATGAAAATAAGCACATTAAAAAAGAGCCTGTCGTCAATCAAAAAGCACAGATACTTGTGGGAGGTCTCTGTTCGTTGATTTTAATGATATTCAGAAATAATGAACTTTGTTTTTGAGCCTTTAGAAATAAATTTAAACTCATTAAGGTAATTTATTGGTTTTGAGAAGCCATCCTAAATTATTGTGCTGCTTTGGAGAGGGCCTCTAAATCATCAGCATGAAAGTGTATTATCCTGGTAATTAGCCTTTGTTAATCTTGAGAAATCTAAATTAATGAGCCCCTGAAAGTACACACTGAGATTGAAGTATAAATTTCTGGTCAAAAATACCTGATCACAGTTATTTTTCACCTGACCGATCCACATAAATATCTTACTTTAAGATATCAAAGACAAAGAAAAGTTGTGACTAATGATACGTAAAACAATAACATAATAAGCAGGTAGTTAAACCATACCTTTCTGCAAGTTTCACATTTGCCGGTCGGCATATATATGTAAATCTATATATTTCTGAAAACTGAACTTGCGGTTTGTTTTAACAGAAAACAGAACCAAAACTAGAAGTGCTCATGGATCATAAGCGTCTGACAAGGCCGAAGTTCAAGTTATGAGTGAAAATCTGGAAAACTTCCCTGTCAGCCCAATAAACAAATACTTCAAAACATTTCTGGATCTGCATATGGATTTGGATCACCACCAAAATCCAATCAGTTCTTCCTTGTACCATGACCAACATTCCCTGAAAATTTTATAAAAATTTGCTTTTAATTATTTTAATTATCTTGCTAACAGCCAACAGACACACAAATGCTTGCAAATCATGCATCCTTGGTGGAATTAAAATAGACAAATACACTCCAAAGACAATGCTTTATAGAGGGTATAGCTCCTAATAAGCTTCATTATGGTACCATAGTCTATAATATGGTCACCTTTAGTACAGGAGTAGTTTTTTCCGCTGCAGCCAAATCCCTCAAAGTTTTCTAAAAATATACTGCTCATCATATCTGAGGTGGCAGGAACTTGACCCCTAAAATTAAATCAAGTTTATCTTTGAGTCACAGTGCACATCTTTGCAAATAAAAAACGTCCCTCATAGCAATCTTGAAATTCAGAATTGGGGTCAAATACAAAAGACAAACATAAGGCCTAAAAGCCTTGACCTTTGACTTCAAGAATCTAGTCGACTTCTGTCTTGTATCTGACTGTATTTTTTTCAAAGTATTGAGGAAAATCCTGAAAATATTTGTTCAATATTGTTGCCACAAAAGAAGGGGAGTAAAATACCCAATTACATTGACTTTATAGCCTCTAGAATTCAAGCATTTCATCCAGTCACAAACAAGAAATGAACGTGGACATTTTGTGGATACACACCTGTGGACAATCTGGACTGCCCAGTGGGAAATGTGCCTCCAGAGATATTTAACATTTGACTGCTTTGTATATTATTATGTTTTGTGGAATAAAAATTAGTGAAAAGAAATCTATTTATTTTTGACTTCAGTCAAAGCAGACATTTTGTAAAGTTGAAGGGAAATCCCTCAAAGCCTTTTTGAGATATTGGAGTAAAAAGTCTGGCTGATGGAAGAATCACCTGAAAACAGCCTCCAGTCCTGGAGGCCACTGGAATGTGGGCATGAAAACAAATGTGCCTCATGGGCATTCAACTTTTACTTAACTTTTTTGAAATAATACACTGCCTGGCCAAAGAAAAAGTCGCCACCTGGATTTAACTAAGCAAATAGGTACGAGCCTCCTATTGGATAATTACCGCATGGGCGATTGTCTTTCAGCTGGTCACAAGTTATTTAACCCCAGCTGATGACATGTTTAGCTTCTCATTTCTTAAACAACCATGTTGAAAGACACATCCTGTGTTCATGGAAAAGATGTTAGTCTGTTTAAGAAGGGTCAAATCATTGGCATGCATCAAGAAGAGAAAACATCTAAGGAGATTGCAGAAACTACTATAATTGGATTAAGAACTGTCCTGGAGGAAGGTCATGTGGTCTGATGTGTCCAGATTTATTCTGTCCCAGAGTGACGGGCACATCAGGGTAAGAAGAGAGGCAGGTGAAGGTATGCACCCATCATGCCTTGTGCCTACTGTCCAAGCCTGTGGAGGCAGTGCTATGATCTGGGGTTGCTGCAGTTGGTCAGGTCTAGGTTCAGCAACATTATGTGCCCAAAGAATGAGGTCAGCTGACTACCTGAATGTACTGAATGACCAGGTTATTCCATCAATGGATTTTTTCTTCCCTATTCCAAGATGACAATGCCAAGATTCATCGGGCTCAAATTGTGAAAGAGTGGTTCAGGGAGCATGAGACATTTTCACACATGGATTGGCCACCACAGAGTCCAGACCTTAACCTCATAGAGAATCTTTGGGATGTGCTGGACAAGGCTTTGCGCAGTGGTCAGACTCTCCCATCATCAATACAAGATCTTGGTGAAAAAATTAATGTAACACTGGATGGAAATAAATCTTGTGACATTGCAGAAGCTTACTGAAACCATGCCACAGCGAATGCATGCTGTAATAAAAGCTAAAGTTGGTCCAACAAAATATTAGAGTGTGTGACCTTTTTTTGTGGTGACGACTTTTTTTTTTGGCCAGGCAGTGTATTTACTAAACGAAGCAGAAGTAGGATATATTTGACTTGAAATTTGATTAATACACTCACTAAGAATTTGCATTTTGCAGTGACTGCACCAAGCATACAAATAGATCTCTTCTACAGAGTATGATGTATGTAGATCAAAACTTAGCAAATCCATATTTTTCTACTCTAGGCATTTCATTATCAAATGTCTCTCTAATTAAGGTAAATATTTCCATCATTAAACACTTCAGTCCCAGTAGATTTGTCTCATCATGTAGGAAAAGCTTCAAAACAGCATTTTGAATTCTTTATAGAAACTTGTCCATTATGTCCTTATGTTACCCCACGCAGCATAAATTAACCTCATGCTTGCTGCTCTGAGTATTGATTATTTACATTTAGGATTCATATACTGTAAGCATAACTCAACATATGCATCCATGAGATAAGGAAAAGAAAATGGAAATAAGCCTCAGTGAAAAACTGCAGTGTATACAGTTTTATATGTTGATGGGATATAGTTCCTTCTGTCACCCATTACATCCAAACTAAAAATACTATATTCTGCCCGCTGCTCTTCTTGACCATTAAGATATCAGTTTATGAACATGATGCATCAAAATTGCATTATGTCAAAAAAAGAAATGTTAGAGGATTTTTGTGTATCTTTAAGGTATGGAAGTGCCAGACATTGACAGAAAAGGCTGAACATGAATCCAAATAACCTTCAAATATGAAGCCCAAAAATCAAATCACTTAATCACTGACTCAGAGTCGACATTTGCATGAAATTTAAAGAATATCCTTCAAAGCTTTGAAGAGATACAGGGTCCTACCATACGGCCAACGCAAAGTGTTGTGGCATGAAGTGCAGGTGTCTTTTTAACGTGCACTCACGTGGGTTTAAAAGTAAACGATCATGTGCCCCACATGTGTATAATTAAGGCACATAATCCATCCTCTGTGCCCCCGGCTCTAGACCACATGGACCAACACTCTCCGAATTGCAATGCTCCACACTTTTAAACAGCGTGCTTTATGTGGTCAGATTATGGCCCATAGTGTTAAAAGCAAAGGAGGAATATGAATTACCTTGACCTTTGATCTCTGACTGCAAGATTGATGTGAGGTCATTAGTGTCTGAGAGGAATTTTGCACAAATTTGTAGTAAATCTCTCAAAGTATTTTTTGAGATATTGAGTCAATAATCAGGAAAATGTGAGGCCTGATGACCGTGACCTCTAACCTTCAACATCTAATTACTGATTTATATGGTCATAGACACTATAGTTGCAAAATTTGAAAGAAATCCTTGAAACTGTCTTGAGATATCACATTCATAAGCAAAATATTACCAGAAGGCTCACTGACCTTGAACTTTGGCCCATGGCAACCAAAATGCAACTTATTCATATTAGTGTCAGAGTGGCTATTTGTGCAACATTTGAAGAAACCAGGAAAAGCATTCATGAGATATTGTGAGATTGGTGGGGGAGGACATTTGTGTGTTTGAAGTCTTTTTGCAATATTGCGTTCCAAAGAATGTACGGCGGCGATGGCATTTTCTGAAGAGCTTTGAAAGAAAAAGGGGGGAAGAGATTTAGGGTTTGGGGTCCTAATCTGGACTAGCATTCGCTGTTAGATTGGGCTGTTGCTATATCTCCCCCTGTTCCCTTATTTTTATGCTTGCTAAGAGGTAAACAGAGAGAACATCAGAGAAGAGGAGTAGGGGTACTGAATGTAAACTCAGTAATGTGCACAAGTTTTAGTCAGGAGTGAAAAAAAATGCTGATGAAGAAAAATGCTCTCAAAATTCTGAGTTTGAAATCTTTCAATTTAATGAATTTACAAAATGCAAATTGGACAAACAAACACTTTTGGAATCTACCGAGGACTGTGGAAGCTTTTAACCTTGTTTTTAACTGGATTACTGATTTTAACCACTGGATGCCCGAAATTTTACTGCCAAAACCACAAAGGCCGATAAGCCGGTAAACAACAACAAACCTAGCCAACCGGCTACAGGTGAGCTATGCCGTCACTTACCTCCACATCCATGTGACAGTTGTGCTGGTCTGAGTCAGAAGGTGGCCCAGCTTGAATAACAGATATCCAGCTTGATTAAAATCCAGGAGGAAAGAGATATAGACGTAATTTTGGGCAAGACCCGAGCCGCCGCCACCAGTGCCCAGCTAGCAGACACGGCCCAGTACTCCTCTGCCTCTAAGTCCCGGCCCTCCTCATCTCACCCTGGTAAGGACCCAGATCAACAGCACTGGATTCAACAAGGGGCTCGACCTAGATCTAAAGGCCCGATCAGCTCCACTCCAGTGTCTGACCCATGGATTACTGTCGGGGCCCGCAATGGCGATCGTCGTGGTACGCGGGGCAGCCGGCTGTCCTGCTCTCCTCCCGCAGAAGACATAGCACTGGGGAATGAATTCAACATCCTGGATCTCGAGGAGCTTCCCCCGCTGGCAGAGGATCCACTCATGTTGCCGCCTCCATTCCGTCCCCAGTACCATGGCTCCGCCGTCAAAACACACACTGGGCAGCTGTATTTCACCCCGGCTCCTAAACCCAGCAGGGGCAGGGTTCCTGGCTTGGGCTACGGGTCTCTACCACCTCTGGGGCTACTGCATGAGACGGAGCTAGGCTCGCTATGCCAACCACCACCAACTGCAGCACCATCCAGAGACTCCGCTGCTCCCCTGTGTACGCCTGGTCAGACCACTCGGTGTGCGCCGAGGGGCTCCACCGCCGCCTCCTCTCCATGCCCTGCTCCCCTGCCTGTCGAGGAGTAGGAGGCTCTGCTGTTGCGCCCTCTCTGCGCTTGCCCAGCGGGAGCACATGGGGTAAGCCCGTAGGTGCCTCGGCTCCTGCGGACAGTCCAGTGGCGCTGCGGAGTGCGGCT